>CM065592.1:447260617-447829791 GCA_033119425.1 Bufotes viridis
TGGAGTCTAAATAAATCCTTATGGGTTGTGTATAGTGGATGAGATGATGGGGGTGAGAGTACTTATCACCATGGAGTCTAAATAAATCCTTATGGGTTGTGTATAGTGGATGAGATGATGGGGGTGTGAGTACTTATCACCATGGAGTCTATATAAATCCTCATGGGTTGTGTATAGTGGATGAGAGATGATGGGGGTGTGAGTACTTATCACCATGGAGTCTATATAAATCCTCATGGGTTGTGTATAGTGGATGAGAGATGATGGGGGTGGGAGTACTTATCACCATGGAGTCTATATAAATCCTCATGGGTTGTGTATAGTGGATGGGGGTGGGAGTACTTATAAATGCGCAGATTCTGATGTGTTGTGTTTACTGGACCTTTGGCTGCAGAGCTTGCAATCTTAACAGAGCGCTGGAGGGGAGATGGGGGGGGGTGAATATTTTAGTGTTAAACCTGCTTATCTTCTTGCATCATGTGAGGGAGTGGGCGGGGCTGGTGACCCTTGTAGTGGGGGGTCGACAGGTACTGAAGAAGGAGCTCTCAGGGGAGAGATTGTTGGGCCTGGATCAGAAAACTGTGCATGTGGGGGGATGGGCAGCGGGTTAGGTGCAGAAGGGCAGGGGACAAATGTCAGCAGTGTGCAGTTGTCCGTGGGGAGGGGTAATGTTCATGTCGTGCTCCCCGGGGTGCCAGCGATGGGTGCTCAGTGTTTTGCCCAGGTTAGGTTGGAGTGAAGTTTTCGGGTCGGAGGGAGCGTGCAAATTCTGCTGCTAGGGTTTTCTGGCAGAGCCTGCGGTGTGTGCGATCTCGCGTGTCACGCGCCGCGACTTCTACAGAATAAACAGTTGTCATTTGGAATCCCGAACGTCAGATCGATACTTTGTGTCATGAAACGGATACAATGTTGCAGCTGATCGGCCACGCCCCCTTTAAGCTGGAAGAAGGCTGTGAGCTCCAGGTTTTCTGATGCGCCATTTTACTGTCCGGGATAAGTTTATGCTGAGGCAGGGGGTGCTGACAGCTGGGGGGGATTCATGCTGAGCCCTCCCGGGTCAGGGGTCTTGTGTCGGCAGTGCTTTGCGGAGTAGATTCTGGGAGTAGTAGTCTGAGGCCCTGGGAAGCTTTCTCCACATGATGCCACCATACATGGTCACACAGTCTGATGCGAGCTCGGGGCGTCTGCGTCACTGAAGACACCAGGGGGTCGCTTAACTAGTAATTCAATAATAATCAGACCGCGTCTGGGGGATCACCCGCTGGTTGGTCAGCGCTGCGGCGGCCGGTGTATTGGGTGCACGCGGTTAGGTAACTGTTAGTTGAGTAACTTTCTGCCGTTTAAGAATCTTTTTCTTGCTGTTTTGCTCTCGTTACCTGCACTCCGGGCGGCAGATGCCATTGATGTCTACCCTGCAGACAGCGGCCTCCACCCAGCATGCCGCAGGAACGGATCGCAGAGTCCGTAGGCAATCCAAGTAACCCTCTCTGGGAACTACAACTCCCAACATGCAGCAGCTTCCATGTGGGGACTGCAGATGTTGGAGGGCGGTGGGATCATCCCTGGGATTGGCTGCCGGGGAGAACCAGGGAAGGAGAAGCTTTGTATGCAGCATCTATCTGTGGCCCCGTGAGAGTGAAGTAGCCTCTGCCTGTCCTGGGACCCGGAGGTCTTATTCACACGACCAGATTTTCAGGCCGATACGTGTTTTAATAACATGCGGTCCCAAATTCTAGAACGTGTTCTATAAGAATAGGCGTGCGGGATGCACACAGGCGGTCTATGTGGTTTGTGGACTGTAAAATGGTTCCGGACGCGTAAATCTAGCCTCAGGAGAGAAGCCCGGAGCGTCGTCAGGGTTTGGTATTTGGCTAGAGGACGAATTTAGACTCTGAAGGGACGGCGTGCACGCTCTGCCAGTGCAGACTGCTCACAATAGTATTATATTCATGGAGGAGCTTTTCTACAGCCGCTTCACTTTCTACTATATAACTTTATTGACCTGTTACTTTGGGAACTCAAACCTAGCTCCGAACAGCGCGCACCCTGTGCACTCTGACAATCGGTGGCCGCTGTGGCAATGGAAGAACTCCCAGCATGCAGTGGAACTGCAACCACCATCATGCCCTCGGAGCCGTGACCGTGAGCTAGATCCCGGCTACGTGTGATAACACGGTGGCCGTGGTGTGTGCAGGGCGTGCGCTGGGTGTGTTTCTTTGCTCGGTGAGTAATGCACAGGGCGAGATCTGCCGCTGGGACGGTGCCGCGCCGGCCTGCAGCTTTATCTGGAGTAAGAACTACATGGCCTGTCTCATCGAGAAGACCCCTGTCTGTGTGCCCAGGACCCTTCTGTTAGCCTGGTAGGGCAACATACATTTACCGTTGACTCTCAGCGCTTGCGTAGCGTCTGAGCCTGGACCCTCCGGCCGCGCAGAGAAGCCCTGAACTTGGGAAGTGACGTCTCGGAGCGGTGACTGCTCCAGGCTGGAGACGCTTCTACTATATTTGGCCATTGTTTAGAGAGAGCAGGGGGAATGAGGAAGAGAATCTGCTCTGTGGGGGTTGTAGTCCTGTCGTCCTGCACAGCAGCAGATCTGCCAGAGGCTCTCCTGGTGTCTCCCCGCATCTCCACCGCCAGTTGTGATTATAGAGTCTAGGCACAGCGCACAATGTCACCTCCACTGAACCCCGTGTAATTTGGTGACACGGTAAAGCCGGAACTGATGGGATTTAGTGTCCAGGGGGTTATTAATAGAAATCCAATTATCCGCGCTCCACGTCTTGTCGCACAACTTGCAGGCTAAGGTTGTAGGGGAAGACGAGTAAAAGTGGCTTTATATGGGGGGGGACATGACAGCGCTGTCATACTCGTCATTGCCCCCCTGGCTGTCATGGGAGAACCATGTCCATATGAAAGGTCCCCCTACACGTGAGCGCCGTCAGTCACTGCACAGGCTGTGTGACCAGAGTCATCATGTAATACCGGATTTCTCCTGTAGTGGCTGCTGCTGCAGGATCTGTGATCTGGTTCGCCAGAACCAATTGTTTTCTTCTCCCGGGTTTAGATTGTCAGCTCTTGGGGCCATTCTGCTAATCATTACCTTTTGTATTACTGACAGTACAGCGCCGTGGCATATGTTACCCTTACTAATGGTGGAGGTTAGAATTGTAGTAATGTTTTTTTGCGGTCAGGTTCTCCCTGCGTGTCAGTCAGCAGGTTGTGGCCTCAGATAAGTCTGCAGAGCAGGGATCGGCAACCTCCAGCTGTTCTGAAACTACAACTCCCAGGATCCTCCTTTCTCTTCTGTGGGAGTACAAGAACAGCCAAGTAAGTGTGCATGCTGGGAGTTGTAGTCTTACAGCAGCTGGAGTGCCGAAGGTTGCTGACCCCTGCTGTATTGAATAGCACTGTAGCCCCCTGACTGAGGGGATTCCTGGTGGTCTCAGTGACTTGCAGATGCTCTTTGTAAAGTATGACCGTAATAAATGACTACACTGCTAGATGATTACCGTCCTGTTGGCTTTTAGCTTGGGAGTGCAGGGTGTCCTTCACATGGGTGGCGATGTCACTGTAATGAGATCCTCCTGGTATATTTAGCCAGACAGTGACCTGTGGGAGTGTGTCCTTACTGCTGTGGCTTAGGGGATGCTCTGAAAATCCCTCGTCCACAGGTTTTATCTGATGCAACAGATTTGAGTGTTATGGCATGAAAAAGGGAGAGGCAGGTAATGAATATCTGAAACAAAAGAATGTGCAGTCAACAACACAGCGTGGCACCGATGGTTTATAGTGCTGAATGTCATGGGCGCTGGGAGTGGCGTGTGCCGCGGCGCTGGCAGTGGCGGAAAACTGCAGCGGTGCTGGGAGTGGCGGAAAACTGCAGCTCCTAGCATGCTCCGGTCAATTCTGTAGGAGTTCGGAGAACAGACCAAGCTAGTGTGCATGCTAAGAGTTGTAGTGCCACTGCTGGTCCGCTGTACTAAGGTTTGGTGGAGGTCCTGGCGTTGTCTCCAACATCAATCAAGCAGTGAAGGCGTGTCCTTGCGTCTCCTCTTGCTTCTTAGGATATGTTCACACGAGTCGGACTTGGTTTCGGCACAGATCTTCTGATGATCCTCCTCCAATTCTCACAGATTCTACATAGAAACCCCAAGGTTTATCCTTACTTATGATGATGGGGGTGATCCTCACATGGGCCTGCTGCAGTGCAAAGTGCACACTAATGGTGGGAGTACCCCTGAAAACCGGCTGTGCTGTGTATGGCTGCAGCGGATCTAGTGCTGGCACAAACCACCCTGAGATGTGCCGGGTCCGGTCACCCAGCTTCCTAATGCTCCTTAATGACGGCCTAGTTCTGCAGTGACGCGGCTCTAGCCAGACCAGGCGGATAGTCCATCCCTCACCGGGCGCTCCGGTGTATTGTCATGATGGGGCCCCATGTACATGCAGTGTGCAGTGCATCAATAATGTATGAGGAGTTGCCCGGCTTTCTGCTGAGATCGCCACCTCCGTGGAGAGCTTCACTTCGTGTTCCTCGAAGAACGAGGCTGGAATTCTCCCTGCGACTTTTTTTTTTTTTCTCTACACGTTTTGTTTTGTGCACAGAAAGGATATTCGTTTTCGGATTTCACAACCTCTGAGACGGATCTGTTTGCTTCAAGCGGTGACACAAATTATAGGGGCTCATGGGCGAAGATCTTACTCAGCAGCTGCGAGATCAGTGACAGTGGTCTAATCTGGTAAACAGGTTCACGTGGCACCGCGCGTACCTAGTGACCGTGAAGTAACTGAACCTGTGTGGCAGGTAGTTGGTTTATCTGCTTTCATAAAATTATATATCCCATTAATAAGGGCTAGGGCAGCGTATGAGCACCCCGTTTAATCGTTGTCGGTGACATACCGCAGTCTTACACTGGTAGGATGAGCAGTCAAGGATGTCATGTTTTATACTAGAGGTGTGTGTCCCGCACAGGTGACATCTGCTCTATAAACCCGTTGCTCGGAGGCCCTGGCCCTTATTAAACCTTTGTCCCATCACGCCAGCTGCTTCCTTTGTGCGAGCAGCTTGTCGCGTAACGCCGGGCGGCCATGTTCGCGGGTACCTAATATACATGCCCTTCTCTTTGGTGGATCTCGCTGCGGCCTTGACGACGTATTGTTTTCTCCCTGTAGTCACACGCGGAAGGATCCTCATTAATGATCACAATGTGGAACCGACTCCTGCCAGCTCGGTAAAGTTCCTCTGTCTGAGCCAGTGACATGTGGCGTGTCTTAAAGCAGCGGCCGGCTGGAACAATACACCGCCCACTGGGGAAGGTGACCCAAGCTCCACTGGGGCTTAAAGGGGTTGTCTGAGTTATTTTTTTTGTTCTTTATATGTTTCTAACTAGGCAAATGAAAGGACTTTACAATTCACTTACTTTATCTCCAGTTGCTTTCTCAGATTTCACCCGTGATGTCAGCCCCTCTCCCTGCTCTGATGTTTGGTGCACAAGCCTGAGAGAGCAGATGTGTGCCTGTACAGGAGATGTCACTGTGCTGGCCACCGCCCCCTGCACTGCTGCTGCTTATTGCTCTCTCCCTGGATTCTTGAGGAAAACATTAACCCCTTCAGCTGCACAGTCTTAGGGCTGAAGGCTTTAACGAGTAGCTGCAGGCAGTGAGGAGACAAATGCTGGGCACAGGAGCTGACAGAGGAGTTCTGCAGAGCATTGCACAAGAAAAGTTAGGGGGAAGTTTCCATGTGTATCCGCAGTGTCATTGTACAGCTGGGACTTGTAGTCCTACACATACAACATGCTGCTGAGTAGGCCTGCCCAATATGTCGTGAAAGCAATCGCAATTAATCGCAATCGCAATTTGCTGACTCAAAAATGCTGCAATTATATTACCGTATTTTCCGCTTTATAAGACACACTCCCCCCCCCAGTGCGTCTTATAAAGTGATGGTTGACTTTCTACATGACACTGACACTATCTCCGGCCGCTATGCTGCACAATGCGGGGAGGGAGGAGGGGCTGGTGGAAAGTAATTTTTTTAATGAACACATGTTCTTATATCTATTTTATTGAAAATAGCAAGTTTAGTATTTTGTACTTTTGCAGTAATGCAAATGTGTATTTTATTTTGAAAAACACTGCGCATTTCAGTTCTTGAGTTCAGCATAACTACATTTCACATTATCAGTCCGCTGTGTGCGCTTTTACCTTAAAAATCCAAGCAGATAGACCTCTAGCACAATTCCCTTAAAATATCGCATCGCATATCGTTATCGCAATTTTTAGGGCCCTAATCGCAATCGCACAAAATTCCCATGTCGTGCAGCTCTACTGCTGAGTATCCCAGCAGACAGACATGTCACTCTTGAGCAAGTATCGGCTCCTGCATGCAGCCATATACGTTCAGTATGACCCCCAAGTAGATGAAAATTACAAAAATTCTCTTCTCCATGTACTGTGGGGACTGTAGATGAGGCGATATCTAGGCATATGGCAGCTTCTCCTCTTCGAGTCTGCTCCAGTACTGAGCTGATGTGGAATGTGCTGCAGCGTCAGGTCACTGTTGGAAATTTGACTTGCCCGGTAACGCATTTTAGGCTGACATGGCAATGTTTTTACATTCCAAAAAAAGAAACCTGCCAAAAGACTTTGGTTGCATGGAGGGTCCTAAGCT
This sequence comes from Bufotes viridis, assembly GCA_033119425.1. Classification (NCBI taxonomy): domain Eukaryota; kingdom Metazoa; phylum Chordata; class Amphibia; order Anura; family Bufonidae; genus Bufotes; species Bufotes viridis. Next base: position 447,267,292 of record CM065592.1, read on the forward strand.
TGCCGTACATGTCAGTTTAGCCGAGCATGCATGTATTGTCTTGGTTCTGTGGGGTTGGCAATGATAGATTTTGGGGGTTTAAAGTCCAAATAATACATCAGTTCATTCACTTTCACTCATCCACATGTGCGTGACACACACAAAATAAATTGCCTGTCCATCTGGGCGCCAACTATACATCGGGTTACCTCACCTATGTAGTCCGAATCCAACACAGGGGGTCAGGCTTTGCACAACCACCATAGGCTGTGACACTGAAAGAGGGTCAGCCAGGTCCTTATCGGCTACATCTCGGGCTGGGGGGGGATGTTGTACTGGAGTGGGAGGGAATGTCAGGTCCCTCTACCAACCTGAAACCACCCAGCTTTCCTGGATTCTTTTACCTCACCATCTGAGCATTCTGGATGGACTAAAGGATCAGGCATGTTGAACCCCAATATGCCTGACCCTGCTGTCCACCAGTGTCTGTCTTTGGGGTGGTCTCTCGTACTGAAATCTTCTGGGTTTGGCTGACATTGCTTTGTATGACAATCTCGTCTGACAACAGGTGGCCATTCTAGCAAATGACGAGGATGGTCCTCGCAGCGTGTGCGGTCAGTGATGGTGGCGATCACACAAGCCCCTCTCAGTAGTTCTGAGCACTTACCCAGTTCTCGCTCGGGGTACACCTTGAGCTGCCACAATGCACCCAGTTCCTTCGTGTCTGTGGTGACGTGTCCCGGCCTGCGCTGGGTGCACACCTCGCCCCTGAAGCTAGTATAGGGTGCCCCCCCCCCCCCCCCGTATGGCGGCGGGGCACACGAGGTGTAGCTATGGATCTTTCGGCCTGGTTTATGAATAGCTCCTTGTACTGACGGCGTCCTGCCGCACTCGTCTGATCTCACCATCTAAGGGAATGAACCGGCACAGCAAGAAACTGATTTTAGTCGGAATTATCCCACTTCAAGAAAGAGACCGTCTGGTGTTCAGAAAATACTATCGTCTGCGTGTGTGATAAACGTGCGAAAACTGCTGGTAGCGTAATTAGCCGGAGCAAGAAAATCCAGCGTGATGACTGGGATCCAGCTTAACCAGTTCAACATTTACACCCCCCATTCCTGACCAGGAACTTTTTTTTTTTTTTTTTAATACCACGTGTCTTTCAGCCATAAAGCCATAACTTTTATCTTGTTTTGTAAAACTTTGTACATTTTTCTGCCTTTTCTGGTCGTACATGAGACTTTTGTTTTATTTTAGTAACTTTTTATTTTCTTTGTATAACCTTGTCTATTTTCTTTTCTTTTTTTAATCCCCTTTTGTTAATGACACAACGTGCAGCTAAAACTTGATTTCTTTTATGGTCGATGGGGTGTTCTCTTTAATTTTACACTGTAAACCCCCCCAATGAGGTAGTACGAGACCTCTTTATGGGAATATTTATATTTTCTCTATCTGGAAAGCTGCTGCCAGGACAGAAGGATTGGGTGAAAATACTAATTTTGCCTGATCCTTGTCTCCCCCGAAATCCTCTGTCGGGGACTCCCCACAGACATTACTGTGGAGGCCAAATCCGACAAAAGACTAATGTGAACGGCCAGCTTAAAACCCAGCAGCTTGTGCAGACTCCCGGGCCCCTGCGGTCACATGATCACTAGGATCGGGGCAGTACGTCCGCTGTGTATAGATCTGACATGTCCAAACTGCAGCCCTCCAGCTGTTTCAAAACTACAACTCCCAGCATGCCCGTAGGCTATCCAGGCATGCTGGAAGTTGTAGTTTTGCAACAGCTGGAGGGCCGCAGTTTGGGCATGCCTGGTATAGATCCTTCGGGAAGGCAGTAACGTTGAAAACCGCCAGACAGCTGCGGCCTCTGGGGCAGTTCCAACAGCATATGGTAGAAGTGTCTGATGTGGGTCCCATGTCTGTCTCCAGAATGGCGGTCTGACCTGTCTGGTAACGGGACCGCAGCATCCGGGAGGAGAAGGAATGGAGCGGCGGCCGCACACGTTCACAGCTCAATCTGTTTACCACATATGATGGGGTGACCCCTGTTCTGGGGAGAGAGGTGGGACCAGCACCTGTCGGACATCTATGGCATGTTCTGCGGATATTTCATACATGTGTGTGTATAAGAATCCTTTGGCCAGTCGGTAGGTTTGACGTATCCGGTCTCCCAATCTGCGCATGCGCAGACCTTTTAAAAATGTGAAAAAAATTAACACTGGATCGCTTTTTCTGGATGACAACCGGAGAGACGGATCCGGTATTGCAATGCTTTTGTGATCCGGATCAATCTACAAATACTGGCCGTTTGCATACAGATTGCCGGATTCCAGCAACGCAAGTGTGAAAGTGCCCTTAGAGCGTGTCTCGGAGATGCTGTCCTATTTCCCCAGAAGAACACCGCGCTGAACTTCCCAGAAAAATGGTGGACCCCATAAGGGCCCCCTTTTAAAAATGAATGGGGTTCTTCAGGCGCTGTTGGCGTCCATCGTTTCTATGATGGATGTGAGGGCCGAGGACTTGTCTTCTGCAGGGCGACGGCCATGGGTTTGATGGCGTGTTATCTATGGCTCGTCTGACGGGGTAAAGTAATCCGAGGGCCACGGCGTCCCCCGCACGTAAAGCCTCTCATAGTGACGGTGTAATAGACGGGAGCTCCTGTAAATCCCTGGCGAGGCGGCCATACATGGTCAGGAGATGCAGCTCAGGATTTCCATATGGAAGAAGGTTTTTTCCTTTAATTGCATTGGGGGGGGGGGGGACCTGCACAATCTCCACTGGATGATATAGGCTGCCGGGTGAGAAGTGACATCTGGGACGTCTTGTGCTGCTCTGCTCCATCCCAATGAATGTTCACGATGTCGCCGGCCGAGGGTGAGGCAGGGAGAGGGGCCGCGGGGGTCCGACAAATATCACTTACAAATAGCTGGTCAATCGCTTTGCTTGGCCATACGCATCAGATACCGTTTAGCCTACATGCACACGGCAGTGGTTTTTTGCGGATCCCACGGTTTCCCATTCATTTCTATGAATCCGTTAAAAATGCAGAGGCCTCTTCCGTTGCCTGTCCGCATCCGCAAAAAAAATATGGCATGTCCTATTCTTGTCCTGTGTTTTTTTTTTTTTTTTTTTGTGGATCCGCAAAAAAAAACGGAAGACACACGGAAACACAACCTACAAAATTTGTGGTGACACGGAACGGATGTGGATGTGAAAAAAAAAAAAGGAAGACGGATCCGCAATTTGTGGACAGCAAAAAAACAACAGTTGTGTGCATGTAGCGTTAGTCTGAATCTGCCTAATGTTTATGGGGACTCCCGCAGCGTCGGATGTCGGGAAGGATCAGGCAGTTGGTTAAAGATGTCCAATGCTTTTATTTTCGGGGGAATTGAGAGTTTTTCTGAGATTTCCGACGCCGGGGACCCCCGCCGATCAGCGGTTTTAGAAGGCGTGAGGTGTGTTCCAGTGAGCGGTGCGGCCTACCGAGCACAGCGCCATACATTGTATATGGTATCGCGCTCAGCGCCGTTGACTTCAATGAGCTGCTTCTACGTCACGTGATTGATGAATGTGTCGTCACCGGCCTAGGAAAAGCTGAGGGAAGGGCGCAGCGCTACTGTGGGCATTGCGCTCTCGAACAACTGATCGACAGGGGTCCCACACACCGATTAGATACTGATGACCTGTCCGGAGGATAGGTCATCGTTATCCAAATCTCAGAAAACCCCTTTAAGTCTCCAGCCGAGGTGTCTGGCAGCAGCTTTCTCCCCTCAGACCCTTGCATGCCTGATGAGGGGAGTTGTTAACCCCGTATGTGTAGGCGGTCTAAGGCTCGGTACCTTAGGGGCCTCCATCAAAGAATCTGCCAGAAATGCTGGACAACATTTTGCGGATGCAAATCCCATTATAAATTTTGGGGGGATCGGGGTCCACCAGTGTGTAGATCGGGCATTGCTGTAATTTTCGTTAATCTGCTCTTGTAACACAAATGTAAATGTTGCTTTAGACTCTGCTCATGACCGAGTCTGTCACGGATTCTGTGTTTTTACGGTCGGAATGGCCCAGGTCGTGTGCCGGGTCCACCGAGCTCCGGTATCTGTTCTGTAATGCGCCGTCCACCTGCCTGATCCTCCGACGACCAGGACAGGGTTTTATCCTGAAGCGAACCTTGAGTGATGGCAGAGGGCTGTATTATATTGGCGCATCGGTCCTCTCTTTTGGCGTTCTGCGGGGGGCGTTGCCTGCGAGCGTCAGAAAAACCCAGGACATTCCCCCCCCAGTCAGTGGACGGATCCCTGCAGGGAAGATGGTTTTGCAGGAAGTCTCTCTGCAGCTATAAGGCCCCATTCACACGTCCGCAATTCTGTTCCGCATTTTTCAGAGCAGGATTGCAAACCCATTCATCTTTATGGGGACAGACTTTGTCCCGCTTGGATCCGGAATTGCGGGTCCGCACTTCCGTTCTGCAAAAATATAGAACATGTCCTATTCTTGTCTGCAATTGCGGACAAGAAAAGGCATTTTCTATATAGTTCTGGCAATGTGCGGATCTGCAAAATGCGGAAAGCACATTGCCGGTGTCACACATACGGACGTCTGAATGGAGCCTAATACTGGCTCCCCGCACACATGGCGGATTGCGGGGGGGGGGGGGGGCCAAACCACAGCGTAATACAGAACCAGCAAAGTGTATGCGAGCGGATGACTCTCATGGTCACTTGCCGTGCGTTTTTTGAAATCTCTTCCCCATCTTTGCGTCCCACAGACTGGTGATCTCCCATGTTACGTGACTTCAAGGGCCGCACTTTCCATCTCCCTTACAAAATAGGATTACTACCCTCACCATTGTTGCGCAGGAGGTTGGCAAAAGTGCCACCTCTTGCCTCACCGTTTCGGTATGCAGATGGCATGAGCTCCAGATTTCGGGCAGGTGAGATGTTTTATTAGGCTGGGGTTTTGTTGACTTTGGCTGGGGAGCCCTGCCCGTCTCGTCGGATCACGTGGCAGTGCCTACCTTGTTTACAGTCCCTATGGGGCACCGATCTGTCACGTGGCCGCAGTGAGCAGAGTTCGGCCCAGCTCGTTTCTGTTGGTCTTGGCCTCAGACTTGAAGGGGGTCCCAAATCTCTGGGCCGAATGACGCCCTCTGCTGTGCCAGTCTGGAGGCAGCAAACCACCCCCAGCCAGCGTAACCCTGGAGAATAACATGTTCTAGAACTTTCTATTGTACGGTTTCATTTTCTCAGTCTTGGAAAGATCTCTGCTTACGGCACTTGCTTAGTAGCCGTTCTATGGACTGAACGGTCTGCACTCCAGACTGATCATTACTACCTGCGCTGACACACTGGAACGAACTATCCGGACAGGAGAGCGATTTGTGCTGCCGATGTGTTAAACTTGCAGAGGGTTTGTCTGGACACAAATGTAACAGTCCCTCAGCTGTGTAACGGTCCCTCAGCAAAGTGCATTGCAGGCCGGCAGTGAGGTCTACGTGTTTCATATAGGTTTTAATGCAGATTGCAAAGGTTGAAATCGGATAAATCTGCAGCGGAGCAGGCGTGCGGTATGTAATACAATCCGCAGCGCGCCATCCAGCTATAACGTGCTGTAACTTACTGCAGAATCTGCACTTCAAATCTATGGTGTGAATTCGCCTTTTAGGTCTGCATACATTCTCAGCTGATATACTTGGAGAGCTTTCTTGCACGCCCCAAAACCTCAAGTAGGTTAGTGTGGCTGCGGCTGAAAATACCTTATGGCAATGCAATAATCCGCCACCAAACGGCTGATTGGTAAGTGGGCCATTCCCTTTAAGACCATCAGAAGACACAGCGACGTGGTCCCTTTAAGTGTGGCGGTTTCTGTTTTCCTTCTCCTCCCTGGCATCGTGTGCTGTTATTGTGTCTCCTGTTCCAGGTTCTGTGATGCGTGAGAAGCCATCTGTCTGCGATCGGCACCTGCCGTATGGGCGCGCGCACCCTGCGCTTGTATGAAATGTGGGGAGTAACCCCAGCCCCCTAAATCAAAGGGTTAAGGAGCCCAAGTTGGTCTGTTGGTCGTCATTATGGGCGAGGGCTTGGCCCTTTGGTGCCAGCAGGGCCCCTGTGTTGCCTGTTTTTTTTTTTTTTGCAGTCCGTAGCCACACTGCTGTTTTAAAGGGAGAAGAGAATGGGTGACGTAGTCCTTGGCATTACAGATGGCGTGAATGAGGTGCAGCGGTTACGTGCAGTCTAACGCGAGGCCGGGTCACGGACTGATCCGTAATCAGATGGGGCAGATCTGCCCCGTCAGGGTCCCCTGGCATGAGGCAGCAGTGCCGTTTTTTTCAGGCTGCAGGGGCTTTGTGTGACGTCCCCCCGCTTCCCTCACATTGCTGGGCAGCTGCCAGGACTTTCCATTTGTCTAAAAATAGTCTGATGATCGCCCGTGCCGAGCGGAGATCTCGCCCTGAACTGTCTGACGGGCGCGTCCTTCATGTGCTCCTCTGCAGGCTTCTACCCGTCCAGTATTTGAGGACAGAAGCTGAGGTTCTGTTCAGGAAACTATTGTGTCCGTCCGGTCCAGAAGCCCCTGGTTAATTCATAGGTGGCGGTTCTTGTGCCAAGGCAGATAGATGGCGAACACGTATACATATGTGCTCGCTAATGCTGCCACCTCTGCGTAGTCCTCATCAGCCTATGGGGTGTATGTGGTAACGGACCGCCATGTTTCCACGTACAGCACAATACGCATGGTGTCCGATCACGACCCCTAAATCCGGAGGCTCTTTTAGCTGTTTGCATGTGGCACGTAATGGTGGGGGGGTCTGAGAGTAAGACGCTGCCGTGTTTTCCTTCACCTCACACGTTCTGTCTCCTTCTTGCAGTGCGAGGATGTCGCCCCGGGAAGATTGTGCAGATGACAGAGGCCGAGGTTCGGGGGCTGTGCATAAAATCCAGGGAAATCTTCCTCAGTCAGCCCATCCTGCTGGAACTGGAGGCGCCCCTCAAGATTTGTGGTAAGTTACTTGAGCAAAACACCTTGAAGAAGGCTTACGCATATCTCTCCTGTCAAGAAAGTGTAAGGCTGAGTTCACACTTGAGTTATTTGGTCAGTTATTTCCATCAGTGATTGTGAGCCCAGGCGTGAAGCCTCCACAGAGATGAGGTGTAATGGAAAGATCTGCTCCTGTCCTGTGGTTTTGGCTCGCAATAACTGACCAAATAACTGGTGTGAACTTGGCCTGGTGCGCGCTACATACCGCAAAGAAACAAAAAGAGCCTCATACGGCTATATGAACAGAAAAATGAGCTAAAACTGAAAATCCCAGGGTCTTGAAGGGGTTAACATGAATTGGTCACAGATCATAAACAGTTTTCTGAAATGAAGCCTTCAGCTGCTTGCAGCGGCCATGTTGCATGTCTCTTATTTATGGGGTTTCTTGGAGGCCAGGGACCCCTTTTTTAATTACCGGGCTCGGTACCTGTTACCTGAGCTCTCCCTGCTGCTCCCCCCTCTGATCCCACTGGTCTGGATGTGCCAATCGGTGGCCTCAGCAGTGGCAGCGGTTACACGCTGTGCCTGATCATTGACGGCGGTAACGGGCATGTAGCTGGTGCATCGCATTTCTGGTCCACAGGGACTGTACGTGGAGGAGAATGGAGCTCGGCGCTGGTGGCAGGAGTCTCTCCCCAACCCCCCCTTCTCTTTGCACCCGGCATGCCCATATTAAAAAGGGTTCCCAGGCTTGCAGAATCCCTTTAAAGGAAGTCGTCTGCTTCCTGGATTTCACAAACAGCAGATGTGGTAGTTATTTCTGTGACTCTCTGCAAATCGCATTCATGCAGATGAAACAACCCTATTCACACGTATGGAACTGACTTTCAGCCACATCTATTGGGTGCGTCCTCTACCGGAGCAGGAGGGGAAACAAAGATGGCGTAAATTGCCAGTCTTTTTATTTCCAGTGTTTGCTGAGGGTACGTAGAGAGATAATGCTAATAGTGCCCTGTCCACTTTACAATTTAAAGGGGTTATCGACACTAACGAATGCTCCCCCATATGCTGGGCCACTCACACTGAATCTCATTCCCTGGCTCCCCACGCTGAGGGGGGGGGGGGGGTTTGACAGAGAGGAGCCTCCCTAGTATCGGAGGAGCAGCAGCGGCATTGCAGGGACCAGGAGCAGCGCGGGGAGCCAGGTAAGTATATTCATTGTGAGGGGCCCAGCATGTAGGGCTTGAATAACCCCTTTAACATTTGTGCTAGGAATAACTCCCAACATGTGCATTAAAGGGGTTTCCAAGTTATTTTTTCCTGTACCCTCCTGCACCCCGTGTTTTATTCCAGCGCTGTGGTTCCCGGGCTCCTTTCATTGGTCTTCCAACTTCTGTATGGCTGGGGTCACTTGTGCTGCTGCAGCCAATGACTGTCCGTTACAGTGACATGTCCTCAATCAGCAAGTCACTGCTGAGTCAAATGCTTGAGGACACGTCACTGCTGAGTCACACGCTTGAGGACACGTCACTGCTGAGTCACACGCTTGAGGACACGTCACTGCTGAGGCCAGTCTTTGTCTGCAGTGGTGCATGTGACCCCGTCCCTGCGGATGTTGAAAGACTGCGACTGGAAGAGAAGTAAAGAGAAGGTGAGCGTGGACACAGGTGAAGTGTCTGAAAATGACAGAGCATTTAAAATAAAGACGCGTTCTTTATACTGTACTGTTTGGGCTCCTCCGTCCTCTGCCCTCTTTGCCATCCGCCTGAATCGGGATTTATTCTTTATCTCCTCCCTCAGGTGACATCCACGGCCAGTACACAGACTTACTTCGGCTGTTTGAGTATGGCGGCTTCCCCCCAGAAGCCAACTACCTCTTCCTGGGGGATTACGTTGACAGAGGGAAGCAGTCACTGGAAACCATCTGCCTGCTGCTGGCCTATAAAATCAAATACCCCGAGAACTTCTTCCTGCTCAGAGGAAACCACGAGTGCGCGAGCATCAACCGCATCTATGGCTTCTACGATGAGTGTAAGTTTCCGACTTGAAAGCCTCAGCCCTGGTAAACCAGCGATGACCATGACCTAGAAAGAGGCGCAGTCTCAGGATTTATTAGTCATCTGGCCGTCCTTACAGGAAGCTGACGATTCATATTTACTATGTTTCTATGCAACCTGCGTGATCTGGTGCACAGCGTTTGGCTGCACCTCCTTGGATCCAGGCCTGCAGGGTGCAATGGATTGAATACAGCTGACTGCAAGTTGAATGCTGATGGCGATAGATTGACTTGCAGCTTTAAAGGGGTTGCCCAGAATTTTATCCTACGATAGACCATCTGTGTCTGATCAGCAGGGGGTCCAGCACCCTGCCAATCAGCTCCGTCCATTCTGCAGTGGGTGGAGCAGGTAACTGCAGTGCTGCACCCATTTACTTCATCTTCATCCACTACACAGTGGAATGAGTTGTGTATTGCTGGATCTATTGCAGAACAGCTGATCGCCGGAGTTGCAGGGTGCTGGACCCCTGCTGATCAGCTATTGATGGCCTAGCCTGAGGATAAGTAATCAATAGTAAAATTCGGGACAACCCCTTTAAGGCTGTGCAATGAAGCGCTAGGCTGAAAGTGTGATGTTCTAGACCAGGGATGCTCAACCTGCGGCCTTCCAGCTGTTGTAAAACTACAACTCCCAGCATGCTCGGACAGCCTACAGCAGGGCATGGTGGGAGTTGTAGTTTTACAACAGCTGGAGGGCCGCAGGTTGAGCATCCCTGTTCTAGACTTTTCTTGTTACCAGAGATTTTACCGCATTAGAGGATCTGCTGATTCCTCCTCATTTCCCTTGATTCGCTCGTGACCCACTTAATAAAAATACATACCCCCCCCTTTCTCTTTTTAGGCAAACGGAGGTTTAACATAAAGCTGTGGAAGACATTTACCGACTGCTTCAATTGCCTGCCGATTGCCGCCATCGTGGACGAGAAGATCTTCTGTTGCCACGGAGGTAAGGGAAGACGGAGATCTTAGGAATTTCCTTCGGAAGGCAGGAGATCTGTGCTCCCCCCGGGTCATCTCCCTGGTTCAGGCCTCATCTATTTCTGGATCCTGACCTTTTGTTTCTCGCGTGGTGAGGTCAGTACATGAGATGTGGCAGGTAGCCATGGGCCCTAGGGATTTGGTTACTGCTCCCCAGCATTGAATACACAGGTTCTAATTAAAGATTTTCCATTATTATCCCGTGGGAGACATGTACTCGCATATACAGACGTGTACATGACTGTGAATGACGCAGTTCAGGGTGCTGACATCAGTGATCAAATGTACTTAGATTAATGCCGCACGCTGACCTGACATAGCTGATATCCCCCTGGTGGGAAAGTTCCTTGTGCTGAACGTCCCCATAGGGCTCAAAACTTCTACAGATGTTGTACATGAGACTTAAACTCGTCCTGATAAGAAAAAGAAATTTCCTCCCTGCTTTCCAAGAACTTCTTTTACATGTCCTGTCATGAGGGGCTTATTTTTTTTATTTAATTCTTTTGCTGGGCAAGTTGTATTTTTATGGCGCCATTTCATTTACATTATTTTGTATTGAAAAAAAATGGTAAAATATATATATATACACTAAAAATTACATAACTATTCTGTGGGCCAGTACATTTTCTAGGGATATGAAATGTGTTTTTTTATTTTTTTATTTATTTTTTATCTAAAATTTTAACATTTCTGTGTACAGAGTTGCGGAAAGGCTTGGTTTTTGTGGGGCAAGCTGTAGTGTGTTTTTTTTTATTTTTATTTTTTATTTTATTGGACCCCCTTGGGATCCATCAAATGCTTTGGCTGCAGCATCTGAAGGGATAAATGGCAGGGGTTGTAGCGCTCTTCCGTTCACTGCAGGAGGTGTCCGCTGTATTTCCCAGCCTTCTGATAGGTACGGGTGGGACGATGACATCGGTGAGGGGCTCTTCTGTCTCCTTCGGCCTTATAGGCTGTTGAATGGAGAAACCCTATGCATGCTCGACCCGTTGCTGTGTTCAGACTTCCCCTTGTTGTGGAGAGGGGACAACACAAGACTCGGGACCCCCTTTTGGGTGATAAATTTATCTTTTGGAAAAACTCTTTAAACCTAGCAACACTGATGGCAGACATGGCCAAGTACTATGTATGTATAACTTTGTATTGTGAAGATCTCTGCTTGATTTCAGTGAATAGGTTACATTCAGATGCAGCAATTCTGTGGTGGGTTTGTTACAGCTGAGACGATCTGTCGGCAGCACAAATCTCTCGTGTCCTGGACTCTTATATCAAGATGTTCGCTTTACTAAACATGTCCAGTTCCCGTTCGTTGACTGCAAGCATATATTTTAGCGCACACGCTGTATGTTAACGTGTCACGATGCAGTTGTTATAGGACAGCACAGTTGCTGGGTGTCTCTTTCCAGTGTGTACACAACCTTGCGCTGCCTGTTATGTTTGTCTCATAAATCTTGGTTGCCGAGCCTGTTGTCCTTATTGCAGGGACAGAGATAACACACCAGACCGGTTCTCGGAGGACAAGCTGCTACTTAGTGCAGCTCGCTTACTAACAGGTCTGCTTGTGTTCACCTAATAGTCCTCCCGCCATGGTGCTCCCACCATGCCCGGAGACCAGTGACCCATCCAGAGAGGAACACCCACCTTCACCCCTCGAGGAGCAGCTAATTTAGTCCTTCAGGACCAAGCGTTAACTATATTTTCCATTAACAAAGCGTATGGGGGCTTGTTTTTTTAGTGGGATGAGTTGTTTTATTATTTTTATTTTTTTTAACCATTTTGGGGCGCAGTTCCTGTTTTTGGGGGCTCATGCACTTGATGGTGCTCGGTCTTGGAAACACGGCCTTGTGTCGGCTGCATCTCCTGAACGGACGGCAGCTCTTCTGACCTGAACCCGCTGCTTCCTAGTGACTTAGGATGCAGCGGGCTCCTGTCTGACTGCTGGTCTATTGTACTATACTCGCATCATGTGACTTCAAATCAGAAAGGCCGCTGTCGTCCAGGAAATGCAGCCCACCGACGAGCTGTTTCCCAGACAGAGCGCGGTCATGTGCGTGAGCCTTTACACACAGGCTGACCTGGGGGCCTTTTATAGGCAGTGGGCTGGTATGGAAACGGTCACCCCGCAATTGCATCCAGAAAAGGTGCCCTTCAGCTCCCTCGCAAACAGCTTAGGCTGCTTTCACACTAGCGTTTTTTGCGAATCAGTCATGGATCTTCAAAAAAAAACCACTTCCGTTACGTTAATACAACCGCATGCATCCGTCATGAACGGATCCGTTTGTATTAGGTCTTCTGTAGCCAAGACGGATCCGATTTCTATTGTGTCCGAGAAAATTGATCCGTCCCCATTGACTTGCATTGTGTGTCAGGGTGGATCCGTCTTGTTCTGCATCACATCGCGGACAGAAAAAACGCTGTGTCCGCAACAGGGACGCAACCAAACGGAATGCATTCCGTTTTGTCCCCATTGACGATGAATGGGGACAAAGCTGAAGCGTTTTCTTCCGCTATTGACATCCTTGGACAGATCTCAATTGCGGAATGGAAAACGCTGATGTAAAAGTAGACTTAGATGCTGCGGTTGCCAGAATTCCAGAGGCGCGTATAATGCGCTCTCCATAAGCAGATATTGTATTCCCCAAATCCTTTCCTATAGTATATAATGAGGGACATTTATCAACGTGTCTTTGCCACAATAGTCACATTAAAAAAAGTCACAAGTTACGGAGCACTCCATATCTGCACTATAATTTAAGGGCTCATTCAGACAGCCATATTTGTGTCCGCATCTGCATCCGTGCTTTCATTCTGCAGGCCTGCAAAAAAGATGGAACATGTCCTATTCTCGTCTGTTTTTTGTGGACAAGAATAGGCATTTCTATCTGTGGTTTTTCAGACTGATCAGATCTCCTGATGCACCCCTGAAAAACGATGAGGGGGTTCCGTTACTGCAATCGGCACCTGCTTTGTTGCTGCGGGGATAACATGGTCCTTAGTGTTTTGTTTTTTTGTAATGGTGCCAGGGAGAAGGTGGGATCTCCGCAGCCGGTCTCTGACCGATCCCATTTAATACCAATCTGTTAGATGCAAAAATAGACCAGGATAATTTCAGTTGCAGGGTGAATTTATTACTGCACCCACCGTTCCAGTAGGCCGGGGGTTTGGTCATGGAGTTGAACCTTTTTATAACTACCTGACCTATTGTTGTGACCTGAGCCTGTAGGACTTGCACACTTCTGTATCTGGCAGACCACCATATCTACTGGTGACCCAGTGCCAGATCTCGTGGCATGCCCCTTCAGCTATATTAAGCGCCCCCTTGTCTCTGGGGCCGTGATGCGTCCGTCAGCTGTTTCCTGTCCTGTTACCGATGCTTTCTTTTCTGTACTGATCACTTCTCAGGTATCCTAATGAGATGTTATTTTCTCTTGCAGGTCTCTCCCCAGATCTACAGTCTATGGAACAGATCCGCAGAATCATGAGGCCCACAGACGTCCCTGACACAGGTAGAGTCCTCCACAGAGGGTAGTCCAGAAATCCTGCCAGAAGCCAAAAATGGCCCCAATGACAGATTAACAGCGTGCCTAGTTCTGTAGGTCACACCTTAGGCCGCGCTACTCTGACTCTGATGTAGATGAGGGAAGAGGTTGGGAGTGGTAGTGGAGATGTGGGACTGTAGGTAAGTATACCCATGTTACGGTTTAGGTATTTCTGGTGTAACGCACGTCGTGGCCTTATAAAGCAGTAGGGGTGGCTTCCATACCTGACCTAGTCCTACTCATACAGCTATGGGCTCGGATTCGTTTGGCACATGGTTGTATGGTGACAGCCGTACGCCCCCCAGTGTTTCGGATTTTGTATTGAGTCCCATTCCTAATCTGGAGGAGTACAGGGGTGAGCTCAGCGCCTCGTTGATCAGCACAGTCCTCTCAGGAATACCTCCGCTCCTGTCTACATGTCACTGCTGGTTTGAGTTTTATTCCTCTGTCCTTTATGGATCGGAGCCCAGCAGCTGCCTCCTTTTATAGAACGCTCTGTGCTGTATGCCTGGAATTCAGGGACGCCGTGTTATTTACCCCAGGCCATCTTTTTATTCTCGGATACTTATTGTAGTATTTCATGAGTATAGGAACCGGTGTCGAATAAGTTGGGAAGGGGGGGGGGTCCAGTTCCCCAATCTGAATAGCAACACAAATAGTTACACACCATGGGAAGTCTAGCCAATTCTGAGCCCCCCTTTGGGGCTGCTCGCATCTCATTTTTGCTGAATGTTTAATGTATTTTGTGATCATATTTTTAACGTATGTGCATACATTTCAGTACTTTCATGTTGTTGTTTTTTGCCCCAATGCGTTCAAATATTAAAATCTTTATTAGAAAAAGAAGATTCACAAAAAACCTATTTGAAAAAATGTTTAACCCCTTATCGACCAACAGTACGCAGTCACTAAAGGGCCTTAGGCTGGACCGCTGCCTTTTTACGGCAGCCCAATCGAAGCGCTGCGTGGGTCTCCTGTGCATGGTAACAGCCCAGACTGGCGGAAGCACTGATCCTGGCCGGTTAACCCCTTACATGCCGCACGCAATAGTGCCCGCAATATGCTCCTATATCCCATCGGCACCCTGCAAATGAGATCACATATCGGGGCCCAGGCCTGCCTCCAGAGCGTCCGAGAAGGCTGCACCTCTCTGGCGCTGACTACTGGTGAATATCAGTATAGCATTGACCGTAAAATACATTGCACTACAGGAATAGTGCAGTGTATTGTAGAAGTAATCAAAAATAACCTATTATAGGTAGGAGTATGAAATGTGTTTTTTTTTTTTTTTTTTTTTTTTTTTTAAATGTATTCAAGTCCAAGTAAAAAGTTTACCTTGTTGCCATTGAAAAAACTTTAGATTGGAAAAAGTGGCAAAAATAAAATCCCCTCAACATATTTGGTTCTGCCACATCCGTAACAACCCATACTACACAATTACTGTGTAATTTATTGCTGCTTTTTGTTTATTCGCCACCAAAAAAAGAAAAGCGCAGTCAAAAAGTGTTATGAATCCCAGAATGATACCAATGGAAACTAAGTTGTCCTGCAAAAGTCAAGCTCCCCCCACAGCGTCATAGAAAGAAGAAAAATAAAGTTATGGGTTTTGGAAAAGTAGTAAAACGTAAAAAAGTAAGTTGTGTTTATGCCAAAAACGAACGCAACAAAACTTATAACGTAAGAATTCTGTGGCAGTATTGCTGTTTTTTTCCCCCATCCCTCTCCCAGAGAGCGTTGATCAGTAATGTGTACCCCAAAATGGCACCATTACAAAACAAGCCCTCATACAGCTACATAGACGGAAAAAATATTAAAAAATTATAGCTCTCGGAACAATGATAAAAATCGCTTGGTCATTAAGACCCAAAACAGGCGGGTAACTAAGGAGTTAACATTTATAAAGCAGTGACTTGCGTTTCCATCTATCCTTCTTGGTTGATTTGACGTTTAGCAAAAATGAGATGTGAACAGCCTGATATTACTCATTTTCCAGAACTCTGATTTTGTCAGTGAATGAAAACCTTCTCGCTTACATCATGAGGCTGAGAACTGCACTACTTTTGACAGCTTAGGGTTGGCTCTTCCCAATCCATCAGCCTGGAGTTCAGAAGAGGGATTCTTGCGGCTGCTATGGATTGCATACGACTGTAATGAGCCCTCAGCTCTGTCTGGATCAGGCGAACGTCGTTCGTAGTGTAGACATAGACTTATGAGAGACATTGTGCCCCCCGTTCAGTGTCCAAATGCTGTAAGACTATGCCCGAGTGGTAAGATGCCGGAAGCATCGTCTTAGAGGTAATGATGGAAATCTGCAGCAGATCAGTCGCTGAGGATTGAACGCTTCCTGTCACCGGCTCCGTCCTCGTGTCCCGGTCATACAGGGGTGTGGATTACACGGCTCAGCACATTTCTCTTCTGACCGTTCGAGACCTTTGCATAACAGGGCACACGAGGCGCCTCGTCCTGATGATCCTCCGCTCTTCTTCCGGCAGGCTTGCTCTGCGACCTCCTGTGGTCAGATCCTGATAAAGACGTGCAGGGCTGGGGCGAAAATGACCGTGGCGTTTCCTTTACCTTTGGAGCAGATGTGGTTAGCAAATTCTTGAATCGTCATGACCTGGATCTGATCTGTCGAGCTCATCAGGTAGGTTTCTGGTGGACACGAGTATATACTGTTTAAAGTGGTCCCCTGCCTGCTGCTCGGACAGCCAATAAATTGGACATTAAAGGGGTTGTCGCCTGATCTCCTAGACTCCTTGGCTTATCTCTCTAGATGCATCAGCGTCCGGGTTCATGACCCTTAGTGGGAGAAGTAATAAGGGTCGCCTTTCCTGGAAATGGGTATAACCCAGTAATCTATCTGTATGATAGAAGCTGTGTGTGACTCTGTATCTCTGGCATTGCTGTTTGCTTCCCATCCTTGCTGACATGGCTTCTCATTTGCCCGCATACACAGGTAGTAGAGGACGGCTATGAATTCTTTGCCAAGCGGCAGCTGGTCACCCTGTTCTCCGCTCCAAATTACTGCGGGGAGTTTGATAATGCTGGCGGCATGATGAGCGTGGATGAAACCCTGATGTGCTCCTTCCAGGTAAGGCAGGACGTGCACCTGTCGCCACAGACTGTACCCCATACCTGTACCCAGTGTGAACGCTAAAAGAGGCTCTGCAACACGGCTAAAGGAAGGCTACTTTCACACTTGCGGCAGAGGATTCCGGCAGTTCCATCGCCGGAACTGCCTGCCAGACCCGGCAAACTGTATGTTAAACGCATGTCTTCTTTTCTGACTAGGCATTTGTATGCCTGATCAGTCAGAAAAATATGCATTGCAATGCCGGATCTGTTTTTCCAGTGTCATCCGGCAAAACTGATCCAGCACTTTTTTTTTTTCCCACATTTGTAGACGTCTGCGCGTGCACAGAATGGAGTGCCGGATCCGTCATTGTGGTATTTTTAATGCCGGATCCGGCACTAATACAAGTCAATGGGAATTAATGCCGGATCTGGCACGTGTTCCGGCATTTTGAACGGAGATACCCCAGCATGCTGCGGTTTTATGTCTTCCGTCCAAAACGACTGACAGTGACTGAACTGAAGACATCCTGAATGGATTTCTCTCCATTTAGAATGCATGGAGATGTGACTGATCAGTTTTTTTTTCCCCGGCATAGAGCCCCGACGACGTAACTATGCCGGAAAAGAATAACGCTAGTGTGAAAGAGCCCTAAGAATCTCCAAAGGATGCATTGTAGGCAGGTGCTGATCCAGTGGAGAATTCTTGGTGTCAGTGGGTTCCTATGGCAGTTGGAGGCCTAATAAAGTGCTTATAGGGCACTAAAGCTTTGGAATACGGTGTTTGGCGGTTTCCGGCAGTCCTATACAAAATGAGCGGAAGGACGGTGCACGTGTTCAGCCTGCCGTGCCATTCCTATGGGCATGTGGGACCCTATCATTGGAGGTGCCAGCAATCTGAGCCTACCAGTCAGATACATTTCTAGTGTGTATTGTGGGACAATCCCTTAGAAACCTCTTTTAAAAAAATACTTCCCCTAAAAATAAAATTCTTCTACTTTAAAATGTATTTTACATAAAGTTTAGTCTATCCCCCATTGTAACAATCCATAAAATATTGCGTATTGAAAAGTATAAAAAAAGACTTCTCGTTCCCCCACACACACAAAAAGTACCCCAAAAGATTAAGAAAACTACAAGGGAAAAAAGCCCTAATACAGTTATATCTGTGTGAAAAACAAGTTACAACCTTTGGAATATAAGGGTGACAAAAGCAAAAAAAAAAAAAATCCATTATGGGCACAAATAGTCTTGTCGCTAAGGGGTTAAAAGAAAAATTGTCATCAGAAAATGACCTACTGTTTGAATTGTGTGTTTACATTTAACTTATTTTTAAAGCATTTTTGATTGTTTTTTTTACATTTTCCATGTTGCGATCTATAGTTAGGCAAAACCTATAAATTCCTGCAGTTTTTGCACTGGCCCCCAACCCAAATAATTGGTGCCATTTCTTGGTTTGTACAGATCACTTTACCGCAGCTAACTCTTTCTAGTCCTGCCTGTAATGATACCACCTCTGTGTACAGATAACGCAGGATCCTCCATTCGCAGTAGGCGATTGTCAGAGCTGATCTGTTCTTTCCTTGTACAATGACCTCTGTACAGGTCACTGAGCATGCCCAGAAAACTGTCCCACAGAGGTCCCTCCCCCTTCTTGACCATTGTGTCTATGGACCATGGGGCCGCCGTAAAGCACTTTTCTTAATGCTGTGTAAATACTGCTAAGAACAGCTCAGACAAGATGGCCGCCCCCATAATAATGTTCAGGAAATAAAATAGAAAACAATCTGCAATCTGAAACTAAGTAGAAAAAAAAAGGATGTGTCACTATCTGGTTTTTACTGGCAGAAAACATTTTTGGTGACATTTTCCTTTAAGTGCTTGTTTTGTCAGGCAGGATTCTATAAAGTGCAGAATGGTTAAAAAAAAGCCTTACCTCACCAGTCCCCCCCGATTCTGCCAGGTCCTCGATGGTCTCCACTATCTCACTTCCCATCTGATCTGCCGCTGCCACTGATCAGTATGGAGCTGAGTGAGATGCCTTGGATGCAGCTTGGGGGAAGGTACTGGCTCTTTAAGGAGACGAGCAGTGTATACAGATCTAGTGACGATCCGTATGGGACAATGAGGCATCTCCCAGAGAAAGAACGGTCTCGCTGGTGCCAGCTGGAAGTGGATCCCTGTGAGAGCCAGTCCTCCCCTAAGCTGTGTCCAAGGCATCTCTCTCAGCCAGGCAGAATTCTGCTGCATACTGATGAGGGACAGACGCCCAGAAACGGGTGTCTGCAGATGGATATTTAGATAAGTCGCCCTCATAGGGAGCCACTTCCAGAAGGTGGCACTAGCGAGCGGGTTCTCTTTGGGAGATGCCTCACTGCATATTTTTCTATGCAGCATTGCCTTTCCATCTTTGTCATGGGCGGCATATCTCTAGGGTATGCCCCCAATGTCTGATAGGTGCAGGTCCTACCTCTAGGACCCGCACCGATACTTAGAACAGAGCCCGCAAAGTGCTGGAGGGCGCATCACACATGTGCGGCTGCTCTCTATATTCATTCCTATGGAGCAGCGAAAATAGCCAAGCGATGGCTCAGCTATTTCTGTAAGCCCCATAGAAGTGAATGGAGTGGTGGCTGCACATGCGCAGTGCGTTTCCCATTCATTTCATTGGAACTTCCGAAAATAGCAGAGTGCGCCCATAGGACATTGAGGACATATTATAAATTGGGGACCTATCCTAGCTGTATGCCCCCAATGTCCAAGAAGTGAATACCCCTTTAAGCCTCCATACAAAGTTGGCCTCATTAACACCCTTAGTGACCACCAATACGCTTTTTTACAGCGGCCACTAGGGGGCTTTTCACGGCGGCCCAGTCTAAGTGATGCACGGGTCTCGTGAGAGCCGAGCTCCTGCTCTAACAGCCCGGACCAGCAGGAGTGGGGCGCTCGCCACATGTAAGCGGTGACAGAGGGAGCGGACTCCCTGTGTCTCCCATCAACACCCTGTGAATACAAACACGGGGAGCTGATGTGTGCAGGCTGGGACCTGGTGTAGACCCCAAGCCTGCCTTCATTGTTTTCCAGCAGGCTGTGCCTATAGGGACAGTGCATTGTATTTTAGTGATCTCCCTAACTCTGCTATAGTCGCCTTGTGGGACTATTAAGTGGTTAAAAAAAAAAAAATACATGAAATGAGAAAAATTCCCATTAAAAACAACTCTCCCCCCCCCCATTGAAAATACGCTTGTCATAGTTTTATTCCAGCCGCCTCTCTGCATGTTAGCCGTGCTCCGGCCCGCCCCATTATAGTCGATGGGGCCAGAGCGGACTTCCTGCAGCCCAGATCCGGCAGGCTGTTCCCTCGCCAGAGAAGGCATCCGCTAGTGTGAAAGTAGCCTAATTTATTCTTAGTCGCCACCTAAAAAAAGTAATAAAAAGCGATCAAAAAGTGTTATGATACTAATGAAAACTACAAGTCGCCCTGCAAAAATCAAGCTCTCACATGGCTCCATAGAAAGAAAAATAAAGTTATGCGTCTTGGGAAGCGGCGATGCGAAAACATACCCCCAGAAAGTTATAAAAGTTAATCAGAAAGTTGTGTACCCCAAAATGGCCCCATTAAAAACTTCAACTTGTCCCACAAAAAATCAAGTCCTCTTACGGCTAAAGTTCTTGGAAGGCGATGATGAAAAAGAAGAAAAATCCCTGGTCTGTAAGGCCCAAGACAGTCGTTTCACTAAGGTGCATGCGTTAGGCTCTATTCTCACTTGTATCTGACTCGGTTTGTGATCTTTATTTTTTTACCCCACAGATCCTGAAACCCTCAGAAAAGAAGGCAAAGTATCAGTACGGGGGATTGAACTCTGGGCGCCCCGTGACGCCTCCCCGGACAGCCAACCCTCCCAAAAAGAGGTGAAGAGCATATCCTGCCAACGCTGAGACGGCATCAGATCCTCCATCAAGACAAACTCCACCTTATAATAAGTGTGCACTGTTAACATCACCCAGCCATTCTGACCCCCCTTTAAAATGTTGCACGCGTTTTACCTTCACGAGACAGGTAAAAAGGATTCCAGAAAGTTCATGTCCAAATCCGCTTCATGACCCCCCCCGACCCCCTCCAAAAGAAACAAGTATATTATGCACATAACCTATTAACCCCCCAAACATTGCGAGCGGTCCATGTTTCTAGTAATGCAGCCAGTCCTTCCTCCACCCACCAAGGATCCTGCACGACACACGGGGTCAAACGGCTGGCCCCTGCTGTCGACGTCCTGCTGCAGCGCCGTTTGTCACATTTAACCCTTTCAGTGCCGGCTGGACCTGCAGGACTTAACTGTGCTAAATACATTTTACAGTGCAACATTTCCCTGTTGCTATATCCAGAGCCAGGGCGCCCCCTCCTCCCCCTTATTCCTCCTGGCATTGAAGGGGTTACACTTTACCTTTGTCTCTAAAACTTCACTGCTTTAATTTTTTGTTTTTTTTTATAGTATTAGTTGTATATTCTGACTTCAGAGAAAAGAAAATAACAATCACCCGTTGTGTGTGCCCTGTGGTATTCTCGGCTTTCCACGCTTTTAGCATTTTATGTGTTGGTTTTGTTTGCCCTGTTTCATTCTGTTGACAGACGACCACTTTTTCTTCTTTTTTTTTTTTTCCTTTTTCCTGTTCTAATCTGCTTTTGACATTAAAGTTGACTTTTCTTGGTACATACAGTTTGTGTACAGCTTGCTTTGTAAAATGTTAAAGGAGAATGAGCCGGTAACTGCAGCGTATCTATCCTGTAATGTTCATTAGATGTTTCCATTATCTTTTGTTTTATACGGACCTTCTGCATCTGTAGTCATACGTCGCCCCCCCGTTTACCTGTTTCTGTTGCGATCTATTACAGCATGTAGAAAATAATCGTTGGTTTGCACATGAAGCACCTCTACGTTCCAACAGCACTTCCCGCATTTGCACTTTTCGATGCATTTTCTGGAGTTGCCGTCGAGCTCTGGAACTAGAAATTAGAAGTGACCGTTTGCAAACTGTATGTGCTGTTAGTCTCCTCCCGCCCGCTGTCGGGATTAAAGGGTGCATGTCGCCTACACGTGATAATACGGCCCACAAGCCCACTGGGTATCGGTGCTCTGCACCTTTTCGGTGGCAGGAGATGCCGGTGCGGCTCATACACGGGGCAGCTTCCTCTGCGCGTAGGCAATATGGACACTTTAATTTATTTGCAAGCAGCAGTAACTGCTTAAAGTATCTTTAATTTTTCTTTTTTTTCTTTTAATTCAATAAAATGTCATTAGAAACAAAAACCGCCTCTTCCCTCTGTCCGGAGAACTTTCACATCAGCACTGTATGATAGAATTCCATGCTGGCGTCTGTATTCGCGGATATTCTGGGTATGTTCACAGGGTGGTCACACACAGATCTTGCTGGTGGAAAATCCACATAGAATTAAAATGCCAATAGTGAGTGTGTCCCCAAAGAATGTTATCTACCAGATGGCGACGCATATCCCTTTTAATTTATTTTTGCAAAACAGATTTATTTCTTCCGTTTCCCGAACGTGATTATGGGGGCGGCCATCTTGCCCCAGTTAACAGCATGAAGAAAATTGCTGTATGGCAGCCCCATGGTCCATAGGCACAATCATCAGGAGGGGACCTCATTGACTTCTGTGGGACAGTTTTCTGGGCTCTGTGACCTGTACAAGGAAAGAACAGATAAGCTCTGACGATCGCTGAGTGTCAATGGTGGCTCTTGTGTTACCTGTATCTACAAGTACGTTTTTCTCCACTGTATTTACTGAGGGAAATAAACTGCTAGATGAAATGCAGAATATAAAAGTAAATTCACCCATTAAAAGTGCCCTGTCTGACCCAGGAAGAAGTACAGTGGCGTCTTAAAAAGATTAAGGCTACTTTCCACTAGTGTTTCAATTTTCCGGTATGGAGAAAAAAACACTTCATTGACAATGGGGACGAAATGTAACTGAACAAAATGGAATACTCCAAAATGCATTCCGTTCCATTTGGCTGCGTTCTCATACCGGAGAGCAATCTGTTTTCTTTCCGTCCGGGGATGTGGAGCGAGATGGATCTGTCATGTCCCAAAATGCAAGTCAGTGGGGACGGATCCGTTTCCATATTGACTTTTAATGGAGTTCATGATGGATCCGTCTTGGCTATATTAAAGATGATACAACTGGATCTGTTCATAACGGATGCAGGCGGTTGTATTCGTAACGGAAGCGTTTTTGCTGAATCCTGCCGGATCCAGCAAAAACGCTAGTGTGGAAGTAGCCTAAAATAGAGAAATCACCGGAACCAGATGGCCTACACCCCCGTATCCTAAGAGAATTAAGTGATGTCATATTCAGACATTTATTTTGGATATTTACGGACTCTATACTGATAGGGGATTGGCGCATAGCTAATGTGGTGCCAAAAAACAGAGCCCGGAAACTATAGGCCGGTAAGTTTAACATCTATTGTGGGGAAACTGTTTGAAGGGTTTCTGAGAGATGCCATCTTGGAGTATCGCAATGAAAAAAAAAGCAAATAACGCCATATCAGCATGGCTTCATGAGGGATCGGTCATGCCAAACTAATTTAATCAGTTTCTATGAGGAGGTAAGTTCTAGACTTGACCGGGGTGAATCGGTGGATGTCGTATATCTGGACTTCTCCAAAGCATTTGACACTGTACCTCATAAAAGGTTAGTATATAAAATGAGAATGCTCGGACTGGGAGAAAATGTCTGTATGTGGGTAAGTAACTTGGTCAGTAATAGAAAACAGAGGGTGGTTATTAACGGTACACACTCAGATTGGGTCACGGTCACTAGTGGGGTACCTCAGGGGTCAGTACTGGAGGGGTCACTGTCACTAGTGGGGTACCTCAGGGGTCAGTATTGGGCCCTATCCTCTTCAATATATTTATTAATGATCTTTTAGAAGACTTGCATAGTAAAATATCAATTTGCAGATAAAGCTAAACTGTGTAAAGTAATGACTAGAACAAGACAATATACTGTGTATATATATTTACAGAGGACAGTATGCTGTGTATATATGTATATTTATATTGTAGGGATTTCCCAAATGGTAGCTTCCGGATAAACACACAGTAGTCTTTTCGTGGTGGAAATCAAAGTAATAAATGTCTTTTATTGTTGGCACACAACAATACAGCAGACGTCAGTGGTCAGCTTGCTTCAGCCAACACTTAAAAAAAAACAATACAATCCAGATTCTGCAAAAATCACATAGTTCTGTTTAGGGCACAGTCCCGTAATCCTCACAGAATGGATGTGGACCTTGCTTTGGTCCTCTGTCTCTCGGCAGAGACCCTCCGGCTTTAAAGGGCTTCTGTCACCCCCACTGATGTAATTTTCACTAGCTGACATTAGCTACTTGCTAATGTCAGCTGAGTTCAAACATATGTTTCCTAACTTTTTTTCTGTTTTCTATCTTCTAAAAAACTTACTTTTGTGATATGTAAATTAGCTTCGCTACCAGCAAGTTGGGCGGGTACTTGCTGGTAGCCGCCGCCGCATCTTCATGCCCTTGGAACACCCCCTCTTCTTTTGATAGACAGGGCCAGCGCGCTCTCCTCCTCCCGCTGGCCCTGTCTGCAGCTGCAATCCCGCGCCTGCGCTGTATCGGTCTTTAGTCGGCGCAGGCGCTCTGAGTGAAGGACGCTGGCTTAGGCGCGCCGTCCTCAGTGCGCCTGCGCCGATGACGTCAGCCCTACACCCGGAAGAAAAGACGCCGGCATCCCTGGTAAGGAGCAGGCGATGCCGGCGTCTTTTCTTCCGGGTGTAGGGCTGACATCATCGGCGCAGGCGCACTGAGGACGGAGTGCCTAAGCCAGCGTCCTTCACTCAGAGCGCATGCGCCGACTAAAGACTGATACGGCGCGGGATTGCAGCTGCAGACAGGGCCAGCGGGAGGAGGAGAGCGCGCTGGCCCTGTCTATCAAAAGAAGAGGGGGCGTTCCAAGGGCATGAAGATGCGGCGGCTACCAGCAAGTACCCGCCCAACTTGCTGGTAGCGAAGCTAATTTACATATCACAAAAGTACGTTTTTTAGAAGATAGAAAACAGAAAAAAAGTTAGGAAACATATGTTTGAACTCGGCTGACATTAGCAAGTAGCTAATGTCAGCTAGTGAAAATTACATCAGTGGGGGTGACAGAAGCCCTTTAACTCGGCTCCAAAACTCACCACCATGCAGAGCTCCACCGTCAGCCAGGTGAACACACACACCTGACTCTGCTGGCTGACTTTTGTAAGCCGGTCAAAACCCGTCCTGGACCGTGGGGAGTAGTCACCCACCCAGCACTATGACTACTCCCAGTAAGAGCCGTCCCGGATTAGCTTTCTCAGCTATGCTAACTAACCAAGTTGTCAGTCAGCTACTGCTGCTGACACATATACTATTGGCTCCTACTTCACCGAGGCCAGGAACCTCGGTGACACATATCTGCCATCTATGATGGTCCCTTGTGCCTTCCTACAATATATATATATATATATATATATATATATATATATATATACATATATATATACATACACACTACAGAGGACAGTATACTGCTACAGAGGGATCTGGATAGAATATAGGCTTGGGCAGAGAAGTGGCAGATGAGGTTTACCACTGACGAATGTAAGGTTATGCACATGGGAAGGAATAATGCAAGTCACCCGTACATACTAAATGGTAAAACACTCAGTAACACTGACATAAAAAGGATCTAGGAATTTTGGTGAACCGCAAACGAAGCTGGAAAAACCAGTGTCAGGCAGCTGCTGCCAAGGCCAATACGATAATGGGTTGCATCAGAAGGGGCATAGACGCCCGTCATGAGAACATAGTCCTACCACTTTACAAATCACTGGTCAGACCACACATGGAGGACTGTGTACAGTTCTGGGCTCCTGTGAACAAGGCAGACATAGCAGAGCTGGAGAGGGTTCAGAGGAGGGCAACTAAAGTAATAACTGGAATGAGGGATCTACAGTACCCTGAAAGGTTATCAAAATTAGGATTATTCACTTTAGAAAAAAGACGACTGAGGGGAGATCTAATAACTATGTATAAATATATCAGGGGTCAGTACAGAGATCTGTCCCATCATCTATTTATCCCCAGGGCTGTGACTGTGACGAGGGGACATCCTCTGCGTCTGGAGGAAAGGAGGTTTGTACACAAACATAGAAGAGGATTATTTACGGTAAGAGCAGTGAGACTATGGAGCTCTCTGCCTGAGGATTAAAAATATCATCAAAAATTATTTTAAAATATGTTAAACATTAAAAATGTGATATAAACAGTAGGTCATGTTCTAATGACATTGAGCTGTGATGTGGATTTTATATCTGTAGCATGTCGATTTCAATCTCTTCAATGCATGGGATAAAATCTGCAACAAAATCCAAAGCTTCGCCACTTGCTAGGACCTGCCGAAAATGAGATTCCAACAAAATATGCACCATTTACTGCACTTAATATGAAAAATAGAAAAAAGAATTTGATTGCACATCCACAAGCTTTGCTTTGATCTATAACTGCTTCTCAGCACAATATTTAGTGTACGGCCCCCTATATGCATGCTATATAAGAGGATCAAAAGGCATAAGCCCACTCACCGCACCAAGGTTGCCTCTGTAAGTAGGACCTACTTTAAATTTGGCGCGGCACTGTCTGGCAACCGCCGGTGCCACAGCCCTGCACCAGCTGGTGGCGGGATCCAGTGATCTTGTGACATTTACTGTATTTTCTGGCGTATAAGACTACTTTTTAACACATGAATATCTTCTCAAAAGTCTGGTTTCGTCTTATACGCCGGTATACTGCGTGCTGAAACTTAAGAGGACCTTTCACTGGTCCAACGATTGTTAGATAATGATATGTATGTGTAGAGCGGCGCCGAGGGATCTCCCTGCACTCACTATTATCCCCGGGCGCCGCTCTACACATACGGTATATATCAGTATCTAACAATTGTTGGACCAGTGAAAGGTCCTCGTTACTTCCCAGCTGTCCTTCTCCAGCTTCAGGGACCGGCGCCCTCTAGCTGAGCCACCGTGCGCTGCATCCCGGCCAGCCGCTCCTGAAGCAGCCCCCTCTCCTGCTCTCAGTGGTTTTCTCATGCTCGGATCATCTGTTTAATTTTTATTTGGTGTGTGTTGGAAGAGGGGTAGTCTTATACGGCGAGCATAGCACAAACCCCATATTTTAACAGGAAAAGTAGGGGGTCGTCTAATATGCCCAGTCGTCCTTTATGCCGGAAAATAGGTTTATCCTGCAGTTTTTCTCAGTTTCCTATCAAAGTCCGGACAGAATCTGTCTCCTTCCATCTCTGGCAGCGCACAATCGTTTCATATGGATTATCCTATGAGAGTCTTCGCAGCTCTTCTGCCATGCTCCGCCCCCTTTCCAGGAATGCTGCTCCTATTGGCTGCAGTACAGAGGATCACTATGGAGAGATCTGGCTGTGGGGAGAGTGATGTGTGACCACCGTCACTCCTAAAAAATGTTCAGAACTTCCCCTTTTAGGCCTCATGCACACGGCCGTTGTTGTGGTCCACGTCCGAGCCGCATATTTTGCGGCTCAGGCATGGACCCATTCATCTCAATGGGGCCCCAAAAAATATGGACAGCACTCTGTGTGCTGTCCGCATACGTTGCTCCGTTCTGTGGCGCCGCAAAAAAAAAAATAGAACATGTCCTATTCTTGTCCGTTTTGCGGACAAGAATAGGCATTTCTACAATGGGCCGCATTCCATTCCGCAAATTGCGGAACGGAACGCGGAGCAGCTTCCGTGTTTTGCAGACCGCAAAACACCAACGGTCGTGTGCATGAGGCCTTATTATGAAGAATATAACTGGTATCACTTTCCAAACTATTAAAATATGACTCTCCTGCAAAAGGAATACACTGGGGGAAAAAATTTTGCCTTCTTAGAGTTAACCTGCCTTCTCTGGTCCCCTTACCTGCCCAAAAATATATAAAAAGGTGATCAAAAAGTTGTAGGTACCCTAGAATGGCACCAATAAAACTACAGCTTGCTCCTCAAGAAAAAAAAATCCCTCACAGTGCTCGAGCAACAAAAAAAATAAAGTTATGAGGCAAAATTATTTTAATAAGGTTTTTCATTATCCTGGTATCCTATTGTGCTGACCTGCAGAGTGAAGTTCTATTTCAATCCACTTTAAAAAAAATATAAATATTCAATATGTTTGACATGTGCATTAAATGGAGCCAAAAAAAAAAATATCCCTCAAATCGCTTCATCAATTAAAAAAAAAAAAAAGTGACGGCCCTTGAAACGTATGGATATAAAAAAGAGGTCCTTAAAGGGGTTGTCTGAGATAATTATAACTTTAACAATTACTTTGTGATCCCAAACCACTAAGGGAGTCTCGTCGCCCAGTAGTCGTCCCAGGGATCCCAAATGGAATTGAAAATTGTAACTTTGTCTTGGAGCACGGCTGTACGATACTCCAGTGTACGGACCTCAACTACCCTAGCGTATAGATCAGAGACCTTAGGCGGTTCAGGACTTTTCCAACATTTGGGTATCAAGCAGCACGCAGCTGTAAGTATCAGTAGCAACAGTTTAAGAGGATGCTTCTTAAACTGGGATGGAGGCACGTTAAGTAAAAAGGATAAAGGATCCGGACGAAGGTCCACCTTAAAAATATCACTTAAAAGGGTACCCACCCCGGACCAGTAGGGGCGGATCTTTGGACAATCCCAAAAAATATGAGGTAGTGTACCTCTATGTAACCCACATCTCCAGCACAAATTTGGAATTGTCGGGCACATTCCATGGAGGAGATCAGGAGTGTGATACCAGAACATCAGAATTTTATATTGATTTTCCTGATGCAATATCGACATTGAGGACTTCACTGCTCTCCTCCATATGAGGCGCCAAACATCATCTGATAGGGACTTCCCTAAATACTCCTCCCACCGCGTCATGTAGGAGTGCCCCAGAATTTTTATGACGGGAATCGACCAGACTAATACCGCTGTGTGCAACTGAATCCCGACATGAAGGCCGGGAAGCGGCCGGATCCCTGCCAGTTCCCATTATAGTCAATGGGCTCCGGCCGTAATAGGCAGGCCAGATCTGGAGAACTGCCGAATTTCTTTGCCGCCGTAGTGAAACTAGCCTTAGGCCCCTTTCACATGGGCGAGAATTCCGCGCCAGTGCAATGCGTGACGTGAACGCATTGCACCCGCGCTGAGTCCTGAACCATTCATTTCGATGGGGCTGTGCAGATGAGGGGGGATTTTCAGGCATCACTTGTGCATTGCATGAAAATCGCAGCAGGTTCTATATTCTGCGTTTTTCACGAAGGTCCCATAGAAAAGAATGGGGCTGCGTGAAAATCGCAAGCGGATGCGGTGCGATTTTCATGGTTGCTAGGAGATGATAGGGATGAGCAACCCCATTAACCGCCTCAGCCCCCCTAGCTTAAACACCCTTAATGACCAGGCCACTTTTTACAATTCCGCACTACACTACTTTCACCGTTTATTGCTCCATCATGCAACTTACCACCCAAATGAATTTTACCTCCTTTTCTTCTCACTAGCACGGCAAATCTCGCCTCTCGCGAGATGACGCGCCGCCGCGTCAAGGAGGAACAAGCCTGCCGCCGCCTGGACGCAGCCCTGCGTTAGGCGGTCGGCAGGCGGTTAAAGTCTATTTACTGTATTATTTTCCCTTATAACATGGTTATAAGGTAAAATAATAGCATTCTTAATATAGAATGCTTACTAAAATGTCCAATGAGGGGTTAAAAAATAAACTCACCTCATCCACTTGATCGCGTAGCCGGACATAGTCTTCTTTCTTCTTCCAGGACCTGCAAAAGGACCTTTGATGGCGTAATCACGTGGTGAACAAAAACGATAGAGTAGGAGTAGCAGCACATAGGGATATACTGGCCTCGTGTGTGGTGGTGCACGCGGTGTTGGACGCCAGTCCGTAGCATCCCTCCAAGTAGGCATCCGGGGGTTAAAGAAACCGCAGCACTCTCTTGTGTCTTTATAAGTTTTATTCCATCAAATTTATGAATTTGTTGGAATAAAAGTTATAAAGAGACAATTTGATGGAATAAAAGTTATAAAGAGACAAGAGAGTGCTGCGGTTTCTTTAACCCCCGGATGCGTAATCACGTGGTGAGCGCGGTGATGTCAGCGCAGGTTCTGCTTAATGAAGATAGAGGAATCCTTCTATCTTCATTAAGCAGGACCTGCGCTGATGCCACCGCGCTCACCATGTGATTACGTCATCAAAGGTCCTTTTGCAGGTCCTCAAAGAAGAAGAAAGAAGACGATGCCCGGCTGCGCGATCAAGTGGATGAGGTGAGTTTATTTAAATTTTTCAACCCCTCAATCCACATTTTAGCAAGCATTCTGTATTAAGAATAGTATTATTTCTCTTATAACCATATAAGGGAAAATAAAATCTACAGAATACCAAACCTGAACTTCTGTGAAGAAGTCCGGGTTCGGGTCTGGGTACCAAACATTCAGATCTTTCTCACGCACGTGCAAAATGCATTGCACCCGCGTGGAAAAATTTCATGATTTCCCGCCCTCACACGCGACGCCCGTGTGAAAGAGGCCTTACACTCACCTCTTTCTCCAATGCTGTTCTCTGTGGCGCTGGTCCGGTACTCCTGCTTGATTATAAACTGCAACATGGACGTGCTGGTATATGGCAATGAGTGCAGCGGTCTACGGCCTCATTCACACGACCGTATTTTGGGTCCGGTGACACGTTGATTTTTATGGATGTCCGTCCAACAAATTATAGAACATGTAGGATTCTTGTCCGTTTTGCAGACAATAGCCATTTCTATAATGAGGACTAAGGAAAATGTGGTCGTGAGCCTATGGCCTAACGCTGAGGACAGTTGTTGGCTGCAGCAGTGGCGGTCTGTACACCTGCACATCACAGTGTTGGCGACGTGCAGTGATGTCTCAGAAGTTAAAGGAGTGGTGGTCCCACAGGCAGTTCTGCGCCACTTGCAGACCCTCGTTCTCATGATTACAGGTGGTTCCAACACACAGTGGGTTCGTGGTGGGAGCAGAGTTTTGTAATACTCGTTTTAATTAAAAATCCTGCACTTTGCTGACCGTCCAAAAGCAGTTTCCGATATTGCAGTTTTCTTTCGCTGATGTCAGTGAGGAAAAGAATACCGCACCATCACCACCACCAAGCGTCCTGTCCAGAGCATGCTGCGGGCAGATATTCATAAACCTTCCATTTACTAACAGGAATCCGGTCACTTCAGTAACATGTAGCAAAACCAGAGTGAAAATCCTGTACCTTAGGCTACATTTATGTGTCTGTTTCCGTTTCGGATGAGGACCGATTCATTTCAATGGGTCCGCAAAAAATGCGTGTGCTGTCCGCTTCCGTATGTCCATTCAGTAGCCCTGCAAAAAATATAGAGCATGTCCTATTCTTGTCCGTTTTGTGGACAAGAATAGGCATTTTTACAATCGATCTGCAAAAAAAATGGACGTCATCCATATTTTTAGCGGATCAGTGTACCTCAAAACACATTCGGTAGACTTAGGCCTTGATGTCCTCAGCGACAGCCCGGCTATCCTGCAGATGGTCTCTGAGTTACAAGAAAGGATTTGGCGCCATCTACTGCTGAGCGTGGTGCGGGGCGATTAACAAAGACAACTACTCTCATTATGGAATAGACAACAAGCTAAAGTAAAAAACGGAAGCGAATGACGACAAAACTTCCAAGTTTTCTATTATTTTTGTTATTTCAAAATGTGCATGGTTGCAGGTATTCACAGTTTTGTTCATGACATTTCAAAAACGTCCGACTTGATTTTTTTTGTTGCATTTTTGCCCATATCCTGTGTTTTAATACCTGGTGTTCTTTTTTGTTTGTTTTATCCATAAAGAAGAAAAGAGGAAGTCGTCCAGCTAACCACACCGCCACTGACAGAAAGTATGTGCCCCTCTGTGGTGTCGCTTCCATCTGTAGAGCAGTATGGAGCAAAAAAAAAAAAACAACATTATAAAAGACACAATTTAATAAAAAATAATGGAGGTCTATGGGAGAAAACACCAGACTGGGAAAATTGTGATTTAAAACAAAGAAAAAAATAAAATAAAATAAAATGACCCAAAAACATCACCTCAGGGATGAAAAAAATGTCAGTACTAAGGCCTTATTCACATATCAGTAATTTTTCTTTCCAGAATCACGGTCCGTTTTTTTGCGGATCCGTGTTTCCGCAAAATTCTTCCGTTTGTGTTTTTTAGTTTGTCCGTATACCTTCCGTGTTTCTGTATTTCTGCAAAAATCTGGAAGAACAAGAAAAAAAAAAAGATGTTTCCACAAATACGAATGACATGCGATGACTTTTGTAACCTTTCCCCGTGTCATCCGGATTTATGCGGATTCATTCACTTCAATGGGGCTACGGTCCGCGATTTGCAGTGGGAGAGCCCTGCTGGGAGAACTAAAGCCATACCTCCCAACTGTCCCGGATTACAGTGGCTGTCCCGGTACGGGGAGGTATGTCCCTTTTTCTGGCAGCTGTCCCTGTGTCCATAGGAAGCAGAGACAGTTGCCATAATACAGCAGAGAGCCGTCGCCAGCATCGGCTCCCTGCTTCATCATTCCTGCCAGCTCTCCACACCTCTGGTCTGTGCGGGAGGCGGGGCTGGCTGGCCAGCAGTCAGCTTCGGCTCCACCTCCTTCGCAGACTAGAGCAGCCGATATCCTGCTGCTGCTAGGAACAAGATATTTTTACTTTCTATGAGGGGCACAATGTGGGCATATTACGGGGGGATACATATGCATGAATGAGTAAATTAAAATATAACTTTTAATAGATAATTATTAGAAAATTGACCCTTAACTAGATGATAAATAAGTGGGACACAAACAAAAAAAAAAAAAACACGACTGGAACCTGCGTTTTTAGGTTCCAGGAAGATCCAAATGGCAAGTGTGCACGGCGGCACCCAGGTATAATAAGATTAAACCGGTGGTCTTACCGCACCATGTAGATCTGTCCTTGAGTCATACACTGGCCTCCTTACCAATATGTGTGGAGGTCTCAGAGTTTGGTAACCAGGCGTTCCGGTATGAGGCAGGTGAAGGGGAATAGATAACTAACCCTGGTAATCCCTGCCTACGACTACAATAGTCCTTATACCCCTGCCGCGGACCCCCGCGGTCGGGTATGTACCGGAACCTAACCCTGGAAGCCACAAGACGCCTGAGTGGGACCGGCATCAGTTGTCCTCACTCCATATACAGCACTACCTGGATTCCATCTTTCTTTTTATCTAGGGATCGGACCAGAGAGCGAACAGCCCCTAGGCTCCCCATGTTTCCCCTGATGAGCAATTCTTCTTGCGAAACATGCATGTAGGGACCTGGCAGCAAAGGGCCTATTAGGGCGGATCTAATTCCAGGGTTAGGTTCCGGTACATACCCGACCGCGGGGTCCGCGGCAGGGGTATAAGGACTATTGTAGTCGTAGGCAGGGATTACCAGGGTTAGTTATCTATTCCCCTTCACCTGCCTCATACCGAACGCCTGGTTACCAAACTCTGAGACCTCCACACATATTGGTAAGGAGGCCAGCGTATGACTCAAGGACAGATCTACATGGTGCGGTAAGACCACCGGTTTAATCTTATTATACCTGGGTGCCGCCGTGCACACTTGCCATTTGGATCTTCCTGGAACCTAAAAACGCAGGTTCCAGTCGTGTTTTTTTTTTTTTTTGTTTGTGTCCCACTTATTTATCATCTAGTTAAGGGTCAATTTTCTAATAATTATCTATTAAAAGTTATATTTTAATTTACTCATTCATGCATATGTATCACCCCTTTGTTATGTTGCATTAACCCTTGGTGATCTAACGTGTAATTTGTATCGACACTTTATTATTGTGCATATTACGGGGGGGCACAAATGGGCGGAGAGTTGGGAGTATGCTAAAGCAGCAACGAAAGAGATGCTAGTTCAGTTCGCATTTGCATTAAACAGATTTGGCAGGCTGTTCCGCGAGCAGCTTGCCAGAGTTCACCCGATCTGGCCTAGCCGGATACTGCCATTCACTGCTGGACTCCATTGACTATAATGGGATCTGCAAGTTTCCGGCATGAGTGGCAAGTTTCGCCCAGACAAAAACGGTTACATGCAATGCATTTTGTCCGTCCAAAAACCAGCACTTATGCCAAAAAGCACCCGGATCCCATTATAGTCAATGGGGTGTGGTGGTGAACAGCAGTACCCTACTAGGCCGGATCGGGTGAACTCCGGCAAGCTATTTGTTTATGTTGAAAGGATCCGTCAGAGAACAGCACGTTGGATCCGTTTAACGCAAATTTTATTATTTATTTGAAAGCTACAATAATTCCACTGGGCTGTACTTCAAGACCGCAATAGCTTACCATCTACAATGAACCTACCCTTAATAATGGTTTATTTTATTTATTTCACGCACTCCCGCAGTATTGTCTTCTTCAGTTCGGACAACCCCTTTCACAAAGGCATAACCTGCTGCTGGAAGGGGGTTTGCGGCTATACTATTGGCAATAATTTACCTGTATCATGTACATATAAAACTGGCCTAAGGCAGTAAATACTGGTGGCACGGTTGCTTAGTGGTTAGCAGAGTTGGGGTCCTGCGTTCCAATCTGATCAGAGACAACATCTGTCTGAAGTTTGTGGGTCCTCCCTGGGTTTGCGTGGGTTTCCTCTGGGAATTCCGGTTTCTTCCTACACTCCAAAAATATACAAATAGGCAGAATGGCTTCCTACAAAACTGTATATGGCAGCCACTGAGTCACCCGGCCACACAGCTATCTTTGGGCTTCGAGTCCCTGTGAGAAAGGCGCATTATAAATGTCTGTCATTGACAGGGGTCGATAAAATGGACATTATAATGATTATCAGTTATACCAATGCAGCGTCCCAGGTGTTCACATCACGTTTAGAGCCTGCGTTTCGTGTACACTGCAGGAAGACTCACGGCTCATACGGCAAACATATGCACAGCAGGGCCTAGGGTTGCCACCTTTCCCAACAAAAAATTCAGGCCACGTTAAGCCACACCCCAAGGAAGGTGTGGCTTAACACAGGGTGTTAAGTTGCTATGTCATAATGTGGTTCCCAGTATTAATAATGCCTCCTTTAGGGCCCCCCAGAATTGATAATTCCCCCCTTAAGTGCACCCAGTAATAGTAATGCCCCCATTAGTGCCCCCCAGAATTTTTAATGCCCCCTTTAGCGCCCCCCAAGAATTAATAGTGCCCCCAGTGATAGTAAGGCCCCCATTAGTGCCCCCCAGAATTAATAATGCCCCAATAGTATCCCCAGTAATAGTAATGCCCCATTAGTGCCCCCCAGAATGAATAATGCCCCCATTAGTGCCTCCCAGGAATAGTAATGCCCGCATTAGTGCCCCCCAGAATCATTATTGCCCCCCAGCAATAGTAATGCCCACATTAGTGCCCCTCTGAATTAATAATGCCCCATCAGTGCCCCCCAGAATTAATAATGCACGCATTAGTGCCCCCCAGAATCATTAATGCCCCCCAGTAATAGTAATGCCTCCATTAGTGCTCCCAGTAATAGTAATGCCCCCATTAGTGCCCCCTAGTAATAGTAATACCCCCATTGGTGCCCCCAGAATTAAAATAGTAATGCCCCCATTAGTGCCTCCAACAATTAATAAAGCCCCCATTAGTGCCCCCAGAATTAATAATGACCCCATTAGTGCCCCCTAGTAATAGTAATGCCCCCATTGGTCCTCCCCAGAATTAAAATAGTAATGCCCCCATTAGTTCCCCCCAAAATAAATAATGCCCCCTTCTCTGCTTGTGTAAACAAAAACAAAAAAAAGAACTCACCTCCTCTCGCTTTCTAAAACTTAACATGGATAAAACAGAATTCATCATCTTTCCCCCATCTTGCTCACCCCCCCCCCCTCCCAACAGACCTATCTATCACAATCAATGACTGCACACTCTCCCCAGTCAACCAAGTCCGCTGCCTTGGAGTGACCTTGGATTCTGCCCTCTCCTTCCGACCACACATCCAAGCCCTTTCCACCACCTGCCGCCTCCAACTCAAAAACATCTCCAGCATCCGCCCTTTCCTCAACTTTGAATCTGCAAAAATGCTTGTACTGTATGTGCCCTCATCATCTCCCGCCTAGACTATTGCAACACTCTCCTCTGTGGCCTTCCATCTAGCTCTCTCGCACCCGTCCAATCTATCCTCAACTCTGCTGCCCGACTACTCCATCTCTCCCCCCGTTACTCCTCTGCCTCTCCCTCTGCCAGTCCCTGCACTGGCTCCCCATTGCCCAGCGAATTCAGTATAAAATACTAACCAACACATACAAGGCCGTCCACAACCGGTCCCCTCCCTACATCTCTGAGCTACTTTCCCGATACATCCCCACACGCAATCTCCGATCCTCACAGGATCTCCTTCTCTCCTCTCCTCTTATCACCTCTTCCCACACTCGCCTCCAGGATTTCTCCCGTGCATCCCCCATACTCTGGAACTCGCTACCCCAACATATCAGACTCACCTACAGTGGAATCCTTCAAAAGAAACCTGAAAACCACCTCTTCAGACAAGCCTACGACCAGTGACACTGCTGCCTTTATACCGCCAAGACCAGCTTCACACCTCACCCACTGTCTCCTTCTCCCATACCATGTAGATTGTAAGATCCTCGTGGGCAGGGCCCTCTCTCCTTCTGTACCAGTCTGTAACCCGTCTTGTTCATGCTTAAAGGGAATCTGTCACCAGGTTTGAGCCCTGTCAGCTAAACATATGCTGACGTTCAGGGTCTCATTAGCATGCCTAATATGGGCCCATCTAAACAACTGGTAGCGTAATTTTGTCAAAAAACAGGTTTAACTAACCTGTCAATCACACATATAAGGAGCCCAAGGGGAGGTCCAGCGATGCAGGGTGCCCGGCCGCAGACATCGCTGTATGTGGCCAGCGCCGCCTCCTAATGCTCCGTGCCGCCTCTCCCTCCCCCTCCTCCTGCTGTAAGCGCTGGCTCGTACGCACACGGCGCGTGCGCACTTCACTTGAAGAAGCCGATCCAAGAAGTCCGCACGGGTGCATGCCTGTGCGCGCGCGGACTTCTTGGATCGGCTTCTTCAAGTGAAGTGCGCACGCGCCTGTGCGTCTGAGCCAGCGCTACAGCAGGAGGAGGAGAGAGGCGGCACGGAGCATTAGAGGCGGCGCTAACACTACAGCGATGTCTGCGGCCGGGCACCCTGCATCGCTGGACCTCCCCTTGGGCTCCTTATATGTGTGATTGACAGGTTAGTTAAACCTGTTTTTTTACAAAATTACGCTACCAGTTGTTTAGATGAGCCCATATTAGGCATGCTAATGAGACCCTGAACGTCAGCATATGTTTAGCTGACAGGGCTCAAACCTGGTGACAGATTCCCTTTAAGGCAATTGCCTGTATTATGTATGTGCACCGCTTATGATATGTACAGCGCTATGGAATAAATGGCGCCCAAAAAATAAATAATAATAATTTGATTGCACCGCGAGAGGTCATCACGCGGCACGATCAAATGGAGGATGTGAGCGCTTTTTTTCTCTTAACACAAGTGGGGGGGTTAAAGGATGTACTAATAAGCGCCCCACAATGGAAGCGCTCATTAATTACAGGCCTTTTAGGAAAATACCAGCAATTATTATTGCTGGTAGAAAAAAAAAAATTACCGCCACCTAACAGGGCCCTATTTTACCCAATGGAAGCCAAAAAATTGTCCTTTTGGCCTCTGTCGGCCCGACATAGCTTTGGGTGAGGTATTTTTACTGTGTGTCTATACATTGAGATACGTCTGTCGGAGGTATAGGATGGTTGATCTTTCTAACCTCTGAGATAGGCTCTAAGCGTAAAGTGAACAGAGCCTGACCAGTCGCATTAGAATCAGTTCTGTCATCCATTTGTTTTAGTTTTAGTGCTCACGCACACGACCGCTGTTTTTGTCCGCATCTGTTTGTCCGTTCCGTTACTTCCGCAAAAAAAATAGAACATGTCCTTTTCTTGTCCACATTAAAGGATGTACTAATGAGCACCCCACAATGGAAGCGCTCATTAATTACAGGCCTTATAGGAAAATACCAGCAATTATTATTGCCGGTAGAAAAAAAATTACCGGCACCTAACAGGGCCCCATTTTACAAGGATAGGTTTTTCTACTATGGACCGGACGTTCCGTTCCGCAAAATGCGGAAGGCACTCGACCGGTACTCGTGTTTTGCAGATCTGCAATTTGCGGACCGTACTATGGACCGGACGCTCCGTTCCGCAAAATGCGGAAGGCACTCGACCGGTACGCGTGTTTGGCAGATCTGCAATTTGCGGACTGTAAAACAGGCAGCGGTCGTGTGCATGATAAACAGAGAGAACGGGTGATATATGCATGTTGTATACACTGGGTTTCATAATGTCACATAGTCATAACGTATCGCTGTTGCGGTATGTCGTGACGTCTTTTTTTCTTCTTTTTTTTTTTACACATTCAGCCTGTATTTTCCCAAATCTCAGACAACCCTTTTACCGTGAACTAAAAAGGTATATTTGGCTCCTGGTACTTTCCACAAATTTGGTACTTTAACCCTTAAATAGTTTGTGGTTCATAGCTCTGATCTAGTAAAATGGAGGTGTGCCCTAGTGAAACTTTCTTGTCAAAATCCCTTTCCATCTGGGCTGCTGAGGAGAAAATGGTTGCCGATGGGGCAAAGCAGCAGACCTTTAAAAAAAAAAAAAAAAAAAAAAGCTTCTGGTTTTATTAGATCGTAGCCCCTAGTCTAGAGATTTTTGTACTTGTGTTAAACGCTAAAAATAACGCGTCCCTCCAGTCACACAATATGGCGGCCACACGAAAAATTAAGTCGCATCATTTTCCCGCCTCTTTCGCCGGGACCCTTGATTTTAAGAATACACGGAGCGGGACTGCAAAGACAGCGAATCTGATTGGCCAGCAGTCTGCGGTTACTGGCAGCTGATTGGTTGCTATGGCGTGCCCGGATTGTGATTGGTGGGTTCAGCTTTGCGCTTAGCCTTGGTTTGTAGGCGCTCCGCTGTTGTCGGAATAGTCGGGCGTGTCCTCAGGGAGTCCGTATGTGCTGCCGAATCGTGCGGTCAGAGGCTGTGTCGCGAGGTTACCATTGATGTAAACACTCAGAGATATTGAATACTATTTAGGGCCATTATGTCACGACATAGTCCTCATCTCAGTCAGATATTGCAAAAAAAATGTTTGTGGGAAAGCTGGGTGAAGACAATATAGCGCCATTACAGTAATTGCAGAGTCCTGAATGGCAAATCTACTTAGATCCGGTATACAGCGATGTCTCTCCAGTATACAGTATCTCCAGTATACAGTACAGTATCTCCAGTATACACCAGTATATCTCCAGTATACAGCACTGTATCTCCAGTATACACCAGTATATCTCCAGTATACAGTACTGTATCTCCAGTATACACCAGTATATCTCCAGTATACACCAGTATATCTCCAGTATACAGCACTGTATCTCCAGTATACACCAGTATATCTCCAGTATACAGCACTGTATCTCCAGTATACACCAGTATATCTCCAGTATACAGCCATGTATTTCCAGTATACAGCCACGTATCTCCAGTATACATTGATCTATCTCCAGTATTTGCCAATATACAGCCATGTATCTTTAGTATACACCAGTTAATCTCCAGTATACAGCCATGTATCTCCAGTATACAGGAATGTATCTCCAGTATACAGCCACGTATCTCCAGTATACTGGAATGTATCTCCAGTATAAACCAGTATATCTCCAGTAAACAGGAATGTATCTCCAGTAAACAGGAATGTATCTCCAGTATACAGCCACGTATCTCCAGTATACTGGAATGTATCTCCAGTATACACCAGTATATCTCCAGTAAACAGGAATGTATCTCCAGTATACAGCCACGTATCTCCAGTATACCGGAATGTATCTCCAGTATAAACCAGTATATCTCCAGGATACAGCAATGTGTCTCCAGTATAAACTAATGTATCTCCAGTATACAGCCGTATATCTCCAGTATACAGCACTGTATCTCCAGTATATACCAGTATATCTCCAGTATACAGCACTGTATCTCCAGTATACACCAGTATATCTCCAGGATACAGCGATGAATCTCCAGTATACACAAGTATATCTCCAGTATACAGCACTGTATCTCCAGTATACACCAGTATATCTCCAGTATACAGCTATTTATCTCCAGTATACACCAGTATACAGCAAGGCATCTCCGGTATATCTCCAGTATACAGCAATGTATCTCCAGTATACAGCAATGCATCTCCAGTATACAGCACTGTATCTCCAGTATACACCAGTATATCTCCAGGATACAGCCATGTATCTCCAGTATATCTCCAGTATACAGCTATTTATCTCCAGTATACACCAGTATACAGCAAGGCATCTCCAGTATACACCAGTATATCTCCAGTATACAGCAATGCATCTCCAGTATACACCAGTATATCTCCAGTATACAGCAAGGCATCTCCAGTATACACCAGTATATCTCCAGTATACAGCTATTTATCTCCAGTATACAGCAAGGCATCTCCAGTATACACCAGTATATCTCCAGTATACAGCAATGCATCTCCAGTATACAGCACTGTATCTCCAGTATACACCAGTATATCTCCAGGATACAGCGATAAATCTCTAGTATATCTCCAGGATACATCAGTTTCCCTTACGTCCTAACCAGCAGCATATGTGGGGGGTTTATCCGCCCCAGTGAAACTGGTAGGACAGACAGAATATTTAATGAACTCAAGTAATCAAGTAAGTTAACCTCATTACCCCCATTACCTCACTATAAGAGGCCGAACCCCCCATACAACAGTGTTTTTTTTTCTGTCTTTCGGGACTGCAGGACAGACGGGGGCAGCCATTTGGCTGCCTTTCACTTAGATTACATGCTAACCTTTTGTTTTTCTTTCAGGTTGCAGCTTATCTGATTGCTGGTACTGCTGTACGGCATGGTGGAGGCTAGCTTGTGTTTCTAGGCACAGAGCTCCTGTTTTCAGCTACCTGTCTGTGTTACTTTCCTCCTTTCACCTGCGGGAGCTAGTGCGCGGAGCCCTCTGGTGGTTTGTTGGTGAACCACAATGATTAAAGTTTGTTCAAACCTGGTGTCTGAGGTCACTTTAAGCGCCAAATTTCAATATATAAAGCCTCCAGTCCTTCCAGGCCTGCAGTCTGGGTTGGTTACTGAGGCAAACTACTTTAGTTACCAGCTTTCTGTGCTTGGTAGGTTTGCTGCTTCTTATTTATATAATGAATAGACATTGTTCATTCATTATAACTCTTTCTCTGCAGATAATGTCCTCTGCCGGTGATGGGGATCGGTCTGGGCGCAAGACATCATCCAAGCGCAAGCATATGGCGTGTAGGGATTGTGACACCCCTCTAGCAGACTCCTATGAATTTAATAGGTGTCCCTCTTGCCGTCCTTCTCCTCTGCCTTCTGATACGGAGCCTACTATACGGGATGTAACCTGGGTAAAGGACTTCGTGGAGTCCTCAATGAACACCCTAAAGGATTTCTTGTCATCCAGAAGACCCCGTGTCCGTTCTCCTCTAAGACCCACTTCTATGCAGGAGGAAGCCTACCATACCGTGGACGAAGTCCATTCCTCTGAGTCTAGCGGAGAGGAAGAAGAAGCCGTAAGGTACTTCTTTCCTGTAGAGAAGACACAGAGGTTGCTTAGATCCATCTGGTCGGGGGACCAGGATGTTGATCCCGGGGAAACTTCAGACTCCACCTCTAGAGGGCCATGGGCCTTCAAAGTGGCCAGGACTCTGTCTCGGTTAATGAAGCTAGAATGGAAGCATCCTGAGAAGGCACCGGTCATCTCAAAGCGGTTCAAGTCCATGTTCCCGAATGGTACATCCCAATTAGACCAGTTTGGCACTGTGCCCAAAGTTGATTTGGCAATCGCAAAATTGTCTAAGAGGACCCTTGTCCCGGCTGATGACGGCTCCAACTTACAGGACCCGATGGACAAGCGGGTAGAATGCACCTTGAGAAGATCTTACTCCACCACTGCATCTGGGGCTATGTCCTCTACGGAGGTAGCCGTCTTCCTTCAAAGACGCCTCCGGCAGGTGCAGTTTGATATCGACTCTTGCATATCCCGTGATGACATCCTGGTGCAGTTTAAGTCCTTTCTACTTGCCGCGGATTTTCTGTGTGACTCCGGCCCATAGCAGTTAAAGTTAGCCTCTAAGGCTATGGCCCTCTCGAGCGGGTAGGAGGCCACTATGTCTAAAACCTTGGGTGGCAGATAATGCCTCCAAGTATAATTTATGCAGCCTCCCTCATGAGCCAGGAAGGCTTTTTGGGGCCGAACTGGACCACATCATGGAGGGTCTTGCCGATAAAAAAGGTAAATGCCTCCCTCAAACCCCCAGGGGTAGGCAGGGTAGTGGGTCCAGATCCTTTCAGGGCCAGTCCAGGCCTCAGCGAGGCCGTGGGTCCAAGAAGGGAAGATCATATCGTTCCGTGGGAACAAAAATAATAAGGCTGACCAGTGACGGCCCTCCCCTTCCGCCAGATCCAGTCATAAATTTGACTCCTATCCTTTCAGACCTCCCAGTTGAAGGCTGTTTAACTTTTTTTCTGAATACCTGGACAGAGTTTGTTTCAGATCCCTGGGTCCTGAATATAATAAGGACAGGGTACAGGATAGAATTTCTTTCTGTTCCCCCGGAAAAATTTGTTTTGACAAGATTACTTCCCCTGCAAGCAGTGTTGGAGGAGTCTATACTGGAATACAGGCGGAAAGGGGCCTTGGAGAGGTTGCTCCAGAAGACATTGGGTCCGGCGTTTATTTGCCAGTTTTTCTTGTTCCCAAAGCCACAGGAGGTTGGCGCATGATCATAGATATCTGCTACCTCAACCGATTCATAAAGAAAAGGCGGTTCCGGATGGAAACCATCAAATCGGTAATCAGCATCCTAAGCCCTGGGGACCTGATGGTTACATTGGATCTAAAGGATACCTATCTTCACATCCTTTGTGCCAGGCCCACAGGAAGTATCTACGAGTTGCAGTGAGTTTCAGAAAAGACGGAGAAACATTTTCAGTTTGCCGCGTTTCCCTTTAGCATCACAACCGCGCCCTACATCTTTACCAAAGTGGTAATAGCTGTAGTAGCTCCCCTCTGATTGAGAGGCCTGGAGATCTTTATATATTTGGACGATTGCCTCCTAAAAGCCTACTCGGTAGAGATTCTTCATCTTCTGCAGGCTCAGTCCTTTCTTCCAGTGTTTGGGCTGGATTATCAATTGGTAGAAGTCAGAGATTTCTCCCTCCACTACCAGGAGGTTTCTAGGGTTCATAATAGATTCTGCCAACATGACGATCTCACTTTCTCCAGAAAGGAAGTTGCACATTTCCAAGACTGCAGATCAACTCATGGTTCCCCGCCAGGTAACTACCAGAGTAGTGATGAGGATGTTAGGCCTAATGTAAGCAGCCGTGGATGCGGTTCCTTGGGCCTTGTGGCATATTCGGCCTCTTCAAGCAGAAGTTCTGAGTCTATGGGATCGAACTCCCAGAGGGCTAGAGACAAAATGCTTTCTGTCATCGCAAGCCCGCCGCTCGCTGAAGTGGTGGAAACAGGTCAAAGATGGGATGTTCTTGATCCAACCTTGTTGGATCCTGTTGACGACAGATGCATCCCTTCTAGGCTGGGGTGCCTAGAACTTCAAGTTCAAGGATCTTGGAGCTCTCAAGAGCGTTTGAAGTCATCCAATCTGAGAGAATTTTTTTCCCCCTTATCAGAAACAAGGCTGTAAGAGTTCGCTTGGACAATTCGACTGTGGTATCCTACATCAACAAACAG
Organism: Bufotes viridis; assembly: GCA_033119425.1. Classification (NCBI taxonomy): domain Eukaryota; kingdom Metazoa; phylum Chordata; class Amphibia; order Anura; family Bufonidae; genus Bufotes; species Bufotes viridis. The sequence continues at coordinate 447,310,892 of CM065592.1, forward strand.
GGAGGCACCATGTCTCAGAGTCTACGCTCAGAAGTAGGTCTAATTCTGTCTTGGGCAGAGCAGAATCTTTCCCACCTCTCAGCAGTCCACATTCGGAGTCCCTGAATGTGGTTGTAGACCAGCTCAGCAGAGGAGTCCCAGCTCTAGGAGAAATGTCTCTGAATCAGGAGATCTTTCATCAGATCACTATCCGGTGGGGTCGCCCAGACATAGATCTCATGGCGACAAAATTCAATGCCAAAGTGGAAATGTTCTGTTCCTTGTATCGGGAGGACAATCTCTTGGCAGTAGACGCTCTGTCAATTCCATGGGAGTTCAGGCTGGCCTGCATCTTACCGCCCATCGCCATGATACCCAGGGTATTGATGAAGATTTGGCAGGACCAAGCCTTAGTAATAGCCATGATTCCATTCTGGCCCAGGAGGTCTTGGTTTTCCCTGCTCATGCAGATGAGCCGAGGGCAATATTGGAAGCTTCTTCCAATGCAGAACCTGGTGTCCTGGGGCACTCAGCTCTGCATGGATCCACCCAGACTCAATCTGACAGCCTGGAGATTGATGAGTCCCTTCTAGAGCCTGAAGGGCTATCAGCAGCGGTCTTAAGAACGATGTCTCATTCCAGAGCTCCTGCGACAGTCAAGGCATACGCCAGGGTAAAGTGTATTTTTCTTCTATGGTGTGCATCTCATCAAGTACCATCTCAAGATCCTCCAGTATCAGCCATTGTCCAGTTCATGCAGGATGGACTAGATAAGGGCCCTTCTACACTAAAGGTACAGATCTCAGCTCTGTCCGCTAAGAGGTTCCTTAAAGGAGCCATACGTCTTAAGCCTAGCACTTTAAGACCTATACCGCAGTGGGATCTCTCAGTGGTGCTTAAAGGGTTGAGTGGTCCTCTCTTTGAACCCTTGGAAGAAGTGGACTTTAAGTTTTTATCCTGAAAGGTAACCTTTTTGTCGGCTGTAATTTCAGCCAAACGCATTTCAGAGCTTCAGGCTTTTTCGGTGTATGAGCAATACACTTTATTTTTACCGGACAGAGTTCTTTTACGTTTTTTACACATCCTTTTTGCCTAAGGTGCCCACTGTGCACAACATTAATCAAGTTGTGTCTTTGCCTGTGTTATGTTCCTCCTCTTCCTCTCCAGAAGAAATTCCCTCCATACTCTGGATGTGGCCAGATGTTTGAGAATCTACATTGAGAGATCCTGGGAGTTCAGAAGATCAGAGAATCTTATCCTGTTCTTTGGCAGGAATAAAAGGAAGAAGGCCTCTAAGCCTACTCTAAGTAGATGGATCAGAGAGACCATCAGAGAATCTTTTGCTTTCCAAAATAGGCCTCCTCCTGCCTTTGTCACTGCTCACTCCACCCGAGCAGTCTCTACTAGTTGGGCCGAAAGGTCTCTTATTCCTCCGAAAAAGATCTGTTCCACGGCTTCCTGGAGCTCACATTCTACCTTTGTGAATCATTATAGACTCAACCTCAGGGGCTCAGAAGACACTGCCTTTGGGTGGTCTGTTTTGAATTCCATTCGGCATTGAAGTCCCTACCCTTTAGGCTAACTTCTTGCTAAGACCCCACATGTGCTGCTGGTTAGGATGTAAGGAAAGCGTTAATTTCTTAACGTTAATTTGTTTTCCCTTAGTCCTAACAGCAGCACACAAATATCCCTCCCTTATGTTTTTTGAGTTTCTTGTTATGACACACTGTTGTATGGGGGGTTTGACTTACTTGATTACTTGACTTTATAAAATATATTCCGTCTGTCCTACCAGTTTCACTGGGGCGAATAAACCCCCACATGTGCTGCTGTTAGGACTAAGGGAAAACAAATTAACGTTAAGAAATTAACGCATATCTCCAGTATACACTGATGTATCTCCAGTATACAGCGATGAATCTCCAGTATATCACCAGTATACAGTGATGTATCTCCAGTTTTGTTTGCAGAACTGGGAGGGATTGTCATTCACAACAATGGAAAAGACGGTTGACAACTACTGTGGTACTTGTATTCAGATATGGGCTGTGCTGGTTGTCACCCAACCTTCCCAAAAAACAGGTGAATAAAATTCTCAACAAATCAACCATTGCTAATGTTGCCATACAGCACCCACATAGTACTACCCATATAATACCACAATACACCGCCCACATAGTACTACCCATATAATACTACAATACAGCGCCCACATAGTACTACCCATATAATACCACAATACAGCGCCCACATAGTACTACCCATATAATACTACAATACAGCGCCCACATAGTACTACCCATATAATACCACAATACAGCACCCACATAGTACTACCCATATAATACCACAATACACCGCCCACATAGTACTACCCATATAATCCGTCACCCATTGACCTTTAATGTATTTAGTGACGCCTCCGTTTTTTTCCGTTTTGATTTCACACAACCGCATTCTACCAGAACGGATGCATCCTCGTGTAAAATCAAAACGGATCCTCTGCCGGATCCCAATACCGGAATTAACAACGCAAGTGTGAAAGTAGCCTTAGTTAAAATATACATAAAGATGATAACTGACTATTGATGGCATGATTTTTGAGACTTTACCGATACTGTCCACCGTTTTCACCTCATGGCCAAAAGTTTTGAGAATGACACAAATATTAGTTTTCACAAAGTTTGCTGCTAAACTGCTTTTAGATCTTTGTTTCAGTTGTTTCTGTGATGTAGTGAAATATAATTACACGCACTTCATACAATTCAAAGGCTTTTATCGACAATTACATGACATTTATGCAAAGAGTCAGTATTTGCAGTGTTGGCCCTTCTTTTTCAGGACCTCTGCAATTCGACTGGGCATGCTCTCAATCAACTTCTGGGCCAATTCCTGACTGATAGCAACCCATTCTTTCATAATCACTTCTTGGAGTTTGTCAGAATTAGTGGGTTTTTGTTTGTCCACCCGCCTCTTGAGGATTGACCACAAGTTCTCAATGGGATTTGGGGAGTTTCGAGGCCATGGACCCAAAATGTCAACGTTTTGGTCCCCGATGCGCTCACACCTGCCTGCTGCCATTCCTCAGCAAGCTCTGCACTGGCGGTACTCCGATCCCGCAGCCGAATCCTCTTTAGGAGACGATCCTGGCGCTTGCTGGACTTTCTTGGACGTCCTGAAGCCTTCTTAACAAGAATTGAACCTCTTTCCTTGAAGTTCTTGATGATCATATAAATTGTTGATTGAGGTGCAATCTTAGTAGCCACAATATCCTTGCCTGTGAAGCCATTTTTATGCAACGCAATGATGGCTGCACGCGTTTCTTTGCAGGTCACCATGGTTAACAATGGAAGAACAATGATTTCAAGCATCACCCTCCTTTTAACATTTCAAGTCTGCCATTCTAACCCAATCAGCCTGACATAATGATCTCCAGCCTTGTGCTCGTCAACATTCTCACCTGAGTTAACAAGACGATGACTGAAATGATCTCAGCAGGTCCTTTAATGACAGCATTTTTTTGGGATTAAGTTAATTTTCATGGCAAAGAAGGACTATGCAATTCATCTGACCACTCTTCATAACATCCTGGAGAATATGCAAATTGCTATTATAAAAACTTAAGCAGCAACTTTTCCAATTTCCAATGTTTATGTAATTCTCAAAACTTTTAGCCACGACTGTACATACAATTATCTATGAACTGACACCAATTTTTTATATTCGATGATATCTCTTTACGAGCACTGATTGAGGTTTACAAAGTATTTCATCCGCCCTGGGAAGAACGTAAAAAAAGACAAAGAAATTGTTTTTTCCTATCTCCCATGTACCCCAAAATAGTGCCAGTGAAAACAACCTCTCGCTCCACAAGAGAACAAACCTTCATACAACTAAGGCTACATGCACACGACAATATGTGTTTTGCGGTCCGCAAATTGCGGATCTTCAAAAAAAAAAAAAAACGGATTACATCTGTATGCCATCCGTTTTTTTTTGTGGATCCATTGTAACAATGCCTTAATTGGACAAGAATAGGACATGTTCTATTTTTTTTTTGCAGGGCTACAAAATGGACGCACACAATGTGCGGACCGCATTTTTTGTGGACCCATTGAATCGAATGGGTCAGCATGCTAGCCGCAAAAAAAAAACGGACACGGGAACAAACAACGTTCGTGTGCATGTAGCCTAAATAAAAAGGTTTTGGCTCTTGGCATGCGGCGACATAAAAAGGATTACTTTTGCATGAAACGGGCTAATATTGTACAAAATTAGTAAAAAAATAAAAAAAGAATAAAACTATACATATTTGTTATGTTGGTAAACATACGGACCCATAGAAGAAAAGTAACATGATAGTTATGCAGTACGGTGGACTATGTATATTTAAAGTGCAAAAAATAATGGTGGGATTGTTTTTTTCCCATTACCTCCCCAAAAAGATAATAAAATGTAATCAATAAGTTATATATACCCCGTAATGGTGTCACAAAAAAATGTAATTCACCCCACACAAAAAACAGCGCTATCTGTGTGTGTGAGGACAAGGTGCTTCTAGTTCCCGTCCATACTGTAATACTCGCTGATCTCTGACCATTTCTGATTCTTACAGTATGAGGCACAATCAGGCTGGTTGTCAGACTCCCAAGACAGTCACAGTTCACGTGAAATCTGCCTCCAGATCTCTCCGGCAAAGCAAGTTTAGGCTAAAGTGTCCGCTTCAAAAAGGAAATGTGTGTGAGAACCATCTACCAAAACGCCCGAGAGGACCGTGTCTGGTCATCCAACGGCAAGAGATGGCGGCTTTCTTCAAGTTATTTGGTAGGTGAATAAGTATGAGCCTCAATGATCTGTCACCAGAAAGCTGATAGTTTACTTGGGCCGTCATATATAATCTACTAGCAGAAGGACCTGGCTTCGCCCAGGTATATTTCATCTATTTCATTTAATGTTTGTGTGTGTCGTGAAAAGATATCAACAGTATCCCCCATAACAGTGACCTCTACAGCACCCCGCCCCTTTTACAGTGAACTCCACAGTCCCCCACCCCTTAACACTAACCCCCACAGTGCCCACCTACTTTAATATGGGACCTCCACAGCAGCCCATCCCCTGAACTTTGACCTTGACAGCAGCCCGCCCCTTCAACAGTGAGTTTCACAGCATCCCATTCCCTTGACAGTGACCTCCTTAGGGGCCCGCCCCCTTAACAGTGACCTCCACAGTACCCAGCTGTCTTAACAGTGACCTCGCAGTACCCTGCTGCCTTAACAGTGACCTCCACAGCAGTGGCCTGTTTGATAGTGGCCCCTGCCCCCTTTACAGTGACCTCCACAGTGTCCGCCCCTTTAACAGTGACCTCCACAGCGGCCTGCCGCCTTAACAGTAACATCCACAGTGAACACCTCTTTAACAGTGACCTCCACAGTGCCCGCTCCTTTAACAGTGACCTCCACAGCGCCCTGCCTCTTTAATGCTAGGGCTACAGGGCGACATGTGTCATGCCACATTTTGTCTCAACAATTTTTATAATGATAGGCAATAGTGTCGCACTGCAACATGCTGCGACGCCGTAGACCATCATTATAAAAATTGTTGCGCAACACATGTACCAGTGTAGTGCCCTATGTGTCGTGCTTCGCACGTTATGTAGCCCTAGCCTAAAGCTAACCTACAGCAGTGAAGAAAAATGGCTGGGTTGTTATGGAAACCTGGAGTAAAACTATGTGTATGTGGAGACTAAGGGCCTGCGAGCTTCTATTGGCTGATAAGGGACATGTGACCGTGTGTATGGCAGTTGGGATATGAAGAGAAAGACTTGCAGGCTTGTTTTGGCTAATGCAGGTCATTTTTTGGGAATATCTCATGAACGGTACGTCCTAGAGAGCTGTGACCCCACAAGATTTCTTTCCAGGTAGCAGGGGATGTGTATACAAAGTTTCGTTGAAATCAATGGTTGCGTTTTTGAGTGATCGTGGAACATGCATACATACATGGGCGTAGCTATAGGGGGTGCAGAGGTAGCAGTCGCTATCGGGCCCAGGAGCCTGAGGGGGCCCAAAGACCCTTGTGCCGCATAAGAAGACACACAAAGCACTGAGGGAAGGGGGGCCCAAGCTCAACTCTTGCACCGGGGCCCATGAGCCGTTAGCTACGCCCCTGCATACATACATACATTCTTCTTTATATATATATATAAGATTGTCTATTATATATATTATATTATATAAGCTGCTCTTTGCTTCTGTTCTGATCAGTTTTCTAGATCTCAGTCAGATAGAAACATTCTGACTCTGTCCTGAAAATGTGCAGATAATACAATTGCACTGCTTGGTATAAGAGGGCGCTTACATGTTTAGGTTGTATTTACCCGTCCCGGAAAGGTGCCACAGGTTAAGGCTTACAATTCCATTTTTAGCTGCGTGATTTTTACAGTGATTGTTTTAGTGAAACATGTTAGAAACTGAGAAATATATAAGGCTAAATATATTAAAACGGTTTTCCGACCATTTATTACTGATGACCTATCCTCAGGATAAGTCATCAGCATTTGATCGATGGGGATCCGACCCCTGGGACCCCCGCCGATCAGCTGTCTGAGAAGGCACCAGCGCTCTTGTAAGTACCGCGGCCTTCTCTGTGCTCACCAAGTAGAGCGCTGTACTTGGTATAGTGGCTGTGTTTGGTATCGCGTTCAGCCTCATTCACTTTTATGGGGTTGAGCTGCTCCTAGGCCTTGTGACCGATGACCATGTTGTCACTTGGCCTAGGGAAAGTTGTGAGAAGGCCATGGCGCTACTGCGATTGCCGTCGACTTCTCAAACAGCTGATTGACGGGGATCCCGGATGACGGACCTCCAACGATAACATACTGATGATCTAACCTATTTAAATCTCAGAAAACCCCTTTAACCTCTTAATGACACAGGACGTACCGGTACGTCCTAAGTATTTCCGATCACCGCCGCACGGCAGATGGTGATCGGAACTGGGTGACTGCTGAAATCAATCAGCAGGCACCCTGGGACAATGCGCAGGAGGGTCCTGTGACCCCCCTGTATCGGCGATCGCCCCAAACCGCAGGTCAATTCAGACCTGCGGTTTGCGGTTTTTACGGGTGATCGGGCGGCAAGTGCGGTGGATATCGGGTCCCTGTGCTGCTGTTATGGGGACCCGATAGCAGGGAAGGCAGCCTGATGCCTTCCTTAGGCATCGGGGCTGCCTTCCGGTGAGGAGCCTGTGAGATCCAGCCACACTGTATTACTCTTACAGCCAATGCATCACAATACAGAAGTATTGGAATGCATTGTAAAGGGGATCAGACCCCCAAAAGTTAAAGTCCCAAAGTGGGACAAAAAAAAAAAGTTTCCCCCCACTAAAAATTTTTAAGTAAAGAAAAAAAACCACATCATTTTCCCCCAACTAGACATATTATGTATCGCTGCGTCCGTATCGACTGGCTCTATAAACATATCACATGACCTAACCCCTAAGATGAACACCGTAAAAAATAAAAACTGTGCTAAATAAACCATTTTTTTGTCACCTTACATCACTAAAAGTGATACAGCAAGCGAATAAAAAGGCGTATGCCCACAAAAATAGTACCAATCAAACCTTCACCTCATTCTCGCAAAAAATGAGCCCCTAACAAAGACAATCACTCAAAAAAAAAAAACTATGGCTCAGAATATGGAGACGCTAAAACATCATTTTTTTGGTTTTAAAAACGCTGTTATTGTGTAAAACTTAAGTAAATTAAAAAAAGTATACATATTATGTATCGCTGCGTCCGTAATAACCTGTTCTATAAAAAAATCACATGACCTAACCCCTCAGGTGAACACCGTAAAAAAATAAAAATAAAAACGATGTAAAAAAAGCAATTTTTTTGTCACCTTACATCACAAAAAGTGTAATACCAAGCGATCAAAAAGTCATACTTACCCCAAAATAGTGCCAATCAAACCGTCATCTCATACCAAAAAAAATGAGACCCTACCTAAGATAATCGCCCAAAAGCTGAAAAAACTATGGCTCTCAGACTATGGATACACTAAAACACGTTTTTTTTTGTTTAAAAAATGAAATCATTGTGTAAAACTTACATAAATAAAAAAAAGTATACATATTAGGTATCGCCACGTCCGTAATAACCTGCTCTATAAAAATACTTCATGATCTAACCTGTGAGATGAATTTTGTAAATAACAAAAAATAAAAACGGTGCCAAAACAGCTATTTTTTGTTACCCTGCCGCACAAAAAGTGTAATATAGAGCAACCAAAAATCATATGTACCCTAAAATAGTACCAACAAAACTGCCACCCTATCCCGTAGTTTCTAAAATGGGGTCAATTTGGAGTTTGTACTCTAGTGGTGCATCAGGGGGGCTTAAAATGGGACATGGTGTCAAAAAACCAGTCCAGCAAAATCTGCCTTCCAAAAACCATATGGCGCTCCTTTCCTTCTACGCCCTGCCGTGTGCCCGTACAGCAGTTTACAACCACATATGGGGTGTTTCTGTAAACTACAGAATCAGGGCAATAAATATTGAGGTTTTTTTTGGCTGTTAACCCTTGCTTTGTTACTGGAAAAAAATTATTAAAATAGAAAATCTGCCAAAAAAGTGAAATTTTAAAATTTTATCTCTATTTTCCATTCATTCTTGTGGAACACCTAAAGGGTTAACAACGGTTGTGAAATCAGTTTTGAACACCTTGAGGGGTGTAGTTTCTAGAATGGGGTCATTTTTGGGTGGTTTCTATTATGTAAGCCCCACAAAGTGACTTCGGACCTGAACTGGTTCTTAAAAAGTGGGTTTTTGATTTGCTTCTAAACGTCTAAGCCTTGTAACATCCCCAAAAAATAAAATCTCATTCCCAAAATGATCCAAACATGAAGTAGACATATGGGAAATGTAAAGTAATAACTATTTTTGTAGGTATTAGGACTTATGCACACAAACGTATTTTCTTTCTGTGTTCGTTCCGGTTTTTTTTTGCGGACCATATGCGGAACCATTCATTTCAATGGGTCCTCAAAACAAACAGAAGGTACTCCGTGTGCATTCCGTTTCCGTATGTCTGTTTTTCCGTTTCCGTAGTGTCCTAATAATGTCCTATTTTTTTCTAGTTTGTGGACAACGATAGGCATTATTACAATGGGTCTGCAAAAAAAAAAACGGATGCCATACGGAACGTCATCCGTTTTTTTGCAGATCCGCAATTTGCGGACCGCAAAACACATACAGTCGTGTGCATGCGGCCTTACTATGTATTATAGAAGTTGAGAAAGTGAAATTTTTTTGCAAATTTTGGGTAAATTTGGTATTTTTTTATAAATAAAAATGAATTTTTTTTACTCCATTTTACCAGTGTCATGAAGTACAATATGTGACGAAAACACAATCTCAGAATGGCCTGGATAACACATAAAGTGACCCAGATTTGCAAAAAATGGCCTGGTCCTTAAGGTGAAATATGGCTGTGTCCCTCAGGGTTTAAGCCTCTGTTCACACTATAATAGGCTCCATCAGGTTTCTATGGTTCCAATGTTTTTGATGATAAGAATAATGCTGCAGACTACACAATCTTTGTTGTAAAAAACCTGCATCGAATAAAAAAATGCTCATGTTAAAAGATCCTAAAATTATGTGACTTCCATTTAACAGTATTTTTGAAAAACTTGTTTTCCAGATGACGATTTAATTCAAGATTTCTTGTGGATGGATTGCTGTTGCAAAATAGCAGATAAGGTAAATGATAGTCGTAGTCTTAAGCCTGTATTACACCGGCCGAGGATCGGCCAGATCATTGCTAACAACTGATGATCTGCAGGTGTAAAGGTGCCGCCATTTACCCGATACATGCTGTCTAATCGTGCTCTGCTGTTGGCAAATAACGATTCTGTATGGGGACGAGCGATAGTATTACCCTGGGTTCAGACCTGAGCGTTCTAAAAACGCGCGTTTTACGCGCGTTTTTGTCGCGCGTATTTCAGCGCGTTTTTGCAAATAGGAAACGCGCGTAAAACGCGCGTTCTTGTGATTGACTACTGTGGTGTCAATCACAAAACGCGCGTCAAACGCCCCAAAAGAAGCTCAAGTACTTGTTTATGCGTTGGGCGTTTTACAGCGCGTTCAAACGCGCTGTAAAACGCTCAAGTGTGAACCACTCCCATAGGGATGCATTGGTTTTAATCTGTTGAGCGTTTTACAGCGCGTTTGAACGCGCTGTAAAACGCTCAGGTGTGAACCCAGGGTTAGGCTGCATTCACACGGGCGAGTTTTCTGCGCGGGTGCAATGCGTGGTGTGAACGCATTGCACCCGCACTGAATCCGTACCCATTCATTGCTATGGGGCTGTGCACATGAGCGGTGATTTTCACGCATCACTTCTGCGTTGCTTGAAAATCGCAGCAGGTTCTATATTCTGCGTTTTTCACGCAGCCCTGGCCACATAGAAGTGAATGGGGCTGCGTGAAAAACGCATTGCTTCCGCAAGCAAGTGCAGGTGCGATGCGTTTTTCACTGATGGTTGCTAGGAGATGTTGTTTGTAAACCTTCAGTTTTTTATCACGCACTTGAAAAACGCATCAAAACGCATTGCACCCGCGCGGAAAAAACTTAACAACTGAAATTGATAGTTTTCACTGAACGCATCCGCAACGCATCTGGACCTAATCTGGACATGCTCGTGTGAACCCAGCCTTAGGGTACTTTTGCACTTGCGTTTTTCTTTTCTGGCATAGAGTTCCGTTCTCAGGGCTCTATACCGGAAAAGAACTGATCAGTTTTATCCCCATGCATTCTGAATGGAGAGAAATCCGCTCAGGATGCATCAGGATGTCTTCAGTTCAGTCTTCTTGACATTTCACGACGGAGATAATACCGCAGCATTTTTTCCAATTGGAATGTATTAGTGCCGGATCTGCCATTAAAAATACTGCAATGCCGCAATGCTTGCGCAGAACGGTAAAAATGGGAAAAAAATATATAACGGATCCGTCTTTCCACATGACAAGCAGAGAGATGGATCCGTCTTAAAATGCTTTCCGGCGGAACTGCTTGCCGGATCACTCTGCCGCAAGTGTGAAAGTACCCTTAGTGATCACTGCTACCTATACTGTGGAGAAGATCGCTGCATGTAAATGAACGCTTCCTTCCAATTATCTGCTAAATCTGGCAGTGTAATATTGGGGGGCAAATGCACCTCTCAGTAGTCTTCCAATGCAAAAAAAAAAACAACTTACCATATACTTACCTTTGCCATTCTTCACCTCATGCCTCAGCTCTGTGTAGATTTGTTAACACAGGAGTGTGGTAATGTGACCACGGCAGCTGATGCCTGCCCACTAGGCCATAATGTGTCACCCATGATGTCAGTAAACAGCTGTGGTCACATGCTTTGTAGTGCGACATCACAACCAGCTGTCACCGGCCACATCCACTAATGGCTGTCCTGTTGAAGGAAAAAGTTGCTCTCAGGAATGTTGCCTCAACCATAGTTTCACATTTGCTTCTTTTCCATTGACAACATTTATCATCTATCCAAAGAATCGGTGATAAACATTTGATTGCTGGGGGTCCGACCAGCGGGATCCCCACCAATTACGTGAACATGAGTCCCCGATTTCCCTTTGTAAATGTAGAGGTGGTGCACATGTGTGACTATCTGACTGACTGAAGGAAATGAAATGGTGTTCCTGTATGCAAAACCACCACTAGATCCATATACAGTAGTGTACCAGGGGGCCTGTTCTCAGGAGCAGTTGGCGTCTGACTAGTTGGACCCCCAGCGATCATACATTTATAACCTAGCTAGCCTGTGGACAGATAATAAAACGCGTCGAGACATTTACGATCATCTAGGACAGGGATGCTCAACCTGCGGCCCTCCAGCTGTTGCAAAACTACAACTCCCAGCATGCCCGAACAGCCTACAGCAGGGCATGGTGGGAGTTGTAGTTTTACAACAGCTGGAGGGCCGCAGGTTGAGCATGTCTGATCTAGGACATTTTTTTTATTGTCCACAAATAACCAACGGGGAGTCAAGCAGCCTAACTGTGAGAAAGCATCTTAGGGTCACGTAAGGGTAAGAAAAGGGTTTAGCCACCGAGAGGTGGGGTCGCCCCTTTCGGGGTAGACACCCTAGGGTATCATCAGGGATAGTATCTCCTCCCGACCTCACCTGAAGTATATCTATCTGTATAAGTGAATCATCAAACTGTAAGTGCCATATCTCTTACCTATATATCGACAAGTGACCCTCTGCCTAGATACTAACGGTGGGTCTTGACTGACCTTTAGTCTGGCTTTTGTTACAATATCATTAATTTTTGGAATTTTTCTCTTTTAATTATTACCTAGTAAAAGTTAAATTTTAAGCTGGATAGCTTTAAATTCTGTGATTTTTTTTTTTTTTTTTTTCCAGATGATAAATCTTGCTAACGTGAAAACTCCTTTAAAGGGAATCTGTCGCTCTGATTTTGGACTTTTATCTGCGGTACTACATGAGTAATACTGCACATAAACAGTCCAGATCGACATTTTTTATTTTACTACAACTCCGTGTTACCCCGTTGTCTGCTTTCAAAGCTGCACTAAAAGGGCTGCGGTACTGTGCTAACATAATGGAGAGGAGTCCTGTGCGCATGCACAGCAGTACTGAGAATGTATTTCACTGCTGCGGGGAGAATGGCGTGCAGTAGGAAAATAAAAAAGAGTGACATGGATTACTACCATGCAGGGGTGTAGCTAACGGCTCATGGGCCTTGGTGCAAGAATTTAGCTTGGGCCCCCCTTCCCTATGGCCCTGGTTCTCACTTGAGCGTTTTACAGCGCGTTTGAACGCGCTGTAAAACGCCCGACGCATAAACAAGTACTTGAGCTTTTTTTGGGGCGTTTGTCGCGTGTTTTGTGATTGACACCACAGTAGTCAATCACAAGAACGCGCGTACGAACGCGCGTTTCCTATTTGCAAAAACGCGCTGAAATACGCACGACTGACTAAAACGCGCGTTTTTAGAACGCTCAGGTCTGAACCCAGGGTTACTGCAGGTAATAGTCCAAGAGCATGGTGACAAATTCCATTTAAAGGGGTTCTGCAGTGCATACATATTGATGACCTATCCTCAGGTCATTAGCATCAGAACAGCAGAGGTCCGATTCTCAGCACCCCTACCCATCACCTGTTTGAAGAGGTGGCGGCACTCTTGTGAGCGTTGCTTTTGCATTAAAATTACCTTCCTGTTGTCTGGCTTGTAAAGTCGGCACATTGTGATTACAGCTCCTCGTCTCGTTCAAGTGAATGAAACAAGCAGTTGCAATTACACCTTGCCACTGCTGCAAACACAGGTAAGGCTACTTTCACACTTGCAGTGTTAGGATCCGGCAGGTAGATCCGTCGCCGGAACTACCCGCTGGATCCGTCATACCGCATGACAACTGAAAGCATTTGGAGACAGATCCGGATGCCGATCCGTCTCACAAATGCATTGCAAGTGCGGATCCGTCTCTCCGTTTTCAGATGGAGAGATGGCTCCGTCTTGATTTTTTTCACAGTTTTAAAGGTCTGCGCATGCGCAGACCGGAAGGACGGATCCGTTGTTGCTGTATTTGTAATGCCGGATCCCCCACTAATACAAGTCAATGGAAATTAATGCCGGATCCAGCATTCCGTCATGTGTTCCGGAATTTTAGACTGCGATAATACGGCAGCATGCTGCACTATTTTCCCCGTCTAAAAAATAATTACATACTGAACTGAAGACATCCTGATGCATCCTGAGCGGATTTCTCTCCATTCAGAATGTATGGGGATAATACCGATCAGTTTTTTTCCGGCATAGAGCCCGACAACGGAACTCCATGCCGGAAAAGAAAAACGCTAGTGTGAAAGTACCCTAATTTTGAAGCGGAAGCAGCACTCGCATCAGTTCCGCCACCTCTTCAAACAGCTGAGCTATCTTGAGGATAGGTCATTAATATCTTTGCACCACACAATCCCTTTAAGATGTAGGTTCGCAGCGGAGTCCTGCCACAGGTGTTGGCTCTTCTGTGCTGGGCCATACATTGGTGCAGCTGCTGTTTTATTGGCCTTGGCACTCATCACTGCATACAGAGTTTTGCTCTTAAAGGGTTTCTGTCACCAACTTTTGACATTATAAGCTGTCTGACATTAGCTATGTGCTAATGTCAGACCAGCTTGATAATGTCTTTTTTATAAAAATCCGCTGTATATATAGTCTGAAAAACTTACTTTTATATTATGTAAATTAGCCTCTAGGAGCAGGGGGGGCGTTGCCCTGCTCCTAGCGGCTCCGTCCGGCAACCTGCTGGCACGCCCCTTCACACTTTGATTGACAGTGCAGGGCAGCGATCCTCCTGCACTGTCTCGTTCTGAAATCGCGCGCCCGCTGGTGCCTGCTGTCCTCTGCTCACCGCGCCTGCGCCGAATACAGACGGCGGCGCGGGCGCGCGATTTCAGAACGAGACAGTGCAGGAGGATCGCTGCCCTGCACTGTCAATCAAAGTGTGAAGGGGCGTGCCAGCAGGTTGCCGGACGGAGCCGCTAGGAGCAGGGCAACGCCCCCCCTGCTCCTAGAGGCTAATTTACATAATATAAAAGTAAGTTTTTCAGACTATATATACAGCGGATTTTTATAAAAAAGACATTATCAAGCTGGTCTGACATTAGCACATAGCTAATGTCAGACAGCTTATAATGTCAAAAGTTGGTGACAGAAACCCTTTAAGTTTCGGTGTTGAATCTTTTGGGTGAACCAGTTGCTTCCTCAGTGCGTTGCCAGGTCTTCTGAGTTTTTCAGACACCTCAGCTATATACAGAAGAACCCAGTTTTTCCATATTCCCTACTTCACTTCTGTGTCTTTCCTCTTCTTGAATACCAGTAGGGATGAGCAAATCCGAAGTCATTTTGCATAATACTTCGTTTCAATACTGTACGGAGCGAGTGCGCCGTACAGTATTAGAATGTATTGGCTCCGATGAGCCGAAGTTATAACTTCGCGAAGTCTTGCGAAACTTCACATATTAACTTCATAAATCAATTTCTACTGTAAAAAAACATTTCCCGAACTCGGATTGGGTTCCAAGGTTCGGGAAATGGTTAAATCCCTAAATACCAGCAAGGCCCCTCTCATGTTTTTGAACTCCTTTTGTCTTAGCCTCTATGCGGGTTGAAATAGTCTCTGCCCAGTGGTGTTAGGTTCTGATGATCCCCAGTTTGTGATCCAGAGGATGGTGGAAGTCAAAGAGCAGGTACTGGTCCATATGAATAGGTTTCCTGTGGACTCCAGTTTTCAGCCTTCCTCCCTCTCTAAGGCCTCATGCACACGAACGTATTTTCTTTCCGTGTCCGTTCCGTTTTTTTTGGCGGACCATATGCGAACCATTCATTTCAATGGGTCCGCAAAAAAAACGGAAGGCACTCCGTGTGCATTCCGTTTCCGTATGTCCGTTCTTCTGTTCCGCAAAAAAATAGAGCATGTCCTATTTTTTTATAGTTTGCGGACAAGGATAGGCATGATTACAATGGATCCGCAAAAATAACGGATCCACAAAAAAACCGGATGCCATACGGAACGTCATCCGTTTTTTTTGCGGATCCGCAATTTGCGGACCGTAAAACACATACGGTTGTGTGCATGAGGCCTAACTGTTACCAAACAGTCCTGAAAAGCCAGCGTGTTGTTCTACACATCATCCCTGGTAAACCTGAAGCTATGGTTCACTGCGTGGATGTGTTCAGTATATGCATGAACCTCTTGTTTCTGAATGATAACCCAGGTGTCAGCCACATATCTGAACCAGTGACGGATGAAATTCCCGGGAAGGTGTTTAGGGCTTTCTGTTCTATTTCCTCCATCTACTGGTTAGCCACTGGTTAGCCACAATGCGAAACTGGTGATCCCATGGCACAGCTTGTTTCTGTCTGTAAAACTTATCCTTGTATTTAAAATAGATTATGGTCAGGCACAGGTCCAGCAAGGAACACACTTTATCTTGATTAAGATTTGTTCTGCTGCTGAGGGTGTTGTCTTGTGTTAACCCTTTCCTCACCGTTTAGACTGCTTCTGTGGTGGGTATTAAGGTGAAAAGGGATGTGACGTCATAGGACACGATTGTTTCCTCTGTGACCAATATCAAGCTTTGGATTTAAGTCCTGGGAGTTCTGGATGTGGTTCTCTGTATTAGGCCTCATGCACACGACCGTATGTGTTTTGTTTCAAAAGTGTTTCTTTATTTAAAAGAATAATAGCCATAGATGTAAAGCAGCATATGTGGAGTATACAAGCAGCACATCAAATATGGAACAGCTGATACATGTAGCATTAATATCACAATGTTCAAAAGTGTTTTAGAACATCAAAAGAGAAAAATAAAACAAAACAAATAGACAAAACAATAGTTATGGAATGGAGATCACGACTAGCACAAAAGTAAAAGTTTCTGGTGTTACTTATACGGTAGAAGACCTATAGGTCCATGGACCAATATTAGGACTCGCAAAGTCTCCAGAACCTACAAAGTCATACATTGACGAAGGTCCACCGAATAGGAGGATGACATCCAAGGATCCCAGAGCCTTTCAAACGACCCGTATGTGTCTTGGCGGATAGCTGTAAGTCTCTCGTAAAGTAAGATCTTGTTAATTCTGTCAACCACTGCCTGGAAGCTTAGGTTTGCCGATCTCCATTTATAAGCAATATGGATCCTAGCCGCTAACAGCATATGTTGAGATAACTTAAATTTAGAGAATGGTAACCACGAAGGTTTATCTCCAAGGAGACACAGGGTAGGTGATAGAGGATAGGTACAGTTCAGCACAGAGGAGATCAATCTACAAATCTTGGTCCAGAATTGCTGAACCAGTGGACATGCCCACCAGATATGATAAACCGTACCATCCACGTCACAACCCCTGAAACATAAAGGAGACACTTCTGGATATATACGATGTAATCTATAGGGCACCAAGTATACCCTGTGGAGAACCTTAATTGAGGTCTCCGCCAATGTAATTTGCCACGAGGTCTTAGTCAAGGTCTGGGATCGCTGATGCCATCTAGATACAGAGAATTCCTCTTGGATGTCCCTCTCCCACTCTAACATATAGGACAATTTGATCCCCTCTGGTGTAGCGTTGAGTGTCCCATAGATTCTGGATAGTAACCCCCTTTTATACAATGAAAATGTGATGGATCTTTCGAAGGGGGTAAAATCCAAGACTAAGTTATTAATCTTCAAGGAGTGAAGGAAGGAAAAAATTCGATTAGCGTTATATGACTCATTATCTGGGAGGTTAAACCTTTCTTTAAAGTCAAGTAGTGAGATTAGTTTACCTTTGGTTAAGAATTTGTGAAGGTGAGTAAACTTATTGGAGATCCACCATTGGAAAGCGCCAGTGTGGAGTCCCGGTGGGAAAACCAGGGTTGCCAAACAGATGAAGAAGTGGTGTGTGTTTAGATTGAAGACCTGCCTTAAACCTAACAGACCGCCACAGTAACAATGAGTGATGAGACAACGGCGAGTTGGAGCGAATGACCGATGGCAGGGAGCTGGTGTTCCAAAGCAGGGCTTTCCAGGTCCAGGGTGTGAAGAGTGATTGTTCCATTGACACCCATAAGGGGTGAGCCTCTGGTTTCAGGTGAGTCAAAAATAATTGAGCCAGGCCTGCCGCCTTGTAGTACTTGTTAAAATCGGGAACTGAGAGGCCCCCCTGGGCTTTGTGTCTACACATCGTGGACCTGGAAATTCGAGCGCGTTTGCCACCCCATATAAACCTCATTGTATCAAGTTGTAGACTGCGAAGATCACCGCTAGGGACATGAACCGGAAGGGTTCGAAACAGATACAGTAGACGGGGCAGAACTACCATCCTAACTATATGTATCCGTCCAATCCATGATACTGGCAGAGAGTTCCATGTTTTGTAATCCTCTCTGATCCTGCGATATAATGGTAGGTAATTAAGTTTATATGTCATATGTAGTTTGGAAGGTATTAGGGTACCCAGGTACTGTATATGTGTGGAAACTTGAGAGAAGGGAAAGTTTTGTGAGAGAAGGGATCGGAGTGAGGGGGGGGTGTTACATAATAAAAGCTCAGATTTCTTCTGATTAATCTGGAGCCCCGAAGCTGCAGAAAAGGCTTTCAATAGTGTCAGCAAATTAGGAAGAGAGATGAGAGGGTTAGAGAGGGATAGTAGGAGGTCGTCTGCAAATAGGCTAAGTTTGCATTCAGTACCTCCCACCCGCAGGCCAGAGATATCAGGGTTATTTCTGATAGAGATAGCAAGGGGTTCCATGGCCAGAGCGAATAAAGCGGGGGAGAGGGGGCATCCCTGTCGTGTGCCTCTGAGGATTTGAATGGGAGTTGGGTGCGTTGAAGGGAGCTTAAGGTATGCAATAGGGGCCGAATATATGGCGTGGACGGCCTGTAGGAATGGACCACTGATTCCCATGTGTTGTAGAACAGCGTACAAGTAGTCCCATTTAACTGTATCGAAGGCCTTTTCTATATCTAGGGCCAGAACAGCTAGAGGGGTGTTCTTTTTGTTAGCCACCTGAATTACATTGAGAACTTTTCTGATATTGTCCGGAGCTTCTCTATCAGGAATAAATCCCACCTGGTCTCTATGTATGAGGCCAGGAAGAATGTTATTAAGGCGCCTTGCTAGAATTGACGTAAAAGTTTGGTGTCCAAATTTAACAAGGATATAGGTCTATAATTTGTAGGAGATAAGTGATCCTTTTTAGGTTTGGGAAGCACCGTGATACTAGCGGTAAGAAAGTCAGGGTGAGGCGTATTACCAATCATCAGATAATTGCAGAACTGGGTGATATGTGGAACCAGTACAGAGGCAAATTTTTGTAATACAGGGCTGATAAGCCATCTGGTCCTGGTGCTTTTCCCAGTTTTAGCGAGTTAATTGAGAAGATTACTTCCTCTGAGATAATGGGTTTGCCTAGCTCCTGCAGCGCTTCGGGCGTCAGCTGAGGGAGTGGGATTGAAGATAGGAAGCTGTTATCAGCCAAATCTCGTCCAGTTCCCGATGTCGCATAAAGGTGTTGATAAAAGCGTGGAATGTATCATAAACAGTATCCGGATTTGAGGATATGTGACCCGAACAGAGCGGATTTGAAACACTTGGTTAATTTTTGTTTAGCTTTCAATTGGCGCGCTAGCATTTTGTCAGGTTTGTTTGCATATCTGTAATAATACTGAAGCAGTCCATCGTAGGGCTTTTTCTGTATTATTCGACATAATCAGATTAATTTGCATTTTAGTGTCCTTAACTGCTTTTAGCAAATATAGAGTGGGTGACCTCTGATGCGCCCGTACCAGTCTGCTGAGCTTGGATTCTAGAGAAAGAAGAGCCGCTTGTCTCTCCTTTTTAGATGTGACGCCTCTCTGATCAATCTACCCCGCATAAAAGCCTTATGTGTTAGCCATACCGTTAGAGGGTCTACTTCTGGATTCACATTATCAGCAAAGAAGTTCTTCATGTCCTCCTGGAGCCGATCACGCACGGCTGGTCGCGTCAGAAGCGATTCATTGAGTCTCCAAGAAAACAGGCGACTGGTAGGTGCAGACGGCGTGACATCCATCATAACCATGTCGTGGTCGGACCAGGAGGACACGATGTGTCTGCTGTAGGACAGAAAGGGGAGTAGAGAAGTGGAGAGCAGGATAAAGTCAATACGTGTATACAAGCGATGAGCAGGAGAATAATAGGTATAACCTCTCTGTGAGCCATTGTGTTCCCTCCACGTGTCTGCAATAGAAAGAGATTCCATAACTCTCTTGATAGTGACCCCTTGTGAAGCTGGACGTCGAATAGTAAGGGGTGCCGATCGATCCAGTAAGGGGTCTTGCACGAAATTAAAGTCTCCGCACCATAGTAATTTATCATAAGTGAGGGACTCAAGTTTTTGTTGCATATGGGTGAAGAACACAAGTGGCTCATCAGTAGGGGCATACACGTTCACCACACACCACACTTCGCCTCCATAGTCACCCACTAAAATAACATATCGACCATTGTGGTCCACAATGGAGTGGGATACCTGGAATGGAAAAGCATTTTTCAGCATAGTAATAACCCCTCTGCTCTTAGATTGAAATGTGGAGGAATAAAACCTCGTATATTGAGAATGAAAGTATTTAGGATGAGAGGTTGTGGTGAAATGGGTCTCCTGTAGGCAAATAATATCGGGTTTATGTTTGGAGTAAGAGGAGAACGCCGTCTTCCGTTTCCTCGGGAATTAAAACCCCGCACATTGTGCGTTAAGACCTTACACATAGCTTCGGTGGGAATAGAGTATCATCAGGATGGACTATAAGGACTGCTACCGCACTTAATAATAAACAGAGTGTATGATCTCCAACATAAATAAGAAAATTAACAAACATTACGAGAACCAAAGCACTGAGGAGTGCAACAAAGCAAAACAAACGGCTGAACCTCAGATGTTCAGCAAATAGAGACTGGTCAATCGTGGCCACCAGGGAAGCAACAGGCGACCCTGGTCCCACCAATATGGACCCTGAAGAGACGGGCAACATGTAGGTCCGATTCGCTGGTTCCCCATGCGAAAACAGGTGAGCCATGCAGAGGAACAAAGGAGAAGAGTACATAAAAGGAAGGAAGGAAAGGAGGGTGGGGGGAAGAGGGATAGTATAAGGTGATAATCCACGTCGATATCCCAGATAATGGAAGGGCATAGCAAGTCACGGAGTTGCCAGTTCACAATGGTCCTCCACGGATCCAATTATCAGAAAACAACTGGAGGTAGTGCAGTCAGGATACAGGAGATCTGGATCCAGTCGCAACTGCTGAGGAGACTTTTGTCCACACTCTAGCCGGACGTTGGGGCCTGGGGGGCGCTGATGAGCCCTCTGGACGATCCACTGCGATGCCAGCCTTCTGTAATGCCTCGATCCCCTCCATCGGGTGCGAATAGTGTGGGCACGTGCATTTAGCTGGAAGGAGAGAGCAAATGGGAACCCCCAGCGATATTTCACTTGAGCCTGCTGTAAGGCTTGGGTCACAGGCCTCATTTCCCTGCGTTTCCGCAGCGTGGACGGTGCCAGGTCCGCGTACAGGTGAACCGTGGAAGGGAGTCCAGGTAGGCATGTTAGGTTCCTAGCCGCAGCCAGGATCCTGTCCCTTATTTCCGGGTGGTGAAGTTTGAGGACTACGTCCCTTGGGGTATCCTGGACCCTCGGTTTCCCCAGAGATCTGTGGACTCTGTCCATTTTCAATTGATGAGGTTGTGCGTCTGGCAGTAATGCCGCAAATAGAGAGCCTATCGTGGCAGAAAGGTCCAGAAAGGACTCAGGTAAGCCCCGCACTCTGAGGTTGCCTCTCCTAGACCTGTTTTCCAGGTCCTCAATTTTGAGCTCAAGCTCTTGAAGTTGTGCCGCATGAGAGTCAATGTCTGCCCTATCGGCCCCAAGAGCATCGGCGATTTCATCAGTTCTGGTTTCCAGGTCTGAGACCCTATTGCCCAGGTCCTGGATCTGGCGGGAAAACTCAGCGACCGCCTGTGAGAGCTCGGTACGAAAAAGGGCTGCGATGTTATCGTAGAGCTCTGTCTGACCTGTGTGGACCTCATCTGGTGCAGGTCGGTGTCCACTGTCGGTGGAGGACGCCGGACTCGTCGGGGATGCGGCCTGGTCCGCCATGATGGATTGGCACGTGCTCCTGAAGATCTCCGGTATGGTCTGAGACGGGGCTGGCGTGGCAGGAATTTTAGACTTCCCCTTGCCTCGTAACGGTTTCTGTGTCCCCTGCATTTAAACACCGGGCTTGTGGAGCCGAAAGTTCGGCGCAAATAGCGGGAATTAGTCAGCGGTCGGAGCGGAGCTCACACAGGCATGTCCTCCCTGCAAGCCGCGCGCATGCGCCCCGACCGTATGTGTTTTGTGGTTCGCAAACCGCAGATCCGCAAAACACGGAAGCTGCTCCGTAAATTGCGGAACGGAACGCGGCCCATTGTAGAAATGCCTATTCTTGTCCGCAAAACGGACAAGAATAGGCCATGCTCTATTTTTTTTGTGGGGCCACGGAATGGGTGAATGGGTCCGCGCCCGAGCCGCAAAATATGCGGCTCGGACACGGACCAAAACAACGGCCGTGTGCATGAGGCCTTAGGCTATTTTCACACTAGCGTTTAAGTTTTCCGGTATTGAGATCCGTCATAGGGGCTCAATACCGGGAAAAAACTCTTCCGTTTTGTCCCCATTCATTGTCAATGGGGACAAAACTGAACGGAATTCTCCAAAATGCATTCCGTTCCGTTTAGTTGCGCTCATAGACATGTTGTAGTTTGCTTTCCATCCTGGGATGCGGAGCAAGACGGATTCGTCATAACCCCCAATGCAAGTCAATCGGGACGGATCCGTTTTCTCTGCCACAATAGAAAACTGATCCGTCCTCCATTGACAATGTTAAAGATAATACAACCGGATCCGTTCATAACAGATGCAGATGGTTGTATTATCAGTAACAGAAGCGTTTTTGCAAAAAAAAATGCGATTCCTCCACTGTTTTAGGCCCCTTTCACACAAGCGAGTTTTCCGCGCGGGTGCAATGCGTGACGTGAACGCATAGCACCCGCACTGAATCCGTACCCATTCATTTAAATGGGTCTGTGTACATGAGCGTTGTTTTTCACGCATCACTTTTGCGTTTTGTGAAAATCGCAGCATGTTCTATATTCTGCGTTTTTCACGCAGCCCTGGCCCCATGGCAGGGAACGGAGCTGCGTGAAAAACGCATTGCATCTGCAAGCAAGTGCGGGTGCGATGCGTTTTTCACTGATGGTTGCTAAGAGATGTATTTTGTAAATCTTCAGTTTTTTATTATGTGCGTGAAAAACACATCAAAACGCATTGCACCCGCGCGATAAAAACTGAACAACTGAACGCAATCGCAGGCTGAAAAAAACTGAATGGCTTTGCCTGCAAAATTGCACAGTTTTCACTGAACGCATCCACAACGCATCCAGACCTAATACGGACACACTCGTGTGAAAGAGGCCTTACAGGTTTTGTTCCCTCGCCGTTCCCTTTGCGTCAAAACTGAACTGTGAACTTCATTCTCTGGGTCAGTATGATAACAACAATATCACACATGTATAGGTTTTATACGTCTAAATACTGTAAAATAAATTTTAAAACCTTAAAAAACATAGATATATTTTCTTATATCACCATATTCTGACTCCCATAACTTTTTTATAGTTATGTCTACTGATCTGTGTGGGGGCTCATTTTTTGTGAGACAATCTGTAGTTTTTATTGATACCATTTTGGAGTGTGTGTGACTTTTTGATCACATCTTATTGACTTTTTTTGGGTAAGAGAAGCGATGAAAAAATGGTGAATCTGCCATTTTGATACTTTTTACCATTTGACGTATTGGAAAAATATTTTTCTATTTTAATATTAGGGGCATTTTTGGATGCGGTGATACCCATGATGTTTATATTTTTTATTATTTATATATTTATTTTTTTTATTGTAAGGAAAAGGGGGTAATTTACATTTTTATATTTTTTTACGTACTTTTTTTTTAACATTTTTTTTTATGTTTTTGTAGCCAGTGTAGGAGGCTACAACATTCACAAATTATTAATATATATTTTTTAATATTACCACTCTACATACAGGAGCATGGTAATATGTGAAATGCCGATTTCTTATGGTGGCCTGCCACCTGTTTTGCGCTAACTGGGCAGCTGTGCACAGCAACTGGTTCACCCAAAAGACCCAACGCCGAAACACGAGAAGAGCAGTATAGTGCATGCAGTCCAGTGCAGTGAGAAGAGCAAAGACTTGTACATTGGGGAGATAAAACAGCAGCTACACCAGTGTAAGGCCCAGTACAAAAGAGCCAACACCTGCGTCAGGACTCAGCTGTGTACCTACATCTTACCCTAAGTTCACACCTGAGCGTTTTACAGCGCGTTCAAACGCGCTGTAAAACGCTCAACACATGAAAACCAATGCTTTCCTATGGCCCTGGTTCTCACTTGAGCGTTTTACAGCGCGTTTGAACACGCTGTAAAACGCCCGACGCATAAACAAGTACTTGAGCTTTTTTTGGGGCGTTTGTCGGGCAACTATAGGCCGGTAAGCCTGACATCAATAGTGGGGAAATTAATGGAAACCATACTCAAGGAGAGGATTGTGGAACATCTAAAAACCCATGGGTTGATTGATAAAAAACAGCATGGGTTTACTTCAGGGAGATCATGTCAAACTAATCTTATTGACTTTTTTGATTGGGTGACTAAAATAATAGATGGCGGAGGTGCAGTAGACATGGCTTATCTGGACTTTAGTAAGGCTTTTGATACTGTCCCACATAGAAGGCTTATCAATAAACTGCAGTCTTTGAGCTTGAGCTCACATATTGTTGAATGGATTAGGCAGTGGCTGAGGGACAGAAAACAGAGGGTTGTAGTCAATGGAGTATATTCAGACCATGGTATTGTTACCAGTGGGGACCTCAGGGATCTGTTCTGGGACCCATATTGTTTAATATCTTTATCAGCGAAATTGCAGAAGGCCTCAATGGTAAGGTGTGTCTTTTTGCTGATGACACAAAGATATGTAACAGGGTTGATGTTCCTGGAGGGATACACCAAATGGAAAAGGATTTAGGAAAACTAGAGGAATGGTCAAAAATCTGGCAACTAAAATTGAATGTCGATAAGTGCAAGATAATGCACCTGGGGCGTAAAAACCCAAGAGCAGAATATAAAATCAGTGATACAGTACTAACCTCAGTATCTGAGGAAAGGAATTTAGGGGTCATTATATCAGACGACCTAAAGGTGGGCAGACAATGTCATAGAGCAGCAGGTAATGCCAGCAGAATGCTTGGGTGTATAGGGAGAGGCATTAACAGTAGAAAGAGGGAGGTGCTCGTGCCGCTCTACAGAGCACTAGGGAGACCTCATTGGGAGTATTGTGTGCAGTACTGGAGACCATATCTGCAGAAGGATATTCAGAGAAGAGCTACTAAACTAGTACATGGATTGCAGGACAAAACTTACCAGGAAAGGTTAAAGGACCTTAACATGTATAGCTTGGAAGTAAGAAGAGACAGAGGGGATATGATAGAAACTGTTAAATACATAAAGGGAACCATCACAGTAAAAGAGGAGAGAATATTTAAAAGAAGAAAAACTGCTACAAGAGGACATAGTTTTGAATTAGAGGGGAAAAGGTTTAAAAGTAATATCAGGAAGAATTACTTTACTGAGAGAGTAGTGGACGCATGGAAAAGCCTTCCTGCAGAAGTGGTAGCTGCAAATACAGTGAAGGAGTTTAAGAATGCATGGGATAGGCATAAGGCCATCCTTCATATAAGATAGGGCCTGGGGCTATTCATAGTATTCAGCATATTGGGCAGACTAGATGGGCCAAATGGTTCTTATCTGCCGACACATTCTATGTTTCTATGACACCACAGTAGTCAATCACAAGAACGCGCGTACGAACGCGCGTTTCCTATTTGCAAAAACGCGCTGAAATACGCGTACGAACGCGCGTTTCTAGAACGCTCAGGTCTGAACCCAGGGTTAAGGACAAAGTAAATTAATTTGATAGCAGTGAGGTGCACATCTTAAAGGGAACCTGTCATCAACTTTATGCTTCCCATACTACTGGCAGAATAAAGTATAGACAGGTAAGTTGATTTCAGCGGTCGGTCATTTCAAAGTTAAAAGTAAGTGGTTGCGGAGAACCAACATCACAATCATTGCAGACTGTGCCTGGAAAAGAGTCCCGGCCCCCTGAGAAGAGTCCTGGTTATTCATGGATTCCTGCTCTCCCGCCCACCTGCTGATGACTGACAGTCTTCTACCTAGTTTTCTCCCTTTCTCTCTAGGAGAGAACTGTCAATCATCAGCAGATGGGTGAGAGTGCAGGAGATTATAATAACCAGGACTCTTCTCAGGTAGATGTGACTCTTTTCCAGGCCTGGGCTGCAATGATTATGATCGGCAACCACTTACTTATAGCTCATGAGTGACACACCGCGGAAATGAGCATTTCTGTCACTATTTTATGTTGCCCTCAGTGAGATCAGCATAACGTTGAGGATATGTTTCCTTTAAGACACAGAGGAGGACAGGTTCAAGAGGTGTAAAAGAAGCTATTTATGTCATATTGGAGAGACCAAGTTTGAATAGAGGTAGAGTAGCGTGACATCTATTGTCTGCCACTTACAATGCTGTTATAACACCTCTCCCAAAGCAGTTTAATCACATTTAATAGCTTCAATCAGGCAAATTGCAATCAAAATATTACTTCCACGAGGTCCTTGACCTCGTGTTGATTATGCTGACTGTAACCAGTACTTAATACGGGAGATTTATTGTACAAGTCAATATAATTTAGAAAGCCAGATAGATGACTAGTGAAACGACTTTAGGAGAAAATACAAGCAATCCGGTTCCAGTTTCTCTGACTTATTACTACTGATATACCATGACCTAAATAAATCAGAAACTTCATAGCACCCACAGCAGGAGACTTGTACAATAAATGCAATCCTGCAGCCGATATGATGCAATGTGGCTCATGCACAAACACCTTTTGTGACTTATTTTTTTATGGAAACATACTGGGGTTTTCATAAGTGTTCTTGAGTACTTTTCTGTACCCATCTGGTCACTTATTTCAGGGGAATATTGTGTCAGGGAAAAGCCTAGGTCTATTTAATCTACACATCAGTACAGGTACCAATGTTTGGGCCTGCATGGGTCGGCCATTTGGAGGCACAACTTATTTCAGCACCATTAGCATCTGTGGTAGGAAAAATCCATAAATAAAATTACTGGAATCAAGAGACAAAATTCCCAACACCTGCCATACATGTACCATGGATGTTGAGTCTTTAAAGATGTTGCCCACTATGGAGTAGAGCGAGCGCCACAGCTACCGGGTGTCTCCTGTTTCATACAGCAGACACTTGCAGTTAATGTCCACGATTGACGGTAATGCCTATTGTGGACCTTTAACCCCTCAGATGCTGTGGTCAAATGTGACCATGGCATCTGAGAGGCCAGAATCCCGGAAGTGAGCGCTTTGCGGGCAGGAAAGTCTCCCCAGGGTGTAGAATGGGGAAGGCGTTCCAAGTAGGTAATGAGCCTGGGCCTGTACTAAGCTTCTAGGCTCATTACTTGTATATTACAATTCAGGCCAGCAGGTGGCAGCACTGAATTGTAATATAGCTTTTTCTGTATGGAATAATAGAGGGAATTCCATTACTGTATAGCAAACTGCAATCTGATGATTTCATGTTGTGGTCCACTTGGAGACCTAAAAAAAAAATATAAAAGTTAAAAATAAAATAAAAACAATATAAAAAAATTCTAATCAACCCCCTTTCCCCAAAATAAAAATACTTAATTAAAAATAATCAACATCATGGGCATCGCCGTGTGTGTTAAAATGGCCGTACTATTAAAATATAAAAAAAACGTATCCAATACGGCGAATGGTATAACGGAAAGGAAAATAAAAATAGTCGATTTGCTGTTTTTTCATTACTTTACCTCCCTCAAAAAGTCATACAGACCCCAAAATGGTATTCACAAAAACTACAGATCATCCGTCAAAAATGGAGTCCTCACACATCTTCGTAGACATAACTATTAAAAAGTTATGGGGGTCAGAATATGGCGAGGAAAAGAAAAAATACATCTTTTTTTCCAATATTAAAATGCAAGAAAAACTATACATATTTGGTATTGCTTTAATTGTACTGACCTGGAGAATGAAAGTAAAAGGTCATTTTTACTCCATAGTGAGCACCGTAAAAACAAAACCCATAAAACAGTGTCGGAATTGCAGTTTTTTTTTTCCAATTCCACCCCATTTAGATTTTTTTTTCCAGCTTCCCCCAATACTTTGTGTGCAATATTCAATGGTGCCATTAGAAAGTATAATTCATCCCGCAAAAAAAAAAAAAACGTGTGAACGGAAAAATAAAAAAGTTATGTCTACAGGAAAGTAGGAAACGAAAATGCAAAAACATAAAATCGCTTTGTCAGGAAGGGGTATAGTACATGACAATCTCTTTTTAATAGCCTCACATGGATCCAGAGCTCTCCCCATTCACTGTTCCTATTGCTCTACTAGATTGTCTTCAGGCAGGGGCGTGTCCTTTCTCGGGGGGCGTGTCCTTCCTGGTGGCAGCTGAACGATGGAACCGAGCACGTGTGACCACCTCAGGAGATTGATGTGCACATTCCTATACTGATTAGACACCTTTATAACGAACAAAGAGAATATCTGACAACTCAAGCATTTTTATAGCAGGAAGTAAATTACAAAAATAAGTTGTTTTTAATACTGATTGCTGAATTATATTAAAATAACTTTTAATAGGATGGAGTATTTCCAGTATGGGGTAACGGCTGTATGCATAGTGTGTCCTTATATACATATACATGTGCATGTTCATAGTATATGATGTATTGCGGCCATTGATGCCTGATGGTTAGAAAGAAAGCTTCAGGCTCTTCATATTCTTTCCAAATCACGGCCTCTCTCGATCGGGCGCCCTGTTGGGTATTGCAGCAGAGGGGCTGCACTTCTGACGAGGCTCTAGGTGGGGAGCGGAGCGGTTCTGGAAAAAAGCTGAAGGAGATGCTGCTCTATATCAGTCCTATCTAAAGATGATGCGTAGAGTGTTAGAGGTCTATGTGATCAGATGGCGGCACTGACAGATTTATTTATTCGCACAGTATCTTTTAGCGATGACCTTTGTTTATTTCAAGAGAGCTGGATTCCATATGGATGAGTACACCCGAGCCAACTTCTTTACTGCTCTGTGAGTAAATGCTCTTCACTTTACATTTAAAGGGAATGTGTCATTGAAATTATTTTTCTGCCAGTTAAAACCAAATAATAATAATAATCTTTATTTATATAGCGCCGTCATTTACCGCAGAGGGTTCATGTACAAAACAAAAGACATCACAAAATTACAGACTAAGGCCTCATGCACACCACCGTATGTGTTTTGCGGTCCGCAAACTGCGGATCTGCAAAACACAGAAGCTGCTCCGCGTTCCGGAACGGAAAGCGGCCCATTGTAGAAATGCCTATTCCTGTCCGCAAAACGGACAAGAATAGGACATGCTCCATTTTTTTTGCGGGGCCACGGATCGGAGCAACGGATGCGGACAGCACACGGAGTGCTGTCCGCATCTTTTGCGGCCCCATTGAAGTGAATGGGTTCGCGCCCGAGCAGCTAAATATGCGGCTCGGACGCGGACCAAACATACGGTCGTGTGCATGAGGCCTAATATACAACTGATACACCAGGAGAGAGGGCCCTGCTCGCAAGAGCTTACAATCAGTGAGGAAGAGTTTAGACTATGAGATAGTGACACATCTCCACACTAACATGCTGATGGCTACATACATATATGTGTATATATATATATATACAATCAACACTATAAACAGTGCAACACTATGAAACCCACACCCTCTTAATATCAATACCCCCACTCAATATACAGTTTCCTACCACACACACACACACACAAGGGCGGCCCCTACCATACCTGGCACTAACTATCCCTAAGCAAGGGAGGGAAAGGGTTTACTGTCTCAGGGGATGATCCTTGCTCCCCCTCTAGGAAATGCTCGTTGCCCAGGGACTGCTCAGCTCAACTGATGAGCGCTACACCGTCTGCGCAGTGATATGACGTCACTTATCCAGCCCACATACATGCTGGCATACAGTTGTCAGCACATCTCAGTCTGCCTTTGATGTGCCCGCAACTGGTTGCTCCCCTCTTCAACCTACTATCTATCTATCTATCTATCTATCTATCTCTCTACAAGGACTTAGATTAATTAATCCTTATGAAAATGTCTGGGAATCCGGGTCTTACTTTGTTTTTTCAAAAATCCGCATCCCCACCTATCTCTTGGTTGAACTTGATGGACTTATGTCTTTTTTCAACTGCATTAGGATACTTTCACACTTGCGTTAAACTTTTCCGGTATTGAGTTCCGTCCTAGGGGCTCAATACCGGAATAAAAATGATCAGTTTTATCCTAATGCATTCTGAATGGAGAGAAATACGTTCAGTATGAATCAGGCTGTCTTCAGTTCAGTCACTGTACGTTTTTTGCTGCAGTTTTGTTTCCTTCCAAAATTCCGGAACACTTGCCGGAATGCCGGATCCAGCATTCATTTCCATTGAAATGTATTAGTGCCGAATCCATTGACGGATCCAGTCTTCCATTCTGCGCATGCGCAGACATTTAAAAATGTGAAAAACAAAAAATACCGGATCCATGTTTCTGGATGACAACCGGAGAGATGGATCCGGTATTGCAATGCATTTGTGAGACGGATCCGCATCCAGATCCGTCTCTCAAATGCTGTCCGTTTGGATACAGATTGCTGGATACGGCAGGCAGTTCCGGCGACGGAATCCAGCAACACAAGTGTGAAAGTACCCTTAACATCAATACCTGAAGTACCTCTGGGTTAAGATGTCAGTTCCAAGATTTCTCAAAATGGGGGAATTGTAAGGGATGAGAATCCATCTTGTATAAACATGTCCTCCATCTTGTGCATATGTGGAAAATTACTGAGCCAGCTGTGAAGGATGGAGGGGGGGGGGGGGTTTTGTGAATAAACCAAATGTTCTAGCTACAAGGCCAAGGTAAGCAGCTCCCTCGTTCCCTTTATCAGAGTTTGATGTCCAAGAAAGTTATGTTTTGTTTTCTCAGTTTTGGGATGTACTGCTGAAGAATGTCAACTTTGAGATAAGATGCTGCAGAAACTTTTTAAAGGGAATCTGTCACCTGCCTATCATCATTTTTTTCTGTCACATTATCTACGTGTAATAAAGTACCTTATATTCGGATCTGTTCTTCTTTTTTCTTTGTCACTTGTCATTTTGATAAAAAAACGAATTTTCATTTATGCTAATTAGGGTCCAAGGTTCCCAGAGGGGCATTTTTTTCCCCAGCTCAGGAGCCCAGTAACGCCCCCCTAATGTGCCCAGCCCACCTAAATTTGAATCCCCAAGCACGCCTACAGCTGCAGAAATCGCCTCCCAGAGGCGAGGCTAACGGCTTTGCCCCCGGCTACCTCCGCTTTCAGTCCACAATAACGCCCCGATCTTCATCTGTTGAGGGCAGCAGCCTCAATAGTGTCACTGGGCATGCGCCGAGCCCAGTAACGTTTTCAGAGCGCTGTTGCCCTCATTTGGCTTTGGATCGCGCAGGCAATCGGCGGCACCGTGCCTGAGCGAGAATTCTGAAGATCGGGGCATTATTGTGGCCTGAAAGCGCCTGTAGGCGTGCTTGGGGATTCAAATTTAGGCCGGCTGGACACATTAGGGGGGCGTTACTGGGCTCCTGAGCTGGGAAAAAATGCCCCTCTGGGAACCTTGGACCCTAATTAGCATAAAGGAAAATTCGTTTTTTTTATCAAAATGACAAGTGACAAAGAAAAAAGAAGAACAGATCCGGATATAAGGTACTTTATTACACGTAGATAATGTGACAGATTCCCTTTAATTATTAGAATTCTGTTAGTATGGTGCGGAAGTATTGCCTTTTAAAGAATCAAATCATTAGTTTCGATATTTCACCCCCTTGGTGATGGGCCAGATTTGTCTGTGATTATCTGTAGTGTTCTAAAGATGTATACGTGTGTGGAATAAAGGAGAGAATCTGATTCAGCAGTGTGTCTGTGTCAGCTCTCTGAGCGCTCATAAAGAAAACTTCAATTGGGACCCGACAATTATAGAGGTGGGGGTTTTGCCCCAACAAGTGCAAGGCTTGTTCCCATGGGCGTAGCTATAGGGGGTGCAGAGGTAGCAGTCGCTACCGGGCCCAGGAGCCTCAGGGGGCCCAAAGACCGTTGTGCCGCATAAGAAGATACACAAAGCACTGAAGGAAGGGGGGCCCCAAGCTAAACTCTTGCACCAGGGCCCATGAGCCGTTAGCTACGCCCCTGCTTTTTCCGATAGATTTTTTCTTTGACCATACTCCAAAGGAAGAAGTCTGTTGGTGTCAGATCTGGCAAACATGGTGGCAAAAGCCTCTTTGAAATTACCCCGCTGCTGAAAAAAGACTCCATTTCTGCCGTGCTCCATGCTGATGTGTGACACGCTGCTCCATCTTGCCTTCCGTTTACTTACGATCATCCAGTTGATTCACAAACTGTTTAAAAACGTTGAGAAATGAGTGAATGAGCGAAAAGGTACGGGGGTGTGCACCCGGAAGTCAAACGGGGGTTAAACATTGTGACCACTGTCCGGCGCCTAAGTACGCGGGGGCATACCTACTTGTTCGAAGCTCCATACACTGAAGAGCACATTACACGTTGTTTCGTTTAGATTGCTTCGCCCTAGCGATAGTTATTACAGAATTTTCGAGGCCTCTTTCTAGTGAATCTCCCTGTATAATGGTGTGTTGGCGCATAGGGCGTACGTTCTGCTAGAGCTACATGGATGCGCAACACGCAGCATCGTGAAAGTGAATGTTGTCGTGTTGCGATCTGCAAGTTGGTGCGACTGTGACAAGCGAGTCACCAGAAATACAGGACCTGCTGGATTTCTGGTGACTTGCATGTCTCAGCACTGTGTAGCCCCAGCCTTACAACTATTACAAAAGTAGCAGAGCTGAGTTTGCCATTGTTCTGTGATATTAAGGTATACAGTGTATGATAAATGACAGAATTATCAGTTTGAAAATATGTGTAATGAAAAGTCCTGATGTTATATATTTATATACATATTTATTTACATACATACTTTTTTTTTGTTCTTATTCTTTTGTTTTTATGACTTGTATTTGTTTTACCTTTTATTTATATGTACTATAATAAAAACTACAATAAAAAGATTATTAACCACTTCTCGACCAGCACCGTAATAGTACGGTGCTGTCCAGGTCTTTAACCGCTTCAACCCCCCTAGCTTAAACACCCTTAATGACCAGGCCACTTTTTACAATTCCGCACTACACTACTTTCACCGTTTATTGCTCCGTCATGCAACTTACCACCCAAATGAATTTTACCTCCTTTTCTTCTCACTAATAGAGCTTTCATTTGGTGGTATTTCATTGTTGCTGACATTTTTACTTTTTTTGCCATTAATACAAATTTAACGATATTTTTGCAAAAAAATGACATTTTTCACTTTCTGTTGTAAAATTTTTCAAAAAAAACTACATTTCTATATAAATTTTCTCTAAATTTATTGTTCTACATGTCTTTGATAAAAAAGTCCAATAAGTGTATATTTATTGGTTTGGGTAAAAGTTATAGCGTTTACAAACTATGGTGCAAAAAGTGAATTTCGGCATTTTGAAGCAGCTCTGACATTCTGAGCGCCTGTCATGTTTCTTCAGGTGCTAGAATGTCAGGAAAGTATAAATACCCCAAATCACACCATTTTAGAAAGAAGACACCCCAAAGTATTCGCGGAGGGCATGGTGAGTTCATGTATCATTTCATTTTTTCACAAGTTAGCGGAAAATGACACTTTCTGAGAAAAAAAAAAAAAAAGTTTCAATTTCTGCTAACTTCTGGCAAAAAAAAAGAAATCTCAGAGCGGACTCACTATGCCCCTCAGTGAATACCTCAGGGTGTCTACTTTCGAAAAGGGTCATTTGTGGGGTGTGTTACTGTTCTGGCGTTTTGGGCGGGGCTAATTGTGAGCCGCCATGTAAAACCTAAAGGTACTCGTTGGAATTTGGGCCCTTTTGCAGGCTGCAAAAGTGTCACTTATGTGGTATCGCCGTACTCAGGAGAAGTAGGGCAATGTGTTTTAGGGTGTATTTTTACATATACCCATGTTGGAGTGAGAGAAATATCTCTGTAAACTGACAACTTTGTATAAAATTTTTAAAAGTTGTCGTTTACAGAGATATTTTCACACACAGTATAGGTATATATAAAATACACCCCAAAACACATTGCCCTACTTCTCCTGAGTACGGCGATACCACATGAGTGACACTTTTGCAGCCTGGTCGCTAAAGGACCCTAAACCAATGAGTACCTTTAGGATCTCACAGGGCATTTTTACGCATTTGGATTCCAGACTTCTTCTCACGCTTTAGGGGCCCCTAAAATGCCAGGGCAGTATAAATACCCCACATGTGACCCCATTTTAGAAAGAAGACACCCCAAGGTATTCCGTGAGGGTATGGTGAGTTCATGTAAAATTTTATTTTTTGTCACAAGTTAGTGGAATATGAGACTTTGTAAAAACAAAATAAAAATAAAAAATATATCAATTTCCGCTAACTTGTGCCAAAAATAAAAATTCTATGAACTCGCCATGCCCTCACGGAATACTGGAGTGTCTTCTTTCAAAATGGGGTCACATGTGGGGTATTTATACTCACCTGGCATTTTAGGGGCCCCTAAGCGTGAGAATCCAAATGCGTAAAAATGGCCTGTGAAATCTAAAGGTACTCATTGGTTTTAGGGACCTTTGCATCTTGGCTGCAAAAAGTGTCACTCATGTGTATCGCCGTACTCAGGAGAAGTAGGGCAATGTGTTTTGGGGTGTATTTTTACATATACCCATGCTGCGTTTGAGAAATATTGCTGTAAACGACAACTTTTACATTTTTTATTCAAAGTTGTCAATTTACAGAGATATTTCACACACAGTAGGGGTATATGTAAAATACACCCAAACACATTGCCTACTTCTCCTGAGCATGGCGATACCACATGTGTGACACTTTTTGCAGCCAAGATGCACAAAGGGCCCTAAACCAATGAGTACCTTTTAGGAGGGCATTTTTACGCATTTTTCTTCTCACGCTTTAGGGCCCCTAAAATGCCAGGGCAGTATAAATACCCCACGTGTGACCCCATTTTGGAAAGAAGACACCCAAGGTATTCTGTGAGGGGCATGGCGAGTTCATAGAAGATTTTTTTGGCACAAGTTAGCGGAAATTGATTTTTTATTGTTTTTCTCATAAAGTCTACCTTTCTGCTAACTTTTGACAAAAAGTAAAATTTTTCATGGACTCACTATGCCCCTCAGCGAATACCTTGGGTGTCTTCTTTCCAAAATGGGGTCATTTGTGGGTGTTTGTACTGTTCTGGCATTTTGAGCGGGGCTAAATTGTGAGCAGCCATGTAAACCTAAAGGTACTCGTTGGAATTTGGGCCCTTTGCGCACCCAGGCTGTAAAAGTGTCACTCATGTGGTATCGCCGTACTCAGGAGAAGTAGGGCAATGTGTTTTGGGGTGTATTTTTACATATACCCATGCTGGGTGAGAGAAATATCTCTGTAAATTGACAACTTTGAATAAAAAAATTTAAAAGTTGTCGTTTAGGAGTCCATTCACACGTCCGTGTGTGTTTTGCGGATCCACGGATCCGCGGATCCGCAAAACACGGACATCGGCGATGTGCGTTCCGCACTTGCGGACCGCACATCGCCGGCACCTCATAGAAAATGCCTTTTCTTGTCCGCAATTGCGGACAAGAATAGGACATGTTCTATTTTTTCGGGAACGCAATTGCGGACCCGGAGTCGGATCCGCAATTGCGGACCCGGCCGGGACATCGTCTGTCCCCATTGAAATGAATGGGTCCGCAATTCCGTTCCGCAAATGCGGAACAGAATTGCGGATGTGATATTTCTCACACACAGTATGGGTATATGTAAAAATACACCCCAAAACACATTGCCCTACTTCTCCTGAGTACGGCGATACCACATGTGTGACACTTTTTTGCAGCCAAGATGCGCAAAGGGGCCCTAAAACCAATGAGTACCTTTAGGATTTCACAGGCCATTTTTACGCATTTGGATTCTCACACTTTAGGAACCCTAAAATGCCAGGGCAGTATAAATACCCCACATGTGACCCCATTGTGGAAAGAAGACACCCCAAGGTATTCCGTGAGGGGTATGGCGAGTTCACAGAAAAAAAATTTGGCACAAGTTAGCGGAAATTGTTTTTTTTTTTTTTTACAGTCTCATATTCCACTAACTTGTGACAAAAATAATATTTTACATGAACTCCCCATACCCCTCACGGAATACCTTGGGGAGTCTTCTTTCTAAAATGGGGTCACATGTGGGGTATTTATACTGCCCTGGCATTTGAGGGTCTCCGTAATCATTACACGTATGGCCAGCATTAGGAGTTTCTGCGATTCTCCGTATATTGAGCATACGGGTAATGAGATTTTTTCCGTTCAGCCTCTGGGCTGAAAAGAAAAAATGAACGGCACAGATTTTTTCATTCGCATCAATCAATGTGGATGAAAAATCTCTGCCAAAAATGTGCAAAAAAACAAAACGGCACAGATTTCCTCATTCGCATCGATCAATGTGGATGAATAAATCTCTGCCAAAAATGTGCAAAAAAAAAGTAGTAAGGCCCCATTCACACGTCCGCAAAAATTCTGCGGAATAGATGCCGACCCATTCAGTGTGAATGGGGCTGGCGGTGATGCGGAGAGCACACTATGCGCTCGCCGCATCAGCATTTGCGGAGCTGCGGCCGCAAACTTCCGGGTTTCGGCCCCCAAGCATCCGGCCGCAGCTCCGCAAAAGATAGAGCATGTCCTATTCTTGTCCGCAATTGCGGACAAGAAAAGGCATTTTCTATATAGTTCTGGCAATGTGCGGATCCGCAAAATGCGGAAAGCACATTGCTGGTGTCCGTGTTTTGCGGATCCGTGGATCCATGGATCCGCAAAACACATACGGACGTCTGAATGAGTCTTACAGGGGGTAATTAGTGTCAGGGGGTGACAGGGGGTGACATGGGGTGATCGGGGTTAATCAGGGGTTAATCAGTAACGGGGTGGGGGTGGGGTGGATGGGTGGGGGGTCTGTGTGGTGTTTTGGTGCACTTACAAAAGTTTCTTTGGTGGTCCCAAGCAAAGGGACCACCAAAGGAACGATCAGCAAGCATATCAGACGCTGTTAACAAAACAGCGTCTGATATGCCATTTTGACTTCTACAGCCTGCCAGCGCACGATCAGCGCTGGCAGGCTGTAGCTACCTTCTCCCGACGTGATCCTGTGAACGGCGCATGCCGCGCGTTCACAGGAAATCTCGCCTCTCGCGAGATGACGCGCGGGCGCGTCAACGAGGAACAGACCGACCGCCCGCAGGACGCAATCCTGCGTGAGGCGGTCGGCAAGAAGTTAAAGATGGCGCCCGCTCCTGAGCTCTGTGGGCGCCATAGCTGCCTGCTTCTTATAGCAGACACCCGCGGCTCATGTCTGCAACCGGCAGCAATGCTGATCGCGGACATTTAACCCCTCAGATGCCGTGATCAGGATTAAGCGTGCTTTTGGTGGTGCTCCGGCTCCCCCTTGTGGC
The DNA here is from genome assembly GCA_033119425.1 of Bufotes viridis. Classification (NCBI taxonomy): domain Eukaryota; kingdom Metazoa; phylum Chordata; class Amphibia; order Anura; family Bufonidae; genus Bufotes; species Bufotes viridis. The sequence continues at coordinate 447,348,278 of CM065592.1, forward strand.
GATTGGAGGAGTCGGAGCTTGTAAGCAGCAGCCCCTCTCTTTGTGAATGACACGAGGGTGCTGCATAGTATTTCCTATGGAGCCCTTGCCTGTAATAGGGCTCCATAGGAAAGTAGTAAAATCATCATAGATTCCAGTGCATTGAAATCTATGAGAATAGCAATCAGATGATTGATTGTTATAGTTCCCTATGGGAACTATAAAAAAGTGTAAAAAATGAAAAAGTTTAAAAAATTAATTAAAAAAATATAAAAATTAAAATCACCCCCCTTTTTCCCAAAATAAAAGAACTAAAAAAATTAAAAAAAATACACACCATGGGTGTCGCGATGTGCGACAACGCCCCTAGCATAAAAATATATTCCCCATATGGCAAATAGCGAAACGGAAAAAAGTGTCCAAATGGCCGATTCGCAGTTTTTGGTCGCTTCATTTTGTACAAAAATTTTTATAAGAAGTGATCAAAAAGTCATACACATCCCAAAATGGTATCAATGAAAATTTCAGATCGCCCTGTAAAAAATTAGCCCCCATACCGCTCCGTACACATAAATACAAACAGTTTTTTTCCAACTTTTTAATTTTTTTATCACTATCAAAATTATACATATAAGGTATCGCCGGATTCGTACTGACCTGTAGAATAAAAGTAACTGGTCAGTTTTATCGCAAATCAAACGTCGTAAATGAAAAAAAAAAAACGTAAAACTGTGGTGGAATTGCTTTTTCTTTGCAATTTCACCCCATTTGGAATTTTTTTCCCGCTTCCCACTACATCATATGCAATATTAAATGGTGGAAAGTACAACTTGTTCCACAAAAAACAAGCCCCCATATGGCTATGTGAACAGACAAATAAAAAAGTTATGGCTCTGGGAAGGCAGGGAGCGCAAAACAAAAACGCAAAAAAAAAAATCTTTGGGGTGAAAGGGTTAAAAAAAACAAAGTCCTGCTCTGCTACATGTGCACATTTACTAAGCTTTGAGTACAGTTCTTACAACTTAGTATTTTTATGTTGTTCAAAAATTGTATATCATTTTCTTACTGCCAGTAAAAAACATACTTACCTCTGTGTTTGCTCTACAGGTACCTAGCAAATACGATGGAAGAGGATTACGAAGAAGCCAAGTATGAAATCTTCCCGTGGGCTTTGGGAAGGAATTGGCGCAAGCTCTTTATGGGTTTCCTGACATCAAGAGATCACTTATGGTGTAGAATAAACTACAGGGCAGCTGTGAGCAGACGCTGCTGTGAAGAGGCTAGTTACTACTCTGCAAAACTTTCCATGAGGTTGTAGTCGCACCACATCTGTGCCCTATGTCAGACATTACTGCAGAAAAACATATACTCACTGTATACTTTTTGACAGATTACAACATTTTTTAACCTCTATTGTTCTTTATACTGAACACCATTTTACACACAGAATTAAAAAAGCATTGTCTCTGTGTACACACATTACATTATTAATCTAGTACTGATCCTGCGTTACATCCTGTATTATACTCCAGAGCTGCACTCACTATTCTGCTGGTGGAGTCACTGTGTACATACATTACTTATCCTGTACTGATCCTGAGTTACATCCTGTATTATACTCCAGAGCTGCACTCACTATTCTGCTGGTGGAGTCACTGTGTACATACATTACTTATCCTGTACTGATCCTGAGTTACATCTTGTATTATACTCCAGAGCTGCACTCACTATTCTGCTGGTGGAGTCACTGTGTACATACATTACTTATCCTGTACTGATCCTGAGTTACATCCTGTATAATACTCCAGAGCTGTACTCACTATTCTGCTGGTGGAGTCACTGTGTACATACATTACTTATCCTGTATTGATCCTGAGTTACATCTTGTATTATACTCCAGAGCTGCACTCACTATTCTGCTGGTGGAGTCACTGTGTACATACATTACTTATCCTGTACTGATCCTGAGTTACATCCTGTATTATACTCCAGAGCTGCACTCACTATTCTGCTGGTGCAGTCACTGTGTACACACATTACATTATTAATCTAGTACCGATCCTAAGTTACATCCTGTATTATACTCCAGAGCTGTACTCACTATTCTGCTGGTGCAGTCACTGTGTACATACATTACACATCCTGTACTGATACTGAGTCACATCCTGTATTATACTCCAGAGCTGCACTCACTATTCTGCTGGTGCAATCACTGTGTACATACATTACATTACTTATCCTGTACTGATCCTGAGTTACATCCTGTATTATACTCCAGAGCTGCACTCGCTATTCTGCTGGTGGAGTCACTGTGTACATACATTACTTATCCAGTACTGATCCCGAGTTACATCCTGTATTATACTCCAGAGCTGCACTCACTATTCTGCTGGTTCAGTCACTGTGTACATACATTACTTATCCTGTACTGATCCTGAGTTACATCCTGTATTATACTCCAGAGCTGCACCCACTATTCTGCTGGTGCAGTCACTGTGTACATACATTACATTACTTATCCTGTACTGATCCTGAGTTACATCCTGTATTATACCCCAGAGCTGCACTCACTATTCTGCTGGTGGAGTCACTGTGTACATACATTACATTACTTATCCTGTACTGATCCTGAGTTACATCCTGTATTATACTCCAGAGCTGCACTCACTATTCTGCTGGTGGAGTCACTGTGTACATACATTACTTATCCTGTACTGATCCTGAGTTACATCTGTATTATACTCCAGAGCTGCACTCACTATTCTGCTGGTGGAGTCACTGTGTACATTACATTACTTATCCTGTACTGATCCTGAGTTACATCCTGTATTATACTCCAGAGCTGCACTCACTATTCTGCTGGTAGAGTCACTGTGTACATACATTACTTATACTGTACTGATCCTGAGTTACATCCTGTATTATACTCCAGAGCTGCACTCGCTATTTCGCTGGTGAAAACAATTCTGACCTCACAATATGATTTACATTTTAAAGTTTTATTGAGTAGTAGACTAAACAGTGTCTTACTGGCAGGTCATGGCAATAGCACCATCACACTACATCTGGCAGCGCGAACGATCTGAGCACCACAGCGGAGCGCTGAGAGCTTACAGTAGCAATGAATTCAGCGCCCCCCGTGGACCCTGTGCCACACCACAAGACTGTTCCCTCTGCGGTAAGAAAGGACAGCTCTTAGGTCTGGGCCTATCTGACTCCTCATCTTCATCTGATTCCACATTATCAGTGAGAGAGCGGATTGCATCACACAGTACTCTGGACTCACCTGGGGACAAGATGCTCATCGATCCTCCACAGATTTATCATCGCTACCAAGGTTTGTTTCTATAAAAAAATTTACATTTTTTTTAATTTTATTTGAGCATCTAGTAAAAGCTGGATGTAATGTTCAATGCAGCCCACCAGTGAGCCGTGCCTTTTTTGCAACAAACGAAAAGACATCTTTCACAGACCCTAAAGCTGTTGGATAGACTAAGGCCCTTTTCACACGGGCGAGTTTTCCGTGCGAGTGCAATGCGTGACGTGATCGAATAGCACCCGCACTAAATCCTGACCCATTCATTTTAATGGGTCTGTGTACATGAGTGTTTTTTTTCACGCATCACTTCTGCGTTGCGTGAAAATCGCAGCATGTTCTATCTTCTGCGTTTTTCACGGAGCTCTGGCCCCATAGAAGTGAATGGGGCTGCGTGAAAAACGCATTGAATCCGCAAGCAAGTGCGGGTGCGTTGCGTTTTTCACTGATGGTTGCTAGGAGATGTTGTTTGTAAACCTTCCGTTTTTTATCAAGCGCGTGAAAAACGCATCAAAACGCTTTGCACCCGCGCAGAAAAAACTGAACGCAATTGCAGGCAAAACTGAATGGCTTTACCTGTGAAATCGCACAGTTTTCACTACATGCATCCGCAACGCATCTGGACCTAATCCGGACACGCTCGTGTGAAAGAGGCCTTAGGCTCTGTTCACACATTGTTCAAGCCTTCCATCTGAGCTGCTGTACAAGTTGGGAAAACCTCTTGATATACAGTATATACCGCTGACAGAAGTCTATGAAATTCTGCGGTGATTCGCTGTAGCAGCCTGGTGAACCTTCCTTTACAGTTGAAAAAAAAAAAAAAGATGCCGATGTATAGCAGCATGACAGAGGCTGAAAAGACAACCGTCTGGCCTCTGTAGAGGGAACGGGGGCCTGTGAATACTTTTGTTGTGTATGCTATAAGCTCTTTCCAACATACTAGATCCGTTTGTATCATCATGAACATAGGCAAAACGGATCCGTCTTGAACACCATTGAAAGTCAATGGAGGACGGATCCGTTTTCTGTTGTGACATATTGTGTCATTGAAAACTGATCCGTCCCCATTGACTTATTACATTGTATGTCAGGACGGATCCGTTTGGCTCAGTTTCGTCAGATGGACACCATCTGCCTCCAGACCAGAATGGAGCCAACTGATGCATTCTGAACGGATCCTTATCCATTCAGAATGCATTGGGGCAAAACTGATCTGTTTTGAACCACTTGCGAAAGCCCTGAAACGGATCTCACAAGCGGACCCAAAAACGCCCGTGTGAAAGTAGTCTAAGGCCTATTTCACACTTGCGTTGTGGCTTTCCAGTTTTGAGATCCAGCAGAGGATCTCAAAACCAGGCCAAATGTTTTGTCCCCATTCATTGTCAATGGGGACAAAAATGGTCAGGATGCATTCCGTTCTGTTTTGTTGTGTTTTTAACCGTAGGCAAAACCGCTTCAAGCAGTGATTTGTGTGGAAATGGAACAAAACTGAAAAAAATGGATCCGGCAACCATTGATACAACCGGATCAAATGTATTAAATGAAATGGATCAGTTTAATTCCAGTATTGAGATCCTCTGCCGGGTCTCAGACTGGAAAGCCACACAACTGTGAAGCAGGCCTAATTCAAAAAGTGAAACTCCGCTATATTATAAAAATCAATGTCTGTCTGTCTGTCCTCTTTAGACATCTGAACGCCTGAACCAGTTGAAAACCAAATTTGGCACATAGGTACACTGGATGTCAGGGAAGTTTTTCAAAATGGTCTCATCTCTCTAAGATGTACTGTTCTTGAGATATTCCCCAAAAAATTAAAATATGGCACCATCGCATGACCCGAATCAATAGAAGCTTGCAGGTCCTTAATACATATCCTAATCGACATACAGTCACATGACTCTTACTAGCCAGTAGAAGCTCACAAGTCCTTCAGTCTTCGTCTCACTGACATATACACACAGTTTTACACCAGGTTTTCATAACAACTCATATAGGTCATTGTTAAGGGGATAGGATGTTGTGGAGGTCACTGTTAAGGGGGGCGGGGTGCTGTGAGGGTCACTGTTAAGGGGACAGGAAGTTGTGGAGGTCACTATTTGGGAGGCAAGATGCTGTTGAAGTCACTGTTTGGGGGTCGGGATGCTGTGGAGATCACTGTTAAGGCGGCAAGGTGCTGCAGAGGTCACTGTTAAGTGGATGGGGCATTGTGGAAGTCACTGTTAAGGGCACAGGCAGCTGTGGAGGTCACTGTTAAGGGAATGGGGGGGCGTGGAGATCACTGTTAAGGAGCTGTGGAAGTCACTGTTAAGGGGGTGGGGCTCAGTGGAAGTCACTTAAGTGAACAGATGTCTGTGTGAGGTCACTTTTAAGGGGATGGGGATGTGGAGGTCACTGTTAAGGGGGCGTGGTGCTGTGGAGGTCACTGTTAAGGGGGCGTGGTGCTGTGGAGATCACTGTTAAGGGGGCGTGGTGCTGTGGAGGTCACTGTTAAGGGAACGGGGGCTGTGGAGATCACTGTTAAGGGGGCGTGGTGCTGTGGAGGTCACTGTTAAGGGGGCAGGGCGCTGTGGAGGTCACTGTTAAGGGGGCAGGGCAGTGTGGAGATCACAGTTAAAGAGGCGTGTGTTGTGGAGGTCACTGTTATGGGGGACAGTTAAAAATAAAATAAACACTGTGTAACTGCCGGAGTATAGAGAGCTACTAGCAATTTCCCTGTTAAAAAAATAATAATAATTATTGGCACCCTTGGAACAAATCCAATAGACACACAAACGAACCAACACTTCATACCCGGGCAGTGCCAAGGACTTTATCTAGTAGAGTCTATAGATCCATAACACACAAAGTGATCTATTTCAAGCGTTTATTTCTTTTAATATTGATGATTATGGCTTACAACTAATGAAAACCCAAATGTCATGGTCTCAGAAAATCAGAATATTGTGAAAAAGTTCTATCTTGTAGACTCATGGGGTCACACTCTAATCAGCTAAGCAACACAGAACGCCTGCAAAGGTTTCCTAAGCCTTTAAATGGTCCCTCAGTCTCATTCATTAGTCTACACAATAATGGGGAAGACTGCTGCATTGACAGTTGTCCAGAAGACAGTCATTGACACCCTCCACAAGGAGGATAAGCTAGAAAAGGTCATTGCTAAAGAAGTCGGGTGTTCACACAGTGCTGTATCCAGACATATGATGGAAAGTGGAAGGAAAAGGTGTGGTAGAAAAAGATCCACAAGCAACACAAGCCCACACTGCTGAAAGTACCAATACTTGAAACTCGCCTGACCTACAGCACATAGAGCATCTATGAGAGACACCAGAACCAACAATGCAGATGAGCCGAAGGTCACTATCAAAGCCACCTGGCTTCCATAACTCTCCAGCAGTGCCACCGGCTGATCTCCTCCAGGCCACATTCGCGCATTGATGCCGTAATTTATGCAAAAGGAGCCCCGACCAAATATTGAGGGGATATGCAGGACATAGGCCAGCATTTCTGGATTAAAAATCATTAATTAGTTTTATATAATAATCTGATTTTCTGAGATCCTGACTTTTGCATTTTCATTAGCTGTACGCCATAATCCTCAACATTAAAAGATATAAAGGCTTGGAATAAATCTATAGATTATATGAGGTTCGCTTTTTTTTAAATTCAATTACTGAAATAAATTTACTTTTTACCGATATTGTAATTTATTAAGATGCACCAGCATATGCCAAACTTGGGGCTTAAACACAGGCTGAGCAAGTCTATTTCCCAGAATGAAAAGGGCCATAAAGGTTAAGGCTGATTCATTAGTGAAGACCTATACACTTAATCAATTCCTCAGTTTTCAAGATCTCTGCTTGCTGTTCAAATCAATCAACAGGAAAGTTTATTTTCTAATTCTAATGAATAAAAATCTGTGCTTGTATTACCCACCCAGCTACAAGGCTCGTTACAAGACCCAACCCTGATAACTACTGTACTTGTAACAAGCAGTGTGATCATCTAATGCCCACGACACACACAGTGCCGAACGTTAGGCGTGTTTTGCAAAGCACATTATAACTTCTTGCAGTCCTGTGATGAAAATGTAAATGCAACCCACAATATCCGTGGCAGGAGCGTAAAAATGTAATATAGAAGCCGTGATCTTTCCACAATTCATGGAAACCAAAATGATTTCTTTCCTTCCACAGCTTTTTGATACAGTATTTTCATATCTGAATCTAATACAACTATTCACGTCTACAGTGTCGTAAAAATAAAATAACTTTATAATCTCCACTCAAAATGCACATGTAATATAGGAAAAACTGTTTTCTACTCCTGCCTCCTTCAGATAACCAAGCAAACGGCAGGACGAGGAGATGCAATTGTCACCAAGACAAGTCCATGGAGTGGTTCTCGAGCAGCGAGGAGTAACGTCGCTACCCCTGAATTTGGAAGCAGGTGCCTCAAACATTTACAACAGTTTTATTCCAAGAAGTTGAACGTTCTAGAAAAAATATTGTACATCATTTTGTATGTGTAACATCACATAGGCATACAGAGAGGATACTCTGCGCAGTCCTTGGCCTCAGCTGCTGTCCCCCGGTGTCCTCTGTTCTGATGTGGCTTTGAATTTCCTCAGCTGCACCAGAAAAGCTAGAAGGCAAAATAAGCATTTTACAAATTACAATGCCAGTGTCACAGCAGTAAAAAACTACAACTTTAGATTCCTATTATTAAAAATACAATTTTCTCCCATTATTATGTTATGCAATTTTTTTTTGCAAACTATATTAAAGTGGGCAGTGAACCTAACGACGACAGTTTATAATAATATATCTCATTCCGATATACTGAGCTGTATGTATGCAAATGTTCCTGCCGTGGAGATATATAAAGTAGAAGACTACAGTTTGCCTCTCCCCAGCCTGAATTGTCCTTTTGTGAGTTAATATGTAGTTCGACAACACCGTAAATGTACTTTAGTCACCTGATGGGCAGAGAAATTCTGATTACTGAGGAACTAAGACTCTACCTTGATATTTTTGCACTTAACCCCCTCAGCCCCCCTAGCTTAAACCCCCTTAATGACCAGGCCACTTTTTACAATTCCGCACTACACTACTTTCACCGTTTATTGCTCCGTCATGCAACTTACCACCCAAATGAATTTTACCTCCTTTTCTTCTCACTAATAGAGCTTTCATTTGGTGGCATTTCATTGCTGCTGACATTTTTACTTTTTTTGCTATTAATCAAAAATGACCGAAATTTTTACAAAAAAATGACATTTTTCACTTTCTGTTGTAAAATTTTTCAAAAAAACTACATTTCTATATAAATTTTTCTCTAAATTTATTGTTCTACATGTCTTTGATAAAAAAAGTCCAATAAGTGTATATTTATTGGTTTGGGTAAAAGTTATAGCGTTTACAAACTATGGTGCAAAAAAGTGAATTTCGGCATTTTGAAGCAGCTCTGACTTTCTGAGCACCTGTCATGTTTCTTCAGGGGCTAGAATGCCAGGAAAGTATAAATACCCCCAAATCACACCATTTTAGAAAGAAGACACCCCAAAGTATTCGCGGAGGGGCATGGTGAGTTCATGTATCATTTCATTTTTTTCACAAGTTAGCGGAAAATGACACTTTCTGAGAAAAAAAAAAGTTTCAATTTCTGCTAACTTCTGGCAAAAAAAAAGAAATCTCAGACGGACTCACTATGCCCCTCAGTGAATACCTTGGAGTGTCTACTCCGAAAGGGGTCATTTGTGGGGTGTGTTTACTGTTCTGGCATTTTGGGCGGGGCTAAATTGTGAGCAGCCCTGTAAAACCTAAAGGTACTCGTTGGAATTTGGGCCCCTTTGCGCACCCAGGCTGCAAAAAAGTGTCACTTATGTGGTATCGCCGTACTCAGGAGAAGTAGGGCAATGTGTTTTGGGGTTTATTTTTACATATACCCATGTTGGGTGAGAGAAATATCTCTGTAAACTGACAACTTTGTATAAAATTTTTTAAAAGTTGTCGTTTACAGAGATATTTTTCACACACAGTATGGGTATATATAAAAATACACCCCAAAACACATTGCCCTACTTCTCCTGAGTACGGCGATACCACATGTGTGCCACTTTTTGCAGCCAAGATGCGCAAAGGGGCCCTAAAACCAATGAGTACCTTTAGGATTTCACAGGACATTTTTACGCATTTGGATTCCAGACTTCTTCTCACGCTTTAGGGGCCCCTAAAATGCCAGGACAGTATAAATACCCCACATGTGACCCCATTTTGGAAAGAAGACACCCCAAGGTATTCTGTGAGGGGTATGGTGAGTTCATGTAAAATTTTATTTTTTGTCACAAGTTACTGGAATATGAGACTTTGTAAAAAACAAAATTAAAAAAAAATATATATATCAATTTCCGCTAACTTGTGCCAAAAAATAAAAATTTTGTGAACTCGCCATGCCCCTCACGGAATACCTTGGGGTGTCTTCTTTCCAAAATGGGGTCACATGTGGGGTATTTATACTGAGCTGGCATTTTAGGGGCCCCTAAAGCGTGAGAATCCAAATGCGTAAAAATGGCCTGTGAAATCCTAAAAGGTACTCATTGGTTTTAGGGCCCCTTTGCGCACCTTGGCTGCAAAAAAGTGCCACTCATGTGGTATCGCCGTACTCAGGAGAAGTAGGGCAATATGTTTTGGGGTGTATTTTTACATATACCCATACTGTGTGTGAGAAATATCGCTGTAAACGACAACTTTTTACATTTTTTTATTCAAAGTTGTCAATTTACAGAGATATTTCTCACACAAATATGGGTATATGTAAAATACACCCCAAACACATCGCCCTACTTCTCCTGAGTACGGCGATACCACATGAGTGACACTTTTGCAGCCAAGATGCGCAAAGGGGCCCTAAAACCAATGAGTACCTTTTAGGAGGGCATTTTTACGCATTTTTCTTCTCACGCTTTAGGGCCCCTAAAATGCCAGGGCAGTATAAATACCCCACATGTGACCCCATTTTGGAAAGAAGACACCCCAAGGTATTCTGTGAGGGGCATGGCGAGTTCATAGAAGATTTTTTTTTTGGCACAAGTTAGCGGAAATTGATTTTTTATTGTTTTTTCTCATAAAGTCTACCTTTCTGCTAACTTTTGACAAAAAGTTAAATTTTTCATGGACTCACTATGCCCCTCAGCGAATACCTTGGGGTGTCTTCTTTCCAAAATGGGGTCATTTGTGGGGTGTTTGTACTGTTCTGGCATTTTGGGTGGGGCTAAATTGTGAGCAGCCATATAAAACCTAAAGGTACTCGTTGGAATTTGGGCCCCTTTGCGAACCCGGGCTGCAAAAAAGTGTCACTCATGTGGTATCACCGTACTCAGGAGAAGTAGGGCAATGTGTTTTGGGGTGTATTTTTACATATACCCATGCTGGGTGAGAGAAATATCTCTGTAAATTGACAACTTTGAATAAAAAAATTTAAAAAGTTGTCGTTTACAGTGATATTTCTCACACACAGTATGGGTATATGTAAAAATACACCCCAAGACACATTGCCCTACTTCTCCTGAGTTCGCGATACCACATGTGTGACACTTTTGCAGCCAAGATGCGCAAAGGGCCCTAAAACCAATGAGTACCTTTAGGATTTCACAGGGCATTTTTATGCATTTGGATTCTCACACTTTAGGACCCCTAAAATGCCAGGGCAGTATAAATACCCCACAAGTGACCCCATTATGGAAAGAAGACACCCCAAGGTAATCCGTGAGGGGTATGGCGAGTTCACAGAAAAAAAAATTTGGCACAAGTTAGCGGAAATTGATTTTTTTTTTTTTACAGTCTCATATTCCACTAACTTGTGACAAAAAATAATATTTTACATGAACTCACCATACCCCTCACGGAATACCTTGGGGTGTCTTCTTTCTAAAATGGGGTCACATGTGAGGTTTTTGTACTGCCCTGGCATTTGAGGTCTCCGTAATCATTACACGTATGGCCAGCATTAGGAGTTTCTGCGATTCTCCTTATATTGAGCATACGGGTAATGAGATTTTTCCGTTCAGCCTCTGGGCTGAAAAGAAAAAAATGAGCGGCACAGATTTTTTCATTCGCATCGATCAATGTGGATGAAAAATCTCTGCCCAAAATGTGCAAAAAAAACAAAACGGCACAGATTTCCTCATTCGCATCGATCAATGTGGATGAATAAATCTCTGCCAAAAATGTGCAAAAAAAAAGTAGTAAGGCCCCATTCACACGTCCGCAAAAATGTCCGCATCTATTCCGCAATTCTGCGGAATAGATGCTGGACTCATGTGAATGGGGCTGGCGGTGATGCGGAGAGCACACTATGCGCTCGCCGCATCAGCATTTGCGAGCTGCGGCCGCAAACTTCCGGGTTTCGGCCCCAAACATCCGGCCGCAGCTCCGCAAAAAGATAGAGCATGTCCTATTCTTGTCCGCAATTGCGGACAAGAAAAGGCATTTTCTATATAGTTCTGGCAATGTGCGGATCCGCAAAAATGCGGAAAGCACATTGCTGGTGTCCGTGTTTTGCGGATCCGTGGATCCATGGATCCGCAAAACACATACGGACGTCTGAATGAGCCTTACAGGGGGGTAATTAGTGTCAGGGGGGTGACAGGGGGGTGACATGGGGTGATCGGGGGTTAATCAGGGGTTAATCAGTGACGGGGGGGTGGGGTGGATGGGTGGGGGGTGGGGTGGATGGGTGGGGGGTGGGGTCCATGGGTCTTGGGGGGTCTGTGTGGTGATTTGGTGCACTTATAAAAGTTTCTTTGGTGGTCCCAAGCAAAAGGGACCACCAAAGGAACGATCAGCAAGCATATCAGACGCTGTTAACAAAACAGCGTCTGATATGCCATTTTTTTAACTTCTACAGCCTGCCAGCGCACGATCAGCGCTGGCAGGCTGTAGCTTACCTTGTCCCCGACGTGATGCGTTCACAGGAAATCTCGCCTCTCGCGAGATGACGCGCGGGCGCGTCAAGGAGGAACAGACCGCCCGCCCGCAGGACGCAATCCTGCGTGAGGTGGTCGGAAAGAGGTTAAAGGGGTTCTCTCGCTTCAGTGTCTTGTAATAACTTTCTCTACATGATGAATGCCATTTGTAGGACTGAGACAACCCCTTTAAAGAGGAACTTTCACCGGTCCAAAGTTTGTTAGTCAATGGTATGTACATGCAGAGCGGCACCCAGGGATGTCCCTGCACTTACTTTTATCCCTGGGTGCCGCTCCCTTCACCCGCTGTAGCCCCCGGTATCGGCGCACGTGCTGAGGCTAATTTTGCCTTGGGCGGAGACATCCTCTTTTGCCCTGGGCATCTCCTTCTCCCAGGCTGGAGCTCTGGCCAATCGCAGCGCTCAGCTCATATCCTGGGAGGTTGCAGTATATGAGCTGAGCGCTGCGATTGGCCAGCTCTCCAGCCTGGGAGAAGGAGACGCCCAGGGCAAAAGAGGATGTCTCCGCCCATGGCAAAATTAGCCTCAGCACGTGCGCCGGTACCGGGGGCTGCAGCAGGCGAACGGAGCGGCACCCAGGGATACAAGTAAGTGCAGAAACATCCCTGGGTGCCCCTTTGCATGTACATAGCTTTACCTAACAAACTTTGGACCGGGGAAAGGTCCTTTTTGAGGCCCTTAGTCTATAAAGTATCCTCGGTAGTGAGGTCCACAGTCTATCCTGATGTTAAATAGGCACTGTCCTTTCAATGCATACATCAATAGAACAGGTGAAGATATCTTTATATACATATTACAAAAAAGAAAAAGAAAATGGGTAGAATCGCACATCCACAAGCTCAGCTTCTGATCTTTGACTGCTTCACAGCAAAATGAATATCGCCTCTCGGCGCAATATTTAATGTACTGTCCCCTATACTGCATGCTATACAAGAGGCATTAGTTACATTTTGATCAAAAGGCATAAGCCCACTCACCGCGCCAAGGTTGCCTCTTAGAGTGGGTCCTACTATAAATTTGGCACAGCACCGCCCGGCGACTGCCGCAGCACCGCACCAGCGGGCGGCGGGATCCAGCCGCCAAACAGCACCCCTGCTGTCCGGCACTGCCACCATAGCACCGGGTCCCGCCAGCCCCCCAGCGCTGCGCCACAGCAAACAACGGCCGCTGTGCAGTACTGCACCATGTGAACAGTTGGTGAAGCTCACCTATAACATGCTCTCAGAAGCTAAGTCTGAGAGCTGGTAGAACCCTTTCACTCATATATACTTGCTCAGGCTAATTAAAAACACCTGTACTGGATGGGAGGAGTGCTGATCCTGGACAGACCTATATATACATATTACAAAAAAGAGAATGGGTAGAATCGCACATCCACAAGCTCAGCTTTATAATATATTTAATTGGAGAAAAATGCCTGTTTTTCCACTTGTTAGCCACTTTTCCTCTACTCTGCCTCCTGCAATAATCACTGACTTTCAACTCACTGCTAAGAGATGGAATGGATTATCGCCTCACTTTAGGGATCAGGTTAGAGCTGCCCATGAGGAGAGGAGACGAGGAGGAGTCCATTTCTGGAGTGAGAGGCGGCGAGACACTGCTCACCTGCTATCTCACCCCAGTGCTGGATTCTCGCTGCGCAGTACTGCCTTATAATGTCCTCCATACTGGAGCTTCTGTCTGTGTTTGAGAGATCGATGTGAGCAGTGTATGGGAGACATTATATCAGCTAGTCTTCACCTCAGCTAGAGCCTGCAGAGGGGAAAACTGGTGAAAAATGCAGAATACAAGTCATATAATAGCCAGAATTGGTGTTTTTTCCTCATGTACACAAATGACATGCGCACTTTAAGACGACTGGACAATTCAGATGATGATCCTTAGTGTAAGCACATGCATGCATCATTGACAAAGTGAATGCACACCATTCCAAGATAACCCAATACGTGGATACTGCCACCAAGGATATCTTCCAGCCCCACGGGTGAGTACATATGAAAACCTAGCAATTTAAATAATCTGAAATACTGTGCCTTCAAATCTTCCATTGACAGAACAGGAATAAAAGGAAGGAATCGGTATTTACCTGTATGCCCTACCTGCCAAGGCATTGGCCGCGCTACATAAGGCACTTTCCCAAAAGGCTGAGATCCGATGACAAAATCATCATCTAAAAAATAAACAACAAAATCTTAAATCAGTGTAAATATCATTCTAATACCGGCACCCAGGATATAGCAAAGCTCAGACTTTATTCACAGCAATCTCTATAGCAGGGGAGGAGAACACATTCCTATGTACATATATATATATAGTTCAGCTCCAAGCACAAGCCTAGAAAACTGCACATGAACATGTCACTGTCAAGGACGTAGTATGTAATACGTCATGACGTTACCGCTTGCTGTGGGTAGAATATAAGGAATATCGCTCAGCTCGTGGTATCATAATCTTAGATTTCATATACCACTGTCATCCATGGGCAGATTGGCCATAGACCCTACAAGGAAATTTCCCGGTGGGCCGATGCCCAGGGGGCCACATGATCCCTCCTCTTATACACCTGGCCAGTGGCTGCAGACGCCCTCCTGAATTCAATGATACTGCCGTCCTCATGGTGATGATACAGCTTCATACTGTGGGGCAGGCAGCAGTATTTTGTGCTGCACTGTGGTATCTGGTTTCCCACATGCTGTATTTAGAGCTGCACTGTGGTATTTGGATCAGCTGGGGTGGGATTTTGTCCTGCACTACAGTATCGCTGGACCCACCTACTTGTGTCGCCCCACCTTCTGTCAGTATGCACCCGCCTAAAACATGAGGCCACTGTTATTTATTTATATTCCCAGTCCGCCCCTGCGGTCATCTCTCTCCTGTGACAGCCTGCAGTAACCCCAAGGGAAGGGGGTGCATGATCTTTTCTGCATCTTATCACCCCTCTTACTAATCACAGCCTGGTAAGGTGGATTTACACAGACAAACAGCAGATTGACGGGAAGTCGGCTGCTCGTTCAGTGGGGATGAAGCTCTGCAGTTATATGCAGTGATCACCTCCACAGTATGAGGACGAGCGGTTGCTATTGCGATCTCTCATCCTCACACAGTTCGCTGTTTACACAACATGATCTTCTGCCCCAAAACAATAATTTATGTGCCTGCACTAATGATTATTTCACCCAATAAATGAGTGTCTTGTCTGCTCATTAGGCGATCAGCTGCCCATTTAGACAGGCAGATTGTTGGGAACAAGCATTTGCAGGAACATTCGTTCCTGACAATCTGCCCGTCTGATTCCAACTTTACTGTCCTCTCTTCTCCTCTACAGCTTTCAGTGACTCCACAGGGGAAAGGGGAAGACATGGGGAGGAACAAAAGAACTTTACTTGATGTTAACACTCCTCTTATCAATCACAGCCTGTTAAGGTGGCCATAAACTTTTAATAGCTGTCAGCTGACAGCTATTCCTAACTTAAAGGGGTATTCCCATCTCAGACAATTCCAGAATTCCTGCCATAGATATGAAACTAGCCTAATGGTGCATTTACAGGTGCCAGATGAGCAGAAACTGTTCCTTCCCGATAATTGCCTGCTCATCCGAGGAGGTGAGAGTTGGATTTACATGCAGCAGTCATCTCCACTGTATGGGAACAAGGGATCGCTGTTGCTGCAACTGCTCAGCTCCATACAGATTCATTGTCTCTGGGCAGCAGATTGCCGTTTACACAGCACAATCTGCTGCCCAGAAACCATGATTTTGGTGTTGGCATAAACGATTATTTCACCTGATGAACGAGCATCTTTACACAGGCAAATTATCAGGAATGAGTGTTTCTATAAGGGTACGTTCACACGACGACAAAAAGTCGCGCGACAAATAGGGCACAACTTCACTGCAACATTTGTCGCGCGACATTTTGTCGCACTATTGTCGCGCGACAATTTTTATAATGGGAGTCTATGGTGTCGCATTGCGACATGCGACATGCTGCGACTGCGACGCGACAGTCGCAGAAAAACCCATCTTGAATGGATTTTCTCCGACTTTCGTGTCGCAGTCGCAGCATGTCGCATGTCGCACTGCGACACCATAGACTCCCATTATAAAAATTGTCGCGCGACAATAGTGCGACTTTTTGTCGCGCGACAATTGTCGTCGTGTGAACGTACCCTTAAAGTTTGTTCCCAATAATCTGCACGATTATAGTCCCATGTAAAGAGACCCTATCGCTCTATATATACTACTCACAAAAAGTTAGGGAGATTTGGTTTGTTAGTAAAATTTCAGGATAACCCTAAAATGCACTGTAACCTTTACAGGTGAACTTAATGTGACCTTCACTAGACTTTTGAATGCACATGTTCAGCTGTTCAGTGTTTCAGTACTTTTTGCACAACTTGCAACAAGGAGCTTAACGAAAAAATTCACAACAGGTGAATCCAACAATCCATGAATCGCCCAATAGATTTCCTGGTTCTATTAGAATTGGTATTTAAACAGTCCTCCTCATCATGCTGTTCACATTTTGAAATCATGAGACCAAGACGACACCTAACAACTGATCAACAGTATGTCGCCATTGCAGGATGTTCTCAGACGGAAGTGGCCACTGAGCTTAGAGGGTCACAGAGTCATCAGCAGGTTGTATCACAGATACAGAGAGACTGGAAGAGTCACAGAAAGGCAGAGAAGTGGACGTCCTTTGGCCACATCCCACACTGATGACCGCTTTATTGTGAACAATGCCCTGCAGAACCGGATGATGAATGCCACACAACTCCAGGCACATTTAAGGGAGGTGAGAGGCACCCAAGTGTCACGTCAGACCATTTGAAACTGTTTATATCAGCGTGGTCTGCGTGCTAGACGATTCGCAAGAATACCTCACCACACCACCAGGTACAAGCGTCATCGTCTTGCATGGTCCAGAGAGCATCTACACTGGATGAGGGATCAGATGGCCTCAGTGCTGTTCACTGATGAAAGTCGATTCACACTGAGCAGAATTGATAGCCGCCAACGATGTTGTAGACTTCCAGGAAAGCGCTCTGCATCAGCCACCGGACGAGCCTTTGGTGGTGGTGGTGTTACAGTGTGGACAGGTGTGTCTAGTCAATACAAAAATGCCCTACACTGTGTGAATGGTACAATGACAAGCCCATACTACTTGAAGAACATCATTAATCCGGTCATTGTGCCTCTGAATGAACAACACAGGCCTAATTTCATCTTTATGGAGGACAACGCTCCAGCTCATCGAGGTCACATCATTAGGGAACGGCTGCTGGATACTCAGGGACGTCAAATGGAGCAGCCTGCACTTTCTCCAGACCTGAATCTCAGTGAAAACCTATGGGATCAGCTGAGTCGCCGTGTAGAGGCTCGTAACTCTCTACCCCAGAACCTCAATGATCTGAGGGCTGCCCTTCAGGAAGAGTGGGACGCCATGCCTCAGCGGACATTAAGTCGTCTTGTGAACAGCAGGAGGCGTCGTTGTCAATCTGTAATTGATGCTCAGGGCCACAGGACAAGTTACTGAGACACTAACATTTTGTGGCTGTATACCCAGCACTGGTGTTGGCTTTTGTGTCAATAAATTGTTTGAGATGAGGAAATTGCCATCGCTGCTTCTACTTAAATGCCCTACTTTCATTATTTCACTTGAAAGCCAAATATCCCTAACTTTTTGTGAGTAGTGTATATGTATACTCAGTCTAGGCAAACAAGTGTGTGTTTTTGATGGGCACCTTTGGCGACAGCATATATACCTTGGTAACAAAGGTGTCACCGCCGGTTCTGGGAGACGGTCGGTCAGAGGTTCCTCCCTGTCTTGTGTATGACGATCTTTGTTTTGGTTTCACTTTGCTCAGTTCCTTTCTCTCCCTCAGCTATCTCTCATCTTGATTAAATGGCTTGCTTTATATTCCCTCCCATACTGCTCCTCCTTGCGGTTTATATTACTTCCTGGATGAAGTGTGTGCTGCTGGAGGCTGCAGTTGTTTTGCTCTTAGATAAGTGCATTCCATTTACTTTGTGTTTTGTTTGCTGGCTTGATTCTAGGTGACCCTGACTCCCTCCGTATTCTGTGCAGGGAGCCGGCGGCCGTGTCCCCTCACTACTATAGGGTTTTCAGGTGTCACGCAGTCTTAGGTACGTGGGCATGCAACCGTCTACCACTGAGGCCTTTGCATGTGTAGCAGTCAGGGAGAGCTCTTAGGGTTTTAAAGGGCTCACCTATATGCTCCTTAGTTCCTGCTAACTGTTCTCCATCCTTGACAAAAGGATTGGTCATGTTAAAATTAGACATGGGAGCTTTTCTTCATCACTCCCTTACCAATCACTTCCTGTTACTATCATCTCTCCCCTGAGGATTGGTCACCAATATTAAAAGCCCGGAGAACCCCTTTAAATGTCAAAATCCACGGTCACACATCTCTAGTGTATGGACAGAGTTATGGAACTTGAATTGTCTCACCGTCTGTCTGACTGTCCTCAACTTTATCGTCTTCTGTTTGCTCTTGAGTTTGGGTTTCAGAAGACAGATTCCACTGGGGTTCCACCCTCTTGGAGACTCTGCCGTCCTTACGCACAGAGGGGGTGACCAGCCAGTCCGTGATGCTGACCTCTATAACCTTTTCACATAATAGGGGAAGTTCACAAGAACGAATGCCCTCAAGAAGATCGATCACCTGCGTGATACTGTAGAAGGGAAAGACATTTCTTACATGATTTACATAGATGAGTAACTTTACAGGAAAGTAACTTGAAGGTTTTGGTCCCCAGTGCAAAAATGGTGGCGTTAACTCCTTAGAGGGGTGGTCCACTCCCTTACATGTGATGATCTATCCTTAGGATCGGTGGGGGGTGCAAGTCAGCTCTTCTGCAGTAGTCTCCCCTGTCCACTGCATACCCGACAGAGCTGTGTATTATCAGGGCCGGCTTCCAGCGCTGGAGTTACTGAAAAACAGCCGAACAGCGAGGGTGCGGGATATCAGACCCCCAACAATCACATAGTGGTGGCCTATCATGAGGCTTATCCATCCCTTGTAGACGAATGGGCAACCTTCTTAAAGGGTTTGTCCAAGATATTGAAAAACTACCCCAAAGCCAGGATTTGTTTTAAAATAATATCCATGTACTCCCCTGCTGCATCCAGCAGTGCACTCCGGTCCTCACCTCCAGTCTGTGTTTACGTGACTGCAGTGGTGACGTAGCCATATAGGCCACTTGACCGCTGCAGCCAATCACTGGTCTCAGTGGTATATGGCATATACGGATATGCTGCTTGTATGGCCTTCTGAGAAGAACTGTCAAAAGCATGCACAGAAAAACAGTAATACACAGATGTGTAATGTGTGTATTGGGTGGAGTTACCCGGGGTGTTTGCAGCTGCCCACTTACTTAGTTATGTACACAGCACACACTGCCCCCTGCTTCAGATTCCCAACTATCACTGGCAATGCAACTTGTGGGTTCAACATATCCAAGGCCATCTGCAAAACACAGACATAGAGATGACTGAACATGGCTGCTACCACAGGAGGCCTGATGTCCAAATCCTACTCACTGCATCGAATCCTACAGTCCGGAGGTCGGACATGGCGTCCAGCACGTCCTTGTTGATGAAATTCACATTATCTGGCCAACTTCGTCCGCTTCGAATTTTCCAGGCGGTCTTCCATTTTAAGAAGTTCCTCTTTGCTACATGATGATGGTCAGGACGCACTTCAATGCTGTGGACACAACCCTCTGGACCCACTGGGGAAAAAAGAAAAACGTATTAGTTATCAACCTGTACAATGGCGCTATAGTGTATGGCGGATGTCACTACCTCCTCCAGAAATAAAAATACCAGCTAGAAGTCGGGATACAGGACAAACTAGTGTCCTGATAAAACAATGTCTCATATCACCATGGTGGTCAGAACATGAAGGGGCAAAAAGAGAAAACTGACTGCAGCCCATTTTTGGTTTCGCATTTTAGTTTTTTCCTCCCCACAGTCCGATAGCCATAACTTTTAAAACTTTCTGTTCAGATAGCCATATGAGGGCTTATTTTTTGTGGGATAAGTTGTATTTTTAAGACAATTGGAAAATGGGGAAAAAAAATTGTTTGTGGCATTAAACTGTAAAAACCCACAATTCAGTCAAGGTTTTTGGGGTTTTGACACCTCGTTCAATGCGCGCTAAAAATGACAGGACGTCCATATTCTGCGGCTCGATACCAATCTTGTATAGTTTTATTTTGTTTTGCTACTTTTAAAAAAAATAAAAACCTTTGATCGCTAATTTGTATGAGGGCATTTTTTTTTTTTTGCGGGGTGAAACTTACATTTTATTGGTACCATTTTTGTGGTACGTACGACTTTTTTAATCACTGTTACTCAATTTTTTGGGGGGGGGAAAAGGTAACTAATAAATGGTGAATTGTGTGTTTTTAAAAAAGTTGACCACACAGGAAATTAAAAAAAATATTTTAATAGTTTTTGGACGCAGTGCTACCACAAATGTTTATTATTTTTTTTTATTGTTTATATATTTTTATATGGAAAATTGGGAAAGGGGGGTGAATTAAACTTTTAATGTTTTAATGTTTTTTTTTTTACTTTTAAAATAATTTTTTAGCCCCCTTAGGGGGCTACAACCTGGGATCTTTTGATCCCTTGTGCCATTCACCCTTATAGAGATCTATTAGGGTGAATGGGATTTTGACACATTCCCTGCTGAGCTCTGTCTCGTGCACACAGCAGCAGGGAGGTTACCATGGCAGGCCTGGAAGCAGATGCCAGAGTAACCGATCAGAGCCCTGCTATTTTATGGCGGGGGCTCCCATCAAAGGAAGCCGCATCCCTCTGCCTTACCTCACAGATTCCGTGATCGGTGCCGATCGTGGCATCTGAGGGGTTAAATGATCGCCATTCCCCGTCATTGCGGCCGGGTGTCTGCTGTATTATGCATCTGGCACCAGATGCGTATGGAGCGAGCTCACTGCAGAAGCCCGCTCCATACATTACCTCAGCAACCGTGTCCGTGTTTTGTGGATCCGCAATTTGTGGATGTAGAACGGATAAGGTCGTGTGAATGGAGCCTAGGAAAGCCGGGAAGGGAAAAGGAGAGAAGTATGACAGAAATAGGGGCCATGCTCTGACAGATTTATTTCACATTCATCAGCACCAGCCGCTAGGTGAAGGACTTACACACACTGTGCATAACAAAGGCGGAAGGAAGTTTATAATGCAGACCGTTTAGAAAGTTGTTTCATTTTGCCTTTAGGAAGCAAATAAACAAGAAAAGTGGGGTCCATCTCCCCATAGATGTCTTATACATTGTTTACATGCACAGGGCTGTGAAGCAGCAATCAGATCTGAACCTCTGCAGCATTGGACCTAACAGAATGGGGAATGCAGCTCTGGGTGTAAACAGAGTATACCACACAATGTGATTTGCAGAATGTCTCCACAGTCTCTGCAGCTTTGACTTGCAAAATGATGTTCAGAAGTGAAGTGCTGCTTTAAAAATCGGGTAAGTAGGTATTTAGGCTACAGGTTTGTGGGCTGCCATGTGCCTAGTGACCATCTAAGAGACCATTACACACCATGCATGCCAAGCCACCCGTGATTTTCTTCACAACAGACTGCATAAAGGCACATACCTACCTGCACGTGACAAGAAGAGACTCAGCGCTCCAGAGCCTGATCCTGCTTCTAGTATCACATCCCCGGGATTCACATCCATCATCATCAACATGGAGGCAATGTCCTGAAAGTGACAGGGCGGTCAGCATTAGAGCGTCCCCGGCATGCACTATACATATTACTGTACACTACAGATCATTCATTCTGGTCCAGGACATGGAGCTTTGTTAGGATCTGTTCACATTGCAGTCCATACCTCTGACAGACCTGTAAGGGTACGTGCACCCAGGGGTGAATCGCTTTGGATTTGCTGCTGTGGATTTGCATTTGGGAAATCGACAGCTTTTTTTAAATTTTACAGTGCCAGCAAAGTTCATGAGATTTTAAAGGGGTTGTGCAGCCTGATTATCCTCAGGATAGGTCATCTGATCGGTGGAGGTCCGACACCCCCACGATCAGCTGTTTGAAGAGGAGGCAGGATCCATGCTTCCTCTTCATTACACTGTGCATCGTCACAGGGGAGACTACAGGCAGTGTAATGAAGAGGAAGCAGTGCTTGCATGGAGCACCTCCTCCTTTTCAAACAGGCAATCGGCGCGGGTGCCAAGTATCGGACCCCCGCCAATCAGATATTAATGATCTATCCTGAGGACAGGTCATCAATTAAAACAGGCTGCACAACCCCATTCAAGAAATCTTATCCACATGCTGTAAAAAAAAAAATGTCGGTGTAAATGGTGGACTTTACATCGGCAGCGTGTGCAGATTTCACCTCTAAGGCCCTATTCACACGTCCGCAATGTCGTCCGCATGTATTCCGCAATTCTGCGGAATACATGCGGACCCATTGACTGTGAATGGGGCACGGAACGATGCGGAGAGCACACACTGTGCTCTCCGCATCAGTTTTTGCGGAGCGCGCCGCCGATCTTACGGCCACAGCTCCGCAAAAAAGTAGAGCATGTCCTATTCTTGTCCACAATTGCGGACAAGAATAGACATTTCTATGGGGCTGCCGGCCGGGTGTGTTTATGGATCCGCAATTTGCGGATCCATAAACACAACGGACGTGTGAATAAGGCCTCAGGCTGCATTCACACGTCCATGGAACACGGACCGTGTGATACCGGACTGGCACCCAGCTTACTGCAGGAGCGCACGGCGTCATTCGTTCCTATGACGCCGTGCGCTTCCTGCTGCCGCCACAGTACAGTAGTACACTTGTATAGCTCATAGGAGTGTATTACTGTGCAGCGCCGGCAGCAGGAAGCGCACGGCATCATAGCAACGAATGACGCCGTGCGCTCCTGCAGTAAGCTGGGTGCCAGTCCGGTATCACACGGTCCGTGTTCCACCCACGTGTGAATGCAGCCTTACAATGCGTGGTGAAATCTGAAACAAATCTGCATGTAACTCATTATGTCCTGTGTGGATATACCCCTACAAGGGCTCATGTACATGACTGTATGTATTTTGAGATCAGCAAAACACGACTACGCAAAAAATACGGATGACGTCCATTGGCATCCGTTTTTTTGCGGATCAGTTGTAACAATGCCTATCCTTGTCCGCAAAACAGACAAGAATAGGACATGTTCTATCTTTTTTGCTGGGCTGCGTGTGCTGTCTGCATTTTTTGAGGACCCATTTAAATGAGTGGGTCCGCATCCTATCCGCTAAAAAATGAAATACATTCGTGTGCATGAGGCCTAAGTCAGGATCCGCCTGATTTGATTCAGGGCTCATTCACACGACCGTAGGAATGAGTCCGCCGAACGGATGCGGACCCATTCATTTCAATAGGGCTTCAAAGATGTGGACAGCACACCATGTGCGGTCCGCAGATTGCAGAATGTACACGGGCTGGTATCCATGTTTTCCGGATCTGCAAAACACTACGGTCGTGTGAATATAGCCTTAGGGCGGGTTTGCACTTGCGTTAGGGTGTTCTGTTATAGGTTCCGTTTATAATGGAACATAATAGGACTTGGTTTTCTGTTATGCGGCCCATATTCTATTATGACGGATCAAAATGGAATGCCTCTTAAAGGCTTCCGTTTTGCATTCCGTTCGGGAATTCCATTATAAACGGAACCTATAACGGAATATCTTAACGCAAGTGCGAACCTGCCCTAACCCCTTACCACATAACAATACCTTATTATATGGTGACCCCCCCCGATCAGCAGAAAGGTGCACCAGAGTCACTTTTTTTGTATCTAATTCGACAAGGGAACGTGGCTTAGCAGAAACCGGGCTGGGGATGGACGTGGTTTAAAACGTTCCATAACTTTGGTGCATGACTCTGGCTTGAAGTAAGGAAACTAACATTATGGCTACATAGCAAATTTGGGTGTGACACGTGTGATGCGCTCAAGTATCGCATTATAGCGGGGCAGCTATAGAAACAAATGGGGTCGCAGCGTGATTTTCACATTTGCTGTGACGTGCAAAAACTCCAGCAGGGTGGGATTTATTGAGATTCGGGTGTCACGTTGCAGCGAATGTGCGACCCCATTCATTTCTATGGCTCCTTGCTACAGTGCGATATTTGGGAGCGTGACCTGCATCATGCCTAAAATCTCCGAAGCCTAATAGGTGCTGCAAACTTAGATCAGACACCTCAAAGGTGCCCCAGGTTTATCGCCCACCATCCACTGTGACGAATCTGCCGCAGTTTTAGACTGCCTAGTCTAAGGGGCCGTTCACACTCTCTGCCTCCAATTGTTTGTGTTTTTTTGGGGGTGGCAGCGCTGCAGTTCGCAAGCCAGCGGTTTAAAGCCACAACCAGAAGGGACGTGTCCGCACAGACGCGCTTTAACCCACGACGAGTGTCCGCTCTCGGCCAAGCCATGAGCCGGTCCTCATCATCTGAAGTGAACAACTGCGGCTTAATCCGCCCTTAGATTACACTGTTTAAACCTGATCAAAACCTGCCCATGTGAATATATCCTAATGATACTGAGCAGGAAGGTGAACGTGTGACCGGTCTGACCAGCAAATAAGTATAAAGATGCCCCCCCCCCCCCCTTTGAACTGAAAAACGTGCAGACAGTGGCGAGAACACCATGGGAGAAGCCAGTCCAGCCCAAACCTTTGGATAGGAGATGGTGGGCCCCCTCTTCATGTATATCACATATTCATCCAGCGAGGGTCTTCTCAGGAAGAACTGGTGCCCGTTGGAGGTCGTGATCTTCTCCCCGGGCAGTTTGCCCAACAAGTCCTTGTAATCGATGGCCCCCCAGTTGCTGACCAGTTTGCCGGAGTTCTTCAGGACGAACATCTTCCTGAACATTGAGTAATGTCTTCTCTTGAACTCTGCCATGAGAAGATCTCCAGGCTGGAGAGGGACACCCCCTGAAGGTGCAAGTTCTTGGGGAGGTGAGGATATTGGGGGGCTGTATGGGGCGGCATTGTACTTTGGGAGGGATGGCGAAGGTTCTGGGGGTTGGTCCTGCTCAGGGCTGCCATGATGTCCACTATCTTGGGAGGATGATGGGGGTCTGAGCTGCTCAGCGTGGTCTTGGGATGATGATGGGGGTCTGAGCTGCTCAGTGTGGTCTTGGGAGGATGATGGGGGTCTGAGCTGCTCAGCGTGGTCTTGGGATGATGATGGGGGTCTGAGCTGCTCAGTGTGGTCTTGGGATGATGATGGGGGTCTGAGCTGCTCTGCGTGGTCTTGGGAGGATGATGGGGGTCTGAGCTGCTCGGTTTCGTCTTGGGAGGATGATGGGGGTCTGAGCTGCTCGGTTTCGTCTTGGGAGGATGATGGGGGTCTGAGATGCTCGGTTTCGTCTTGGGAGGATGATGGGGGTCTGAGCTGCGCTGTGTGCTCTTGGGAGGATGATGGGGGTCTGAGCTGCTCTGGAGTTTGCAGATCTCTGATCTCCTGTGAGATAAACTCAGGAGGGATGATGCGACTCACTCTGTCCAAGGGGGACAGGGAACTCCTCCTCCATGTCCTTATGGCACCTGTAGAATGGGGGGCTTCAGGCCGCCCCCCGCCTCCTTGACCTTCCTCTGAAGCAGAGTAGCAATTGATACAATGCTGCAACTGCCCCTGGACTCTTCGTGTCAGCAGGTTTCTCGTGCGGCCGGCAGGGGGCGTCCGACACCAGAGCGCTGCAGAGCACAGCCTACTGCCTGCACACAGCGCCGACATCCCGGGGGGCTGAGGATCTCCCCCAAAACCCAGGATCAGCGGTCGTTACGTCATCACCCGGCGACAAGCAGGAAGCAGAGCACACACGTGGGTGAGCAGCCAGTGCTTCCTGCTGGGGAGGCTCTCAGCCCATGTGCTGGCCCAGGAGCTGACATGTAGCCTGCAGATTGCTGCTCTGACGGTGGAATACGAAGTGCATGCTGCTCTTATACACAGCAGAGGATAGAAGTGGCTCTGAATGTCTCATTGTGGGCATGTGCACTCATGTAGGGAATTGCATTATGAGCAGTTTTCTAATACTGTGGTATTATGGAACTGGATCCACATAAACCAGGAGTAAAGTCTCCCTTATATTAGTGTCTTCACTAGTGTTGTGCGAACTTGTGTTTCAAGTTCTGCTTCCAAAGTTCGGGTTATCGTAGCATCCTATTATGGATTGCAAATTCCATTATGGTCCGTGGTAGTGGATAGGGTCGAGCGAACTTGTGTTTTAAGTTTGGCGTCCGAAGTTCGGGTTATTGCAGAATCCCGTTATAGGTTTCGCTATCACAGACCATAACGGATTTTGGAAACCATAACGGGCCGTTGTGGTTTCCAAATTCCGTTATGGTCCGTGGTAGCGGAATCCATAACGGGATCCGGTGATTACCCGAACTTCGGACGCCGGACTTAAAACACAAGTTCGCTCGACCCTATCCACTACCACGGACCATAATGGAATTTGCAATCCATAATAGGATGCTACGATAACCCGAACTTTGGAAGCAGAACTTGAAACACAAGTTCGCTCAACACTAGTCTTCACAGTTAGACACAAACTACCGATAAGCCGCTGTAATTGCGTCTGCTCAGTAGAGAAGATGCGTTCATTAGTAATTTATGAGGTTTTCCAACCTCGAAACAGAAACCCCAATTTTATCCAGTTAAGCCTGTTTCACACTTGTGTTGCTTTCCGGCAAAGGATCTCAATACCGTAAAGAAACGTTTCCGATTAGTCCTCATGCATTCTGAATGTAAAGAGATCCGTTCAGGATACATCTTCCATTCCGGCAGCATTCCATTTAAGGACCGGACACAAAACCGCCGCAAGCTGCAGTTTCGTGTCCGTTCATGAAAACGGATCCGTCACCTGTTGACTTTAAATGTATGTAGTGACGGATCCATTTTTTTTCCGTTTTGAATTCACACAAATGCATCCGAACAGAACAGAGGCATCCTGATGTGCAAAATGAAAACGGATCAGTTTAATTCCGGTATTGCTTTCCTCTGCCTGATCTCAATACCGGAATTACAAACAAAAGCAAGTGTGAAAGTAGCCTTAAAGGGGTTATCCAATAACATAAACAGCCCCCTGACAGGTAATATACTTACCCCGCTGCCTGCGCCGCCCCTGGTCCCCGCACCGCTGCTGCTGCTTCTCCCTGTACACGGATGAAAACATCCGGTGTCGGAGCAGCCAATGGCAGGCAGGGACGAGCCTCCCTAGTGTCACCCACGATGCTATGGAGGCTCGTCCCCGTCCCCCATGGCTGCTCCGACACCGGATGTTTTCATCCGTGTACAGGGAGAAGCGGCGGTGCGGGGACCAGGGGCGGCGCAGGTAGCGGGGTAAGTATATTCCCTCTGAGAGCTCGGCACATGGGGGGCTGTTTGTGATATCGGATAACCCCTTTAAACATACAGAATGTAACATATTGAGATATTGCTACATCCATGTGGCAAATTTCTGTTGAGGATTGCAGCCTGATTTCCACTTTGACATCAGCATAAAAACTGTTTAACAACTAGACATTGTTTTTAATGGCGCAGGTTTTTCAGCAACATTTTTTTAAATAAGTGTTATGGCAAAAGAAATAAAAACTCATGGCAATTCTTGGTATGGTTCTTGCACAGGACCTGCACTGGGTAGCCACTTGTAGCTTCTAACCAAGCATAACATCTACGTGGAATTTGTATGTTCTCGGTATGTTCTTGAGGGCTTCCTGCCACATGCCGATTGTATAATTGGCCTGAAACTGGTACCAGTGTGTGAGATAGGGATATTAGATTGTGAGCCCCGCTGGGGACAGGGACTGGTGTGAATGGTGACATCTCTATACAGTGCTGTATGACAGGAAATAAAGACAGATCCGTGCAAGTCAGATCTACAAATATACAAGTCGTAGTTTTATTCCGGCGGCCTCTCAGTGTGCGAGGCAATGCGACCGGAGCGGTAGTCCAGGGGCACACGTTCACTAGCGGCAGGATGGATCCAACAGGCTGTTTACCCGACGGAACAGCCTGCCGGAGGTCCGTGCCGCTAGTGTGAAACTAGCCTTAACGTTCACAGATAGCACCGTCATCAACTACCAATACACCGTGCACAATTATTAGGTGAGTTGCATTGTCTAATAAAAGGATGAATTTTATTATTGAGCAACTACAGCGCTGTCAGTCCGGCCAAAATGTTAATAAACCTCAAATCTGAATATTTCAGAAAGGAAAATAAGTATTTGGCTTTCTTAGGAGAATATGTATCGGTGCAGAATTAAACGTTGACAGCACCCCAATTTGATTTGAATTTTCTTCTTTTATTATTTCATAGTTTTCAGCCATATATACATCAGGCCTTGGAAAAGGGCGACATTTCAGGCCCTATGGTAGGAAGCCTTTTATCAAGCGCTGGTGGCGCATTTCTGTGGGGATCCGACGGCTGCTGGGTTGGCAGAACGCGGGCATTTCGGTTAAATAGCCCTATCACCTATCGTTAAGAGAATATGTGTGGGTGCAGAACTGTTATGTAACTAAATGAAAATGGAAAAAGTTCCATCTCACTTGTTTATTTTCATTTGTTAAAGTGACAATAATAAACAATTCCAAATTTACAAATAAACATTTTTGACATTTCCCCCCAATTTTTTTTTTTAAAAATCAGTGACTGATATATAGCCCTCCTTCTTTTCAGTAAGGCCTCATGCACACGACCGTTGGTGCTTTGCGGTCAGCAAACCGCAGATCCGCAAAACACGGAAGCAATTTGCGGAACGGAACGCGGCCCATTATAGAAATGCCTATTCTTGTCCGCAAAACGGACAAGAATAGGACATGCTCTATTTTTTTTGCGGGGCACGCATCTTTTGCGGCCTCATTGAAGTGAATGTTTCCGAGCCGCAATATATGCGGCTCGGACGCCGACCACAACAACGGCCGTATGCATGAGGCCTAACAGTCGTAAGACTTCCCTCCATGGAGTCTGTCAGTCTCCCAGACACTGGTCAGAGAGGTGGACTATCCTCCCTCGCCGTAAATCTCCTGTTTAAAGGGAACCTGTCAGCAAAAAATAGCATAGTAAGCTGTTAACAGTACCTCCTAGTGCCAGATAACAGTGTCCCAATGCACTTTTTCTTCTTTTTGCAGCACTTGGCCTCACAGAGAAATCGAAGTTTTATTCAGCTGCCGCCCCGTGCTTCAAGTCAGGCTTGAAGTCATGGGGGCAGCGGCCTAGGCGTCTCCAATAGTGCTCTCCCCGCCTCCTGCCTCCTTGATTGACATCCCGAATCGCAGTGCCGGGACCGCGCTCTAAGCCCGCATGCGCAGTAAAGGTCCCGGCTCCAGCGCGTACATTGAGCCGGCTTCATTTTTGGCTACAGCGCATGCGCCCGACACCCTGTTCCAATCGGGCTCGATACGCATAGATGCCGGGCGCGATTGATACAGGGTGTCGGGCGCATGCGCTGTAGCCAAAAATGAAGCCGGCTCAATGTACACGCCAGAGCCGGGACCGCGCTCCAGCCGCCCTTTACTGCGCATGCGGGCTTAGAGCGCGGTCCCGGCACTGCGATTCGGGATGTCAATCAAGGAGGCAGGAGGCGGGGAGAGCACTATTGGAGACGCCTAGGCCGCTGCCCCCATGACTTCAAGCCTGACTTGAAGCACGGGGCGGCAGCTGAATAAAACTTCGATTTCTCTGTGAGGCCAAGTGCTGCAAAAAGAAGAAAAAGTGCATTGGGACACTGTTATCTGGCACTAGGAGGTACTGTTAACAGCTTACTATGCTATTTTTTGCTGACAGGTTCCCTTTAACACCTTCAGGACCCTGCCATTTTTCAAATCTGACATGTGTTACTTTATGTGGTGATAACTTTAATACGCTTTTGCTTATCCAAGCCATTTTGAGATTGTTTTCTCGTCTCATATTGTACTTCATGACAGTGGTAAATTTGAGTCAAAATATTTCATTTTTATTTGTGAAAAAAATACCAATCTTACCAAAAATTGGGAAAAATTCGCGATTTTCAAAATTACAATTTTTATGCTTTTAAAACAGATAGTGATACCTCCTAAAATAGTTATTACTTTACATTCCCCATATGTCTACTTCATGTTTGGATCATTTTTTAAATTACATTTTCTTTTTTTGGGGACGTTAGAAGGCTTAGAAGTTTAGAAGCAAATCTTGAAATTTTTCAGAACATTTCCAAAACCCACTTTTTAAGGACCAGTCCAGGTCTGAAGTCACTTTGTTACATAATAGAAACCACCCATGAATGGCCCCATTTTAGAAACTACACCCCTCAAGGTATTCAAAACTGATTTTACAAACTTTCTTAACCCTTTAGGTGTTCCACAAAAATTAAAGGAAAATATAGATCAAATTATAGAATTTAACTTTTTGGGTAGATTTTTTTCCATTTGAATCCATTTTTTCCAGTAACAAAGCAAGGGTTAACAGCCAAACAAAACTCAATATTTATTACCCTGATTCTGTAGTTTACAGAAACACCCCATATGTGATCGTAAACTGCTGTACAGGCACACGGCAGGGCGCAGAAGGAAAGGAGCGCCATGTGGTTTTTGGAAGGCAGATTTCACTGGGATAATTTTAAGTTGCCATGTCACATTTCAAGACCTCCTGATGCACCCCTAAAGTAGACACTCCAAAAAAGTGACCCCATTTTGGAAACTATGGTGGCAGTTTTGTTGGTACTATTTTAGGGTACATATGATTTTTTGTTCCTCTGTATTACACTTTTTATGAGGCAAGTTAACAAAAAATAGCTGTTTTGGCACCGTTTTTTTTTACAGTGTTCCTCTGACAGGTTAGATCATGTGGTATTTTTATAGAGCAGGTTGTTACCGACACGACAATACCAAATATGTTTCAGTTTTATATAATAAAGCATTTTTGGAAAAAAAAAGATTTTTTAGTGTCTCCATATTCTGAAAGCCATAGTTTTTTTTTATTTTTTGAGCGACTGTCTTATGTAGGGGCTCTTTTTTTTTTTGTGGGATGAGATGCCAGTTTGATTGGCACTATTTTTGGGAGCATATGAATGTTTGCTCGTTTACTGTTACACCTTTTGTAATGTAAGGTGACAAAAAAATTGCTTTTTTGACACCGTTTCTATATTATTTTTTGGTTAGGTCATATGGTATTTTTTTAGAGTAGGTTGTTACGGACGCGGCGATACCTAATATGTATACTTTTTTAATTCATTTTTTACATTGTCATTTTGACAATGAGGCCCTCAGAAATTGCAGCCGGATACAAATGGCCGGTATCTGTACATGTGCATGGACCTTAGGGCTCTTTCACCCGGGCGAATTTTCCATCTGGATGTGATGCACGTAGTGAACGCCCAGCATCCGGACTGAATCCTGACCCATTCATCTCAATTAATCTGTGCACACGTTTTTCACGCATCATCTCTGTGTTCAGGAGAAACGCAGCGGGTTCTATATTCTGCGTCTTTCACTCAGCCCAGGCTCCATAGAAGTGAATGGGGGTTGCATAAAAAACGGAAGTGATCTGGATGCAATGGGTTTTTCACCGCTGGTTGCGCGGAGATGTAGATTGTTATTCTTCAGTTTTTCTTCACATGCATGAAAAATGAAAATAATGGTAACGCTGAACGCATTCGCCGAAAAAACTGATTGAACATGTGTGCAAAACCATCAATTTTTCCTTGAACAGATCCTGACACAATCCGTAACGCTTGTGTGAAAGAGGCCTCACAAGGAGCCATCACTGTCCGATCGTGGGAGCTTCTACAAACCAGCTGATCAGCAGTGGTCGGACCCTTACTGATCAGATAGTGATGGCCTATCCTGAAGAAAAAATCCTGGACAACCCCTAGAAAGGGAACCTGTCATGTAAACAGACATTTCTACGAGGGTCCCGCATCAGCAGAAGGGCCTCTGAAATCTCGCGCATGCGCCATTGATCCCTTCTTCCAGTGTCCGGAGTGAAGCTGGGTGTTCCTGCCCCCAGTTCTTCAGGCATGTGGCGGGAGAGGTATCAACAAGGGGCGGGAGCTCAGTAAGTGTGACCGGCCCCGCCCACTCACAGCTAATTAGCATATTGCATGTACCGGATACTGCGCTTCTTACAGAAGGCATATAGAAGCATGTCAGTAGAGGAATACCATGGTGGGGGCAGTTTAGCGGCCCCTTTAACCCCTTAGTGACCAGCCTGTTTCGGTTCTTACTGACCAAGCGCTTTTCTTCGTTTTTTCATCGTTGCCTTCCAAGAGCTGTAACTTTTTTTTTTTTCCTTCTATATAGCTGTAGGAGGGCTTGTTTTTTGCGGGACAAGTTGTAGTTTTTAATGGCGCCATTTCAGGATACACATAACTTTCTGATTAACTTTTATTAACTCTTTCCGGGAGGGCGATGGGAAAAATCAGCAATACCGGCACTTAATTTGTACGTTATAAATTTTACGGCATTCATTTTTCGGTATAAGTAACATAATATCTCTATTCTCTGGGTCAGTACGATTACGGCGATACCAATTACGTATAGTTTTTTTTTATGTTTTACTACTTTTGTGCTACAAAAACCCTTTTTTTTAAAAAGGGAGAAAATCTTTTTTCATCACCACTTCCCAAGACCCATATCTTTTTTATTTTTCTTTCTATGGAGCTGTGTGAGGGCTTGATTTTTGCAGGACGACTTGTAGTTTTTATAGGTGTCATTTTGGGGTAAATGACACTTTTTGATCACTTGTTATTAAGTTTGATCGGTGGAGGCTAAGAATAAATTGGCCATTTATTTTTAGGCGTTCACCGTAGGGAATAATTTCAGTGATCTTTGTGTAGTGTGGGTCGTTATGTATGCAGCAATACCAAAAATGTGGAGATTTTATTTTTGCAATTTTTTTTATTGAAAAGCGTATTTTTTATTTATTTATTATTATTATTTTTTTACCACTTAATAGTCCCACAAGGGGCACTATTTAGATTGCTTTTAAAATACAATGCACTGTCCCTATAGTGCTATGCATTTTAATGTCAGTGCTATACTGACATTGACCAGCAGGCTCCACCAGGGAGGGCGCCATTGCCTGCGGCATGTAAAGGGTTAAAAAGTCACGATTGGTCGGTACCCCTACCTGTTTGGGCTGTTAAAAGTTTAAGAGCGGCTGTCATGTGAGAGCCAAGTTCCCGCTGTCTGAGGGCCTAGCCTAACGGTGACCGCCATAAAAAGGCGTATTGGTGCTCACTAAGGGGTTAATAAGTCTCGCAGAAAGTTTCATGAATATAATGACCAGGTTTTATCACCTAATTATACATTCGGGCGGTTGCCTAGCAGCAGCCAGATGTGACCACTCGGGATTATTGTTGAGCAAACTTGTTTTTTAGGTTCTGCGTTCAAAGTCCGCTACCACGGACCATAACGGAATTTGGAATCCATAACGGGATTCTTCGATAACCCGAACCTTAGACGCATAACTTAAAAAACAAGTTCGCTCAACACTACTCGGGATCTTGGCGGCTGCCGTGCATTATACAAACACTTTTGTGTCCCGCAGTGATTGTCTATAGATCCAGATCATCTGTTCTTAGCATAAAAGAATTATAATAAAATTAAATGTTTTGTAATTTGTATCCTCTCTGGGCTAACACGATGGGTCTTTTAGTTCCTGAGAAAAACTTTCAAACTCTAGTTATTCCCCCAGCCGACCTCAGGTGGAGCCTGCAGCTACTATGTATAAATGTGCTCCGACGTAGCCATTTTCTTGGCGCTCATACTACAGTTATGTTCCTAGTTTGGTCTCCGGCAAAATGGCCGCCTCAGTCCTGAACATAATGCATAGGCGCAGTCCGGCCTCTAGGGGATGCGCTACGACGTCCAAGCCGCGTCGTTACGTCACGCCGGAGGCGCGGCCTGTTCGGGAGGCTCCTCCCTCGACAGCTGTGCGCATGCTCCGTCCTTAAACACGTGGCTACGATCGGAGCGGAGCAATGGCGGCAGCGGGCGGCGTGTACGAGCCGCTCCCTCCTCCCTGCGCCTTCTCGCCGAGGAGCCGGGACTTGCTCGCTCTCTCCGGGGTGGACGGGCGGATACAGGTGTGGGACACCCGCGGGGCTGGCCTGAGGAGAGAGTACGTGCCCTCCGCGCACCTCAGCGCGACCTGTACGTGTCTGGCCTGGGCTCCGGCCCGGGGGATCCAGGTGAGAACTTGGGGGTCGGGGCGGAGGATCGGGGGGGATTATAGACGCTCGGGACGACCCCTCGCATGTGTCTGCAGCGACTCACACCGGACACGTGTGCGCGGCCCGGACATGTGTGTAACACGTGTCTCGGGTCTGATCACGTGGGGAGCACTCTGAAGGGTTAAAACACGCATGTAACATGTGAGGGAGACGATCCATGTGTGAACTGTCACATGTGACCCGTGGGGGGGCGATCACAGGTGTCCGGCCACTTGTTACACGTGACTATGGAAAACGTGGGGTGTCCTCACATGTGCGGCCCCAGTGAGCATGGAACACGTGTGTGGCTGTGGTTTTAGGGGGCGTTGACAGCCCTGATAACAGGGACTGAATGTGAGGGGGCGATGACGCCTGTGCATGTAGGGGGTGATGCCCCTAGGTGTCAGGGAGCATCTATAGGGTTGACTCTGCCAGAGAGTTTATCTGATGAGTTGACACTTATTGAGTGTAGGTAACGTAAGGGGTGACACTGCTGTGGAGGTGGTATGGCTAAATTAATAGTTCTGCATTTTACCATTAAAGTACTGCTGGGGTAACGCCCAGTCAAGCCCTGTTTAGGGGTGATGCTGCTGGTCTACAGTACCCTAGTGAGGGGTGGCTCTGCTAGTAAGCGCTACTGGGGGATGCCCCAGTGAGTGGCAACTTTGCTGGGAGTTTTGAGGGGGTGACGCTGCTAGGTGGTGGGGGGATGCTGCTGGTCTACAGTACCCTAATGAGGGGTTACTGCTGGTGGCCGCTGCCGGGGGGCTCCCAGTGAGGAGCTAGGAGTTTTGTGGGGATGTCACTCCCAGGTGGTGGGGGGTTGCCCTATTGAGGGCTGATGCTGCTGTACTACACTTGTAGCATTGCTGGGGGACTGTGTGATGGTGACACCAGGCGGTGGCGCAGTCCCGGGGGCCGATCACACTGGGATTTTTGGTATTGATTTTGGTGCATTTCTGCTTCAGAATTGGCCCCCATTCATGTCAGTGGGAAGCAGCGCGTCTTTTTTTTTTTTAAATTTTTTATATGCGCCGTCTGGGGTTGAATCTGCTCTGAATCTCCCATTGAAGTTAATGGGAAGTGTCAAAAAACGCTCCGTACATGTCCGTTTTCTGCATGGAGCTGGAAATGCAGGTCTGTGCTGAAGTAAAAGACCCTTTGGTCACAAAAAAGCCGCATGTAAAACGTGCTGGAAAAAAGTGCGGATTGTGCACTGAATTTTGTAGGCAGACTTTGACCATCTGTTGTGTGAACGCCCCCCGAGTGTCTTCTGTCCGCAGTTTGTCGGTCAGGGGTCCGCGGTGTGACGCTCGCACATCGTTTGGCCAATATACAATGTAACAATCAGTCAGTTGTGCAAAGTATTAAGGTTGGGTTTCCTGCCTCACTGGGTAAACGGTAACTTTCCCAGTAACTGACAGCAAGCAGAGGTTTTAAAACTGCTGTCACCGCATCACCTCTATTAAACCAGGCACATAGTCTGCTAGGGTTGATCCTTCAGTTTAAAAGGATGTCTTCCTCGCCACCGTCGACACTGCGGTTGTTGATAAAACCGTACTTGCATTCCTTTGCTGGCAGGTAATTTGGAGCACCGGGGGGCGGGCTTCTGCAGTAGGAGCACTGCTACGTGACGCCTACCAACGTCTAAGCACCCTCCACGCTTGATTGACAACGCTAGCGTTCGACTTGGTCTAGTTCTGTCAATCAAGGGGAGGCGGTGTGTTTAGACATCGGTAGGCCTGACATAGCGGTGCTCCTACTGCAGAAGCCCGCCCCCTGGTGCTCCAAATTACCTGCCAGCAAAGGAATGAAAGTACGGTTTTATCAACAACCGCAGCGCCGACAGGAGGAAGGTATCCTTTTAAACTGCAGAATCATCCCTATTTGGCTGTGGTATAATAGGGGTGATCTGCTGACAGCCGCCACTTCAAACATTAAGAGGAAAATCTAATACCCTTTGGGCCTGAAAAGAGCTGATATATATATATATATATATATATATATATTTATTTATTATTTTCCGGCTGTGACTGACAAGTCTGGCGCTTTTCTTTTCATGGGGATCACGTGATATTTTAATAGTTTGGAGACACTATTGACCCTGGCAATTGGGTTCACCGCAGTCTGTAGAGGGGGTACTGGTTCTAGGGGCAGGGCTGGGGGCCCCGACTGACAACCACAGCGATTACATTGCAGGGAACCGATGGAAAGACAGAAGCAGCAGAAGAACAGGGAGGGATAGAAATCTTTAAGATGTTTTCCAGACTCCACATCCTGAAGACTTACACTCAGCAGTGACCCCCCCTCATCTCATGTATTCAGAGAGACTGCCGCCGTAGGCTGGATATAATACCGTAAATAGTTACACTGTAACAAATTCATACATTTTCCCTATATACTTTCTGTATCCGTTTCTTACTCTACAAGATCTCTGCTTGCTTTCATTCAGTAGAAGCCTTTATCTTTTACGATCAACATAATAAAACCACCCCAAGGATAGTGCGGTTGTGTGCCGGTCACCCCTGGGTGGGAGGGGGCTGCGTGGTTGTGTGCTGTTCACCCCGGGGGGAGGGGGTGCGCGGTTGTGTGCCGGTCACCCGGGGGGGAGGGGGGTTTTGGGGGGTATGTGGTCGCGTGCCGGTCACCCCGGGGGTGGGGGGGGTGCGCGTCTCTCTGTTAGCGGTCTCCCCAGAGATGTATACATGGCTGATCTGGTTTTCTCTATTTTTCCAGGAAGCGCACCAGAAAAAACGTAGGAAATCCGAAGCAGTAGATAAAGATGAACAGTACGACCTCCTCACCATCGGCACAGCCACCGGCACCATATTGTTGTACAGTATCGTCAAAGGGGAATTACAAAGCAAATTGGTGAGTCCGCCATACCGGGTGCAGAACGTGTCCTGTGAGCCTGCAGTGAACGGCTTCCCCGACCCCTCATCCCCACAGCCGCACTCATCTCTGCACCTCTGTCAGTTCTGATCCAGCAGGTGTCCTGGAGGTTGCAGGTGACGTTTGTCTGGGGGATATTTGCAGCACGGACAATGGCGCTTTTTTTTTTTCCTCATTATTAACTCTTTTACTTCTTATCACAGGTTGGCGGCCATGACAGGAAAGTGACCTGCATCCGGTGGCATCAAGACAATGGTTTCTTGTACAGTTGTTCAGAGGACAAACACATTGTGGAATGGAACACACAGACCTTCAAAGTGAAATGGTGAGTGTGGGGGGGGGGGGTTCCAGTAGCCTCCCCCCAAATAGTTAAAAAGCCACGACCCGTACCAAACATATAAACAGATTACAGATCGTGTCCACGTTGCATGGGATGCTCCAGGTTTCCATTGTGTGATAAGTCGGCGCAGTGGGAGGAGCGCCACGGTTTCGCTGTATCCTGAAGCGTCATGAAGTGCCGAAGCGCGTCCTGCAGAATTTACTGACGGGTTTCTCCTTTGTTCTCATCTCCCAAAGCAAATGGAAAGGCGACAACAGCAGCGTCAGCAGCCTGTGTATAAGTCCGGACGGGAAAATGTTGCTGTCTGCGGGGCGGACGATCAAACTGTGGGATCTGGAAACCAAAGAAGTCACCAGGGTATGTTGGGGAGGGGGTAGGGGTTAGGGCTCATTCAGATGGCTGTATGAATGAGTCTGCGGAACGCGTGCGGGCCCATTAGTTTAAACCGGGCCGCAAAAGATGTGGAAACCACATCTTGTCCGCAATCGTGAGCAAGCATAGGAATTTTCTCTTATCGATGCGGTCTGCAAATTGCGGAATGCACGCGGCCAGTATCCATGTTCTGCGGATCCGCAAAGCACTGCAGCTGTCTGAACGGGCCCTTAGGCAGAGTGATGGCGGGTATAAATCTCAATGGGGTTTTATGGCAAAAGGTATAATACGGCCATACCCGGACACATGGAAGAGGTCATCATAATGTGGATCCAGAGCCTTTAGATTAGAGACCGGTCCTGGCAGTGCAGAGATCCTAAAACCTTGCTCACAATGGACAATAAAACTGCTACATGTGCAAAAATCCCCATCCTATTGTTCTATAACCCGGGAGAAGTTAGCTACTTCCTCCCTCGTGGATGGTTGTCTTAAAGGGCTTGTCCAGCTGCGCTATGCTGTCCCATCTGAGGTTGTGTGGAGAGACTAGGGAAATTATGCTTGGGCAACCCCTTAAAATAGAAGTCAAAGTTTTATTTTATTTTTTGTTTATTTGTTCACATTTCAGAACATTGTAGTTGCCATAAATGTTTGGCCACTTGTAGCATATTCAAAATTGTCTATTGCACATCTCTGCTCTGTGAGCGGACAGAGGAGGTAATAGATAGGCCTCTGCTGACCGCATAACGGAAAGCAGCCCCTGGAGGGTTAATAATGGCTGGCACTGGTGGGTCTTTGCAACTGCTTGTGCCAGGAGGCTGCGCGTGAAGGAGTCCGGCTCTTGACCAGCACTTTTCTCCTTCCCGTTTTAGCAATTCACAGGTCATTCCGCAGCGGTCACCTCGCTCATGTTCATCCCAGTCCGAGCACCAGCGGACGCCCAGACTCCCCCCGACACCAGCGGCTTGTACTTCCTGTCCGGATCCGTTCACGACCGGTTAATAAGCGTGTGGTAAGTTCATTTTGCCCTCGTTTTTCATTACGTGCCTGATGGGCGTGACTGGCGGCTGCTGTGATGATACTCCAACATGTGGTTTCGACTGGCTGAGATCTGTGAAGATGACATTTCCTTGGCTGTGTCTGAGCGCCGCCGTCTGCACCTCTTAATGTGGGACTAAACGTTCAAATATCCTTCATTAAACCTAAATGTTACACAATGCATTTAAAAAAAAATATATATATATATATAATTTTATTTTTTTAATGTTTTCCATACGAAATAGGCAGCTGAAGTTCAGGTTAGAATCCGTATACTGCTGACGTGTCAGCGCGCTGTAATGGTGTACGGATTCTGCTGCGGGGCCCGGCGAGCGATGTACAGGCAGCGGCACACATCCCTGCCGTTGATGGGCTATACCAGTCGTTTAGTCTAACGCTTTATAAAATGTTTGTATTTTAGGCAGGTCAGGACCGAAAAAAAAGAGAAGAGTGCAGTCCTGTCCTTCACACTGACGGAATCGCCCATCTCTGTAGACCTGGCACCATCTGACAGTAAAGAGGAGGTAAGATCTCTGCTGCCTGACAGTCCAGTGCCATCGCTTCTGCTATCCGCCTTCTCAGGGCTGTCACTTAGTGCAGTACCTGCCTGTTCTTGTGATAGCGATATGACTCCGTGGGCTCTACTGAGTTGGCGTATCTCACCGTGGTATGCCGACATCAAACGTCCCACCACATTCTGTGATGCTCTGCCCGTAACGGAGGGCGTAATTGGAAATGGTTTAAAAGAGATGTCTTATTACAACGGCTTATACCATAGCCACGCAATAGTGGATAAGTGTGATGAGCATGGGTCCTGTGGGGCCCCTATAGATTCAGTGGCGGCCCATGTTCCTCCATTTGAATAGAGTAGATTACATGCTCCATTTAACTCTATGGGGGTCCCTGAGAGGCAGAGTAAACTCGATAAATGCGATACAAGAATATCACTACTATAATACTGATCCTATGTTCAAGAATATAACTACTATAATACTGATCCTATGTTCAAGAATATAATTACTATAATACTACCTCCTATGTACAAGAATATAACTACTATAATACTGCCCCTATGTACAAGAATATATCTACTATAATACTGCCCCTATGTACAAGAATATATCTACTATAATACTGCCTCCTATGTACAAGAATATAACTACTATAATACTGCTCCTATGTACAAGAATATAACTACTATAATACTGCCCCTATGTACAAGAATATATCTACTATAATACTGCTCCTATGTACAAGAATATAACTACTATAATACTGCCTCTTATGTACAAGAATATAACTACTATAATACTGCCTCTTATGTACAAGAATATAACTACTATAATACTGCCCCTATGTACAAGAATATATCTACTATAATACTGCTCCTATGTACAAGAATATAACTACTATAATACTGCTCCTATGTACAAGAATATAACTACTATAATACTGCCTCCTATATAGAAGAATATAACTACTATAATACTGCCTCTTATGTACAAGAATATAACTACTATAATACTGCCTTCTATGTACAAGAATATAACTGCTATAATACTGCCTGCTAAGTATAAGAATATAACTACTATAATACTGCCTCCTATGTACAGGAATATAACTACTATAAGACGGTTATACTTGCGTGGTTGTCTAGAATTGTTTGCTCTATAAATTTCATGTACACAATGTGACGGTTTTCTTTGCAGCCTCTGAAGCTGGCTGTCGTCTGCAGGGATGGACAGTTGCACTTATTTGAACATATATTGAATGGGTAAGTGATTTGGATGGTTCGGGGAGACCGAGGGCCCTGAGCCTTTACATGTGGTTGGCCACTGTATGAGCTTTCTCTGCCTCTTGTTGGCATTGGGCTGCTCTTATTACGGACGTGTCCTTTTGTCGCTGGCGTTTTTGCCCCCCTCTTGCCCCTCTGCTCTGGTTCTCACCCCGTGTTTTTTGGCAGCTGCGATATCTAAATATGTGGTTTAGATTCACGGAGTTTGCGACAACCTCTGTGTGTCTCAGCTCTGCCACGGACCCACCCGCATGTGTGCGATTGACGTTCATATACTCCCCAGGGGCTTAATTGAATTTCTCAGTTTCTGGGAAAGCTGGATGACCCCCATGTTTCCCAGGCTCCCGGATAGCCGTTAACACGTGTTCTCTTCTAGGACCCACAAGAAGCCCGTCGTTCCCACGTGTACAGTACAGATAGCCACGCCAGGCAGCGATGAGGCTTCTACGCCAAAGCCGCTGCCCATCCAGAGTGCCGGCTTCTGCCCGGACAGGCAGTCTGTGGTGCTCTATTATGGCAGCTCCATGCAGCCGCTGATTGAGAGACTGGTACGTATAAGGAGGACTGATCATCGTATACTCGGAGGGTCAAGACCTCTGTTTGCTTTCTTTTCTAGTTAAACCTGGTCCTGATCTCGTTCTCCCAATTCCTGATTTTTAGTCGCCCCATACGGCTGTCAGCAGTGCTAGGTGTATACTGATTTAGCCGGTTTGTAAATTAGAATGTTTCCATTCTGACAGTCAATTTTACCACCATTTTAAAGATCTCTGCTTGCTGAGGTTTCAAATCTTTATTCTACACTGATTAAAATGGGTTTTATGAGACCTTCATGCTGTAGCTGATCAGTGGGTGGTCTAACACCCCATACCCCCACCAGGCAGTAGCTCCGCGGCATTCTCGCAGCTTTGCCTTGGCCGTGTCATGTTCATCGGTCACGTGGCCAAGGCGCAGGTCAGCCCCATAGGAGTGTATGGGGCTCAGCTGCTATACAATGTACGGCACTGTGCGTGGTGAGCACAGAGAAGACCGCGGCGCTACTACAAGCCCCTGTGCCTTCTCAAACATCTGATCATCAGGGGTCCCCGCTGTCTTACTCCCACTGGGTTGGAAAACCCTTTTAATAAGGAAAACCTCTTAGTTGTGGGCTAATGCAGAGCAGTGTTATACTCCAGAGCTGCACTCACTGTGTACATACATTACTTATCATGTACTGATCCTGAGTTAAATCCTGTATTATACTCCAGAGCTGCACTCACTATTCTGCTGGTGCAGTCACTGTGTACATACATTATATATCCTGTACTGACCCTGAGATGCATCCTGTATTATACTCCAGAGCTGCACTCACTATTCTGCTGGTGGTCACGGGCTGGAGACTGTTGCCCCCGTGTCTTGGCTCTGCAGTGATAATCAGTCTTTGTGGTTTCGTGCACTGAAATTTCACAAAATGAAGACACTCATTGCCTTGGCTGTGTCTGAGCAGAGCGCCCCCTCCAGGCAGTCCTGACGAGTTGATGAGTGTGCGTCCAAGTTTAAAGGGGTTGTCCACGGTTTTGGCAACCCACCACCACCTGGGCAGATCTGTGAAGGAAGTATTCTTGCTCTGTGGCTGCTGCTCTGGTCTCTGGATGTAAACTTCCAGTTTGAGACTGCTGCAGCCAACGTGACTCTCAATACAGCACTCGTGTGCAAACATTTCTGGGCGGCGTGTCCTCTACTGCACCTCTAGCTGCTCCTATTGGTGTATCGCCGATCACTGCTACATCATGGAGTCTCAGAATTTCATAGTGTAGCCTGGGCCCAGTGTGCGGATGGGGGGCACCCTGTGGTCTATATGTAGTAATTCTCCGGTATTTCATTGTGAAGGTGCTGAAGACGGGCGAGCCTCATTTATGTTTAATCAGAGACGTCCAGAAGACGCTGATGCTCCGGAAAGAAATGGCAGTGACCAAGGTGAGTTACAGCCACCCTCCTGCCTCATTCAGCGTCTCTGAGGAATGTAGGATTGATATCCCACTGCGCATGCACCTTGAGGGGGGGGTATAAGGGGCCAGTTGGGGCTGGGGTTCTGCGCTCTCATCGCTCTGCAATAGACTGAATCTGCCCTTGGCCTGATAACGGAGA
Source organism: Bufotes viridis (assembly GCA_033119425.1). Classification (NCBI taxonomy): domain Eukaryota; kingdom Metazoa; phylum Chordata; class Amphibia; order Anura; family Bufonidae; genus Bufotes; species Bufotes viridis. The sequence goes on from CM065592.1 coordinate 447,391,360, forward strand.
GCAGTAGCTGCTGCGCGGTTGATCACACGGCGTCCTGGCGCTTTCCTGCGATGTGCAGTCCGTTGGCTGTGATGATATGAAGAGAACGGTTTCGCATCTTACCTGAATTGCAGTGATGTGTCCTCTCTTGGCTGTCTGAGCTGACAATCTGCCCCGGGTGGGGGATAAATGACCTCCATTACTACTGGTGCCTTCAAAGCAATGGCTATAAATGTGTGGCGCATAAGGCCGCTGCGGGGGTGATGAGCCGTATTAGATCTTATTGTGGGGATTTTACGCGATATTTTGACTTAAAACTTCTGCTTTCCTAACAGGTAAAAACTCCGATTGTCAAGGCTGCGGACACCAAGGTCCTGGTCCCTGGAATTCCGGGTCACAGCGCAGCAGTGGCGGCCGTGTCCTCTAAATCAGAGAGGTGGGAAGGGAAGCGGAAACCCGGAGACAAGGAGGTGAGCGGATTTATAATCGGCGGTCTCATGTTGTTATATAGCGGCATTATACTACAGCATTTGTAGCCTGACTTCATGACACATCACAACCGTACTGCAAGTTACACACCATAGTCCACCCCTGACCACCAAAGAGGTATGCTACCCAAGTGCCATATGATTTATTTTTCATAATCTTCATAAAATGTGGTTCTTTTTTGTATTATACTCCAGAGCTGCACTCACTATTCTGCTGGTGGAGTCACTGTGTACGTACATTACATTACTTATCCTGTACTGATCCTGAGTTACATCCTGTAGTATACTCCAGAGCTGCACTCACTATTCTGCTGGTGGGATCACTGTGTACATACATTACTTATCCTGTACTGATCCTGAGTTACATCCTGTATTATACTCCAGAGCTGCACTCGCTATTCTGCTGGTGCAGTCACTGTGTACATACATTACTTATCCTGTACTGATCCTGAGTTACATCCTGTATTATACTCCAGAGCTGCACTCACTATTCTGCTGGTGCAGTCACTGTGTACATACATTACTTATCCTGTACTGATCCTGAGTTACATCCTGTATTATACTCCAGAGCTGCACTCACTATTCTGCTGGTGCAGTCACTGTGTACATACATTACTTATCCTGTACTGATCCTGAGTTACATCCTGTAGTATACTCCAGAGCTGCACTCACTATTCTGCTGGTGGGGTCACGGTGTACATACAAAGTCTTCAAACCCTTTTTATATATATATTATACTGCTAAAATAAAACAAATCCAAGTTTTCCCCATTTTTCACTTTGCCCCATGATGAGAAAGTGAAACTAGAATTTTAGAATTTTTCAAATGCACTAAAACATGGACATTAGTATTCAGCCCCTTTGCTGTGACACTTCACATTTAGCTCTGGGGCTTTCTAAATTTCTCTAGATTACTTTTGAGATGTTCTACGCCCTGATTGGAGTCACCTGTGTTAAATTCCATGCACTGAACATGATGTGGAAAGACCCGGCCTTGTCTATATAAGGTCTCACCAGTGACTGTGCATTTTGGAGCAAAAACCAAGCCACCAGGAGGAAAGAACTGCCTGTAGAGCTCAGAGACAGGATTGTGTGGAGGCAGAGATATGGAGAAGGGGACAAAAAAAACTTCTGCTGCACTGAAGGTTCCCAAGAGCACAGAGGTCTCCATAATTCAGAAATGGAAGAAGTTTGGAACAAACAGGACTCTTCTTAGCTGCCACCAGACTAAGAAATTGGGGAAGAAGGACCTTGGTAAGAGGTGACAAAAAGCCCAATGTACATTCAGGCCGGGCTCCAAAGATCCTGAAGGAAGGGAGAAACTTCCAGAAGATCAATCGTCACTGCAGCCTCCACCAATCTGGGCTTTCATGGTCTGAATAAGACGCATGAAAGCCCTCTTGTGATTTGAAAAGGACACCTGTAGGACCTCCGACTGAACTTTTTGGCCTTGGTTCTCCAAGTCAGGAGGAGACCAGGTGCCACTCATCACCTGCCCAGTACCATCCCTACAGTGAAGCATGGTGGTGGCAGCATCATCCTGGGGGGACAGGGAGACTGGTCAGGGTGGAGGGAAAGCTGAATGGAGCAAAACGCAGAGATATTCTTGGGCCCCTTGCAGACGAGAGTGAGCGGATTAGGTCCGGATGCGTTCAGTAAAAACTGCGCAATTTTGCAAGCAAGTTAATTCAGTTTTGTTTGCGATTGCATTCAGTTTTTATCTTGCGGGTGCAATGCGATTTAATGTGTTTTTCACGCGCGTGAGAAAAATCTGAATGTTTTCAAACAACATCTCTTAGCAACCTGTGAAAAACGCATCACATCCGCACTTGCTTGCGGATGCAATGCGATTTTTCACGCAGCCCCATTCACTTTTATGGGGTCAGCGTTGCGTAAAGAAATCGCAGAATATAGAACATGCTGCAATTTTGATGCAACGCACAAGTGATGCGTGAAAACCAACGCTCATATACAAAGACCCATTGAAATGAATAGGTCCGGATTCAGTGCGGACGCAACGCATTCACGTTGCACCAGCGTGTAATACTCGCTCGTGTGAAAAGGGGCCTTAATGAGAACTTCAGACTGGGCTGAAGGTTCCCCTTCCAACAAGACAATGACCCTAAGCACACAGCCAAGAGAACACAGGAGCAGCTTAGGGACAACTCTGTGAATGTCCTCGAGGGGCCCAGCCAGAGCCCTGAACCCAACAAAACTTCTCTGAAGAGACCTGAAGATGTCTGTCCACCGACAGCCCCCAACCAACCTGACAGAGCTGGAGAGGATCTGCAGAGAAGAATGGCAGGAAATCCCTAGATCCAGGCGTGCAAACCTTGTGGCATCATCTCCAAGAAGACTGGAGGCTGGAATCGCTGCCAAAGGGGCTTTCGAGAAGGCCCGAGTACAGGGGCTGAAGACTTGTGGCCCGAGTACAGGGGCTGAAGACTTGTGGCCCGAGTACAGGGGCTGAAGACTTGTGGCCCGAGTACAGAGGCTGAAGACTTGTGGCCCGAGTACAGGGGCTGAAGACTTGTGGCCCGAGTACAGGGGCTGAAGACTTGTGGCCCGAGTACAGGGGCTGAAGACTTGTGGCCCGAGTACAGGGGCTGAAGACTTGTGGCCCGAGTACAGGGGCTGAAGACTTGTGGCCCGAGTACAGGGGCTGAAGACTTGTGGCCCGAGTACAGGGGCTGAAGACTTGTGGCCCGAGTACAGGGGCTGAAGACTTGTGGCCCGAGTACAGGGGCTGAAGACTTGTGGCCCGAGTACAGGGGCTGAAGACTTGTGGCCCGAGTACAGGGGCTGAAGACTTGTGGCCCGAGTACAGGGGCTGAAGACTTGTGGCCCGAGTACAGGGGCTGAAGACTTGTGGCCCGAGTACAGGGGCTGAAGACTTGTGGCCCGAGTACAGGGGCTGAAGACTTGTGGCCCGAGTACAGGGGCTGAAGACTTGTGGCCCGAGTACAGGGGCTGAAGACTTGTGGCCCGAGTACAGGGGCTGAAGACTTGTGGCCCGAGTACAGGGGCTGAAGACTTGTGGCCCGAGTACAGGGGCTGAAGACTTGTGGCCCGAGTACAGGGGCTGAAGACTTGTGGCCCGAGTACAGGGGCTGAAGACTTGTGGCCCTGCAAGATTTCTAATCTGTGCAAACACTGAGCAAACAAGCATTGCTGGGAGATCTCTGCTCTGAAGCCAGCACTATTGTGAATGCAGCTGTAAAGTATTATGCAGGCCACATCCTCATTTATCTCCACACACTCCCGGTTCTGCCATGATGATTTCAGTCTGGTTTCGCTTTTGTCAGATACGTTGTGAAGACATTTCTCTTGGCTGGCTGAGCAGAACTCGGGGTGTGTTGGGAGGACACGTCCCCAGAGGCAATACATTCACTGAATGTCATTTATTGTGTCCTAATGTCCGTCCTCTCCCCCTTGTTTCCTGTAGGTCAGCATTGAGGACAGACTCGGTGCCATGGACATCGACCTTCCTAAAGTGCGGACCAAGAGTGGCCTGCCCCAGACGGACAACTTCTCGGTGCTCCTCGTGCAAGGCCTGGAGAGCAATGACTTCAGCATCTTAAATGTAAGGATGGGGCAGAGCGCGGCCACATGACTGCTCTGATGGACCGATCCTCACGGCGCTCCTTCTTTGTGTTCACAGAAACTATTCCAGACCAAGAACGAGTCTCAAATCAAGAAGACTGTGGCGAGGATACCAGTGTACTCTGTCATACCGCTGGTGCATGAGGTGAGGACACCGCGTCTAGGGGTTCCTCCAGCAGCAGCGCCCCACCTGTCTGTGGGTTGTGTGTGGTATTGCAGTACCGGACATGGACAGGTGTGATGCTGTACAGCCCCAGACTGGACACTTCTCACAGCTGAGGGTTTGTTACAATTGTATCCAGTCTGGTCAATCCTATAGTAGCCTAAATGGTGATCAGCGCAAACCTTTCCTGTCCTGATAGCCCGTTAATATATATTGATGCAGGTAAAACAAGCACAATGGGGCTTTGTTCTTATACCTGCATTTTTGTATTTCAGTTGACGAAACGATTACAAGGACATCCCAGCAGGTGAGATCTTGTTACATTGTGTCGGGGAATCTCCATAAACTCGGCACGTTCTTCCCCGTCAATTACTTATGTTATCTAGCTCTAGTCTGTCACGTCCTTCTGAAATACTCTGTGCTCCTGGGGACCTCTCCTTAATACCTGTCTTTTTGTTTTGCAGTGCCATATTGATGGTGCGCTGGATAAAGGCGGTCCTGGTGCACCACGCGTCCTATCTGTCCACTGTAAGTATGGCAGCCTGTGATCGCCGCCGTTGACCTTTGTGGTGGTCCTGGCCAGTGATCCTCAGGGCTCTGGTTTGTTCCGTTTCGCAGTTACCGGATTTGGTGCCTCAGTTGGGTTCGCTCTATCAGCTCATGGAGACCCGGGTGAAGACCCTCCAGAAGATGTCACGTCTGAATGGAAAGCTTTACCTCCTCATCACACAGGTGAGCCGCTGGGGGAGATTCACATGGGCGTAACTACATACACACCGCTATTGTGTGAACGGAGCCGACATCGAGGCGTTTTCCAGGAATAAAATATTGATGACGTCTCCTCAGGATAGGCTATTGATGTCTGATCAGTAATGGTCCAACTCCTGGACTCCCTGCTGATTGGCTATTAGAAGAGGCTGCAGTGAGCGCTTCCTAGGCCGGTGACGTCATGTTCATCAGTCACATGACCTATGTGCTGCTCAGTCCCATTCAACTGACTGATCCTGGACTGCAATACCAGGCACAGCCACTATACAACGTACGGCGCTCTGCCTGCTAAGCTGTTAAGAGGCCGCTGTGTTCAATGGAGCGCCGCAGTCTCTTTAGACGGTTGAGAGTGCCAGGTTTTGGACACCCTCCTGATCAGATATTAATGCCCTATCCTGGGGCTGTCAGTATTTATCTCCTGGAAAACCCCTTTAACCCTTTGCTACAAGTGGATGTAATTAGGGAAGAGCGAATCGACTTCGGATGTTTCAAAGTCGATTCGCATAAAACTTCAATACTGTACAGAACGAGCGCACTGTACAGTATTAGAACGTATTGGCTCCGATGAGCCGAAGTTATTTCGCGAAGTCTTGCAAGACTTCGTGTAATAACTTCAGAAATTTATTTCTACTGTAAAAAAAAAAATACATTTCCCAACTCTGGAACTAAACCAGAGTTCGGAAAATGTTTTGTTTTTTTTTTTTTTCATCCGAGGTCGATTCGCTCATCCCTAGTTGTAGCCATGCATCATTTTTCTAGGTGTTCTCGCCAATAGACGTACAGTTAGGTCCATGGGATGACATGAGCGCAGTTGATCTCCTGCGGAGGTGGCCGTTCACCACCCTACTGGCTCAGTCTAAAGTGACCTCAGGGGTTTGGCTGGGTGACTGTCGGCCGTTCGCAACTTATTTGTGGGGCACCAATGGCAGTCGGGGAGCTGTAACACTGGCGCACTATGGTTCAGTTTGTGTTTCCGAACAGGCATTATACACGTGTATTTGTGTAGTGATCAAGCCTATGGGGGGAGTTAAAGGGCTGCTAACCCAGAAATAGTCCTCGGTTAATAGTGCAGCAGCTATATGTCTGTTCATGGGAAATTTAGATCTCTTAAAGGGATACTGACCCTGGTTTTGGGGTCCTCCTCCAATGTTGCTGTTGGCTGTGATGATATGAAGAGAACGGTTTCGCATCTTACCTGAAATGCAGTGATGTGTCCTCTCTTGGCTGTCTGAGCTGACAATCTGCCCCGGGTGGGATCTGAAGGCCGTTGGGCTGTATCTGGACGGCCACTTCACAGTTGTACTGGTTTATACTGGGGGACAGTGGAGATGGATGTCGGGGTGCAGTGTAATGTACAGGGGTATGCCTGAAACTGCATGGCTGCTGACACGTTGCATTCTCCTTTCTTTCCCCTAGTTGGCAGCATCTGAGGTCTCGCAGAGGATAAAAGCCAATCAAGAGGCCAAAATGGTGTACGAAGAAGGTAGGAGCCAGTCACCTGCTCGCCCCGCGGCCATGTTTTATTTCAGCAGGATCACCATACCAATATACAGCAGCTGTTTGTCATTCTGGGGGATTCAGGGGCTCCTCCTCTGTACAGACCCCAGAGTAGTTTCCACAGACTTCGGACTGATTGTTCCCGTACTGATACATTGTAACAAACTATCAGGACAGGGAGGAAATGTGTGCTGCTGATCTGTTTAGCTCATTTGATTTTATAAATTTTCTTAAATCTCAAAAATAGCTTCTAAAAATCGAAACATTCTAACATCCTAAAAATAAAATGACAACATAAGGCTTCGTTCACATCACCGTTCAGCCTTTCCGTTCTCCCCAGTTTAGGAGCAGGAGAACCGAAAGGGCGGGTTTGGCACATAACAGTGATGTGAACGGATCCTAAGGACCCCATAGACTATAATGGGGTCCGTTGGGTGTCCGCTCAGAAGATTTTGGAGCGGAGACAAAAGTTGTGCTTGCAGGACTTCACAAATCTTCTGAGCGGAAACATAACGGACCCCATTATAGTCCATGGGGTCCTTAGGCTCCGTTCACATCACCGTTATGAGCTGAATCCGTCCTTGGTTCTCCTGCTCCGTCGGAAAGGCTGAACAGTGATGTGAACGAAGCCTAAATATAAAGTAGACATATGGTGAATGTTAAGTATTTTATCAGGTATCACCGTCTTTCTTAAAAGCAGAGATTCAAACTTGGAAAATAAACGAAAATTTGGAAGAATTCACTAACTTTTTTTTTTTTTTTTTTTTTTTTATTAATATAAGTGGAGGTAAAACATATCGACTAATTTACCATTAACATGAAGTACAATGTGTCATGAATAAACAGTCTCAAAATGGCCTGGATAAGTAAAAGCGTTCCAGAGTTATTACCACAAAGTGACACATGCCAGATTTTTAAAATTGGGCAAATGTCCTGGAAGGGTTTAAGGGCAGCGCGGAACCACTTTTACTGTAATCATTCATATATCTGCCTGAGACAAAACTGCGGGCCGAGTTTTGCAGCAATCCGACGTTTCTATTTGGGGGCATTCGCACGGCAAAAGATAGGACATGCCTGATCTTCTGCCACATTTTGCAATTGCAGGGTGCTCCTCTCCAGCGGTTGTGTGAATGCACCCTTACATTTGATGTATTTAAGGGTGATCGGACTTTATTAGCCCTTTGTGACCGGTGCAGAGGTAGCCTTCCTCTCTGCAGATGCTGCCCTTGCTATTGACTATGGCGTCAGAGGGGTTAAACGGGCGGAATCGGCCTCGTCTCTGATCCTGGTCACTGCGGGTGGGTGTCAGTGGTATAACACAACCGGCACCCGCTGTATATACAGAGCAGGCTCGGCTCCTGACTGTCTGCACCTACAGCGTATAGTGGTTAAAGGGATACTCTGCATAGAATTTCTGCATCTGTTTGGCTGAAGATCTTCCTATATTACCGCCTGCGATAACTGCGCTGTTTTATCTGCAGAATCCTCAGAAGACGAGAGTGGGGACGAGGAACACAACACTGACTCGGATGTAAGTACAAGTCCATCTCCTAATACTTGGCAAGACAGTGACAGGATCCTGGGTCAAGTCCCATAGCAGGAAGAAAAATAACAATCATTTTAATAAAATAAATCCCCTTGACCTCTCACGATGAACATTGTTTAAAAATGTGTATGCACCCAACATAATGCTGATGTAAACCAAAAGGGTTAGAACTAGTTGGAGTTTCCTTTTATCACCACTGGGTGGCGATGTTGCAGCAGCTGTGACTCCTGGTGGTGATATATCTGTATGAAGGCAGTTTTCTATTTTGACCACCGGGTGGTGCTGTCGTCTACACTGTTGCAGCTTTATAGGTTCCAGGTCCTGTCCCCAGTCTCGGGTTATTGATCAGATTCTCTCTCCTTAGGATAACTGGGAAGAAGGAGAAGAGGAAGCAGAGGAAGAAGGAGAACCTGAAGGATCCAGCGAAGAGGGTTCCGAGGAAGAGATGAATGTAGACAAAGTGAACGGTGATTCAGACGTTGACCCTGGAAATGAAAGTGAAGAAGAATAACTTCTCCCATGTGGTGGGCGATTGCTCTGAGGTGCCCGTCCTTCACCGTGCAGACTGGTGTACGCAGCTGTGTGGAGAACTGTCAGCGACGTCAGGATGGGGGCCCTAGGGCAAGCAAACAGAATGTTCCTATAACCGTGTCTGCCTTTCTGAGAACCCCACCCGCCCTCCGCGTTCTTCTGGTCTTCTCAACAACTAGTCACTAAACGTCCGCAGATTCTTTGTCCTGGAGTAAATTGCCACCTTTCCCTCCCCCTCCCCACTTCGGGTTTTACTAAACAGACAGGAGAAGTGTATATTCAGTGGCGGTGACCTGAGGTTTTTTTTTATTTTCCACTGTTGATTTTTGACACCAACCACTCAGCGAACAAAAGAAAAAAAAAAAAATCAAAAACATTTCATGGGACGATCGATCGCTGCAGCCACACGGACTGGTCACAGAGCAGACTGCTATTATAAAATAAATAAATTCAGTCAAACCTGTTCACACAATATAATTTGGGGGCGACAATTAAAAAGTTTGTGTTGCGCAACACTCAATGTGCGCACTGTGCTGAGACGGTCACAACCAATGAATCCTTTCGCACTATTTAATTTTTTTTTAACCAGAATTCCGTTTTTTTTTTTTTAACAAGGCGATAAAGCTGAAAAAAAGTTTTCTCCTCCCGAAAATCTGTTTTCAAAGGTGTGAGTTCCTTTTTGAACAGTCTCTGCTTTCAGGCTGCAGTGTGCTCGATGACCTCCGGTATAATGTACAGTATATTTGTCTATATTGATGGCAGGTTAATATCGCCACCTTTGTAAAATGAATAAAAAAATATAGTTCTCCTTTACCCCGGGTAAATTGTGCCAGTTTATTGTGTGCGTGCTGCTGGGTGTATGGTGGGTGCGGGGCACTTTATAATAAAGTTCTGTAACTTTGATGTGTTACAATATCTCACCATCTTCAGTATCTCTGCTTGCAGGCAAGGAATGTTGTCTTTCATGGTTTACGCCCTGACCTAGAGCTTTTCATCGTTTGCTACATTTGTATCCAGTCCAAACCATCCTCTTGTCAAATACTGCACTGATACAGTGTAGCAAACTTTTGGGAACAGGATTTCTGCTGCTGATGCATTGAATATCCCTGAGGATTGGCTGGACTGGATACAATTGTAACAAACCCACTGCTGCGAGTTGCATGGGGGGGGGGGGTTCTCTGCACTTGAATGATTTAGTCATGCTGTGACAGCAAGCATAGATCATGAAAATGGCGACCTGTAGAAGAACCTGGTCTTTGGCAGCCTATATACAGTTGTGTTCAAAATAATAGCAGATCAATCACTGATTTTGGTAGAAATGATAATTCTACGTGGCAAATAATTTCCTAGCAGGTGTAGTGGAGTAATAGAAATCCAACAGACCCAATAGTCAGGACATGCTGCTGACGATTCTGTGTAATCGAATCACTAATTTTAAGGTGCATGTTCAAAATAATAGCAGCGCGGAGCTCAAGGAGTGCGGTCATTCATTCTGTGAAAAACAGCTGGCAATTATTGCCCTTATTTAAGGAAGGAAGGCAGAAAATGTTGTACCTGCTGGTTACAGTGCTTTTCTCTCTGAAATTCTGAGGAAAATGGGTCATTCCAGGGGGAAAACGTATAAAGAAGTGCAGAAAACGATCGGCTGCTCATCTAAAGTGATTGCAAATGCTTTAAAATGGCAACCAAAACCTGAAAGACGTGGAAGAAAGTGAAAAACTACCATTCGAATGGATAGAAGAAAAGCCAAAATGGCGAGGACTCGGCCAACAATCGGCTCCAGGAAGATTAAAGAAGGTGTGAAGTTACCTGTGATACTGTTACAATTAGAAGAAGCCTATGTGAAGCCGAGCTATCCGCAAGAAGCCCCCGCAAAGTCCCGCTGGTGAAAGAGAGACATGTGCTGAATGCTTTAGTTTGTAAAGAACACGAACACTGCTATTTTTTTAAGTCTAATATTCACTTTTCTTAAAACATTTTTTTTTTTTTTTTTTTTTTATAGAGGAACACAAATTTGATGTATTTTCTTTTCTTGTTTTGATTTGGAATTGAATGTGTCGTGTTCCCAATGCATTTGTGTGTATGGAAATAAAAGCTATTAGAAAGATTCTGAGCGTTATTCACTTTTTTTTTAAACACACTGCTATTATTTTGAACACAACTGTATGTGCTCTAATACATCTTCCCTGGCGCCCCCTGCTGGGCCACTAGTCCCTTCTGTTAGTGTAGCAATAGGGACTATATTATAGCACACTGCCCCAATTCCAGCCTGATTTTCATCTATTGTGTCCCTTTTACCCTAGGTACACACCTAAGCGTTTTACAGCGCATTCAAACGCGCTGTAAAACGCACAACATGTGAAAAGCCATGCTTCCCTATGGGCATGGTTCACATTTGGGCGTTTTCCAGCGCGTTTGAACGCCCTGAAAAACGCCAAACGCTTCCACTTCAGCATGAGCTTCTTTGGGGCGTTTTAACGCGCCTATGGACCATGCTGAAATAGGGGTGAATCACTGAATTGCGTGTTTCTTAGTTGCAAAAACGCGTGTAAAACGCGCGATTCAGAAACGCCTAGGTGTGTTCCCAGCCTTAAGGGATTTAATTCACTGCAACTAGGGCTGCAGCTCTTGACTTTTTGTAATCGAGTGTTCTATTGATTTGATCCAACAATTAATCAAGTGCTCTAATAAACTAATTATAAAAACCCATCAGCTTGCGCCCCCCCCCCCCCCCAGTGCAATCAGCTTGCTCCTCAGTTCCATCATGTTGCCCCACCCCCCCAAGTGCCTCCATCTCCCCCTCTTAGCCATGTCCCTAGCGCCAGTGAAATGATATACTTACCTCTCCTGTAGTGGCGCCACTCCACAGCTCGTCCATCATCTTTTCACAGCATCAGGTCATAGTGCACGCTTACATGCACTATGAGGAGGACAGTGCTGTGCGGGCTGGTGGGTGACCGTGGAGCGGTGAGTAATAGTAAGTGCTTCACTCGCGCTTCATGGTCACATGACACAAATGACTCTTGCATCGAGGATTTTTTTTGTGTCGAATTACTCTATTCAATCGAGTAATCGTTTCAGCCTTAACTGCAACAGAGCTGAACTCCAGAGCAAGGCGCAGTCCCTGGTCAGGTGTGGTGCTGTCATGTTCTTATCCTGGACGACCTGTCGGAGGCACAAAGCCCCTAGAGTTGTCCATATTTGAAGCCCTTTTCTTTAGGGCTCAAGCACACAAATGTATTTTCTTTCTGTGTGTTTTTCCTTTTTTCTTTTTTTTTTTTTGTATGTGGTACCGTTCATTTAAATGGGTCCGCCAAAAAAAAACCAAAAACGAAGTTACTCCATGTGCATTCTGTTTCCGTATGACTGTTCCGCAAAGGGATGAAACATGTCCTATTATAGCCCGCCTCATGGACAAGGATAGTACTGTTCTATTAGAGGGAGGCTGTTCTGTTCCGCAAAATACGGAATATCCGTGGACTGCAAAATGCCTACGTTCATGTATATGAGGCCTTGGGTTTAATTATTACTGGGAAAGCTAGACCCTTCCCCCCCCCCCCCCCCCCCTCCAGAATCTTGAGACTCCAGACCAGAACTTAAGTTCAGACCATTAAAATTAACTGGAACCCATGCTAGACTCCCTAAAATTTCACTGCATCGGGCATAGTTGCCCACTTCCAGATACCCTTTCACTGTAATAGGATCTGACAGAGATCTGGAAAGTGATCCGGTTGCTTTCCGACATATATACCAAGTTTTGTAAAGACGCAAAGTGCTAAATGCAGTTTTTTTCTGGCATATACGCCTTAACCCTCAGTTCACACTTGCGTGTTCTACAGCGTGTTAGAATGCGCTGTAAAACGCATAACCGATGCAAACCAATGCTTCCCTATGGGACTGGTTCACATTTTCGCGTTTTACAGCGCTGAAAACCGCCCGACGCATAAACAAGTACTTGAGCTTTTTTTGGAGCGTTTGTCGCGCGTTTTGGCCCATAGACTTCAATGGGAACGCACAACGCTTGTATTTTACGCGTTTTCGACACTGAAAACGCACGTTCGAACGCGCGTTTATGAATTTGCAACATGCTGGAAAGGCCAAACCCCAGCTCTGATTGGCCAAACTTCATATAGACAGGGATATTTGGTCATTGGACAACACTGCAGCGTTTACTATTGCCAAAAACGCGCGTCTCAGAAACGCTCAGGTCTGAACCCAGCGTAAATCGTCTGGATCTCATTGTAGCTGATGAGAATCTGGCAGTGTGCGGCTATGCTGGATACAGTCAACTCTGGCGGTCTGTTTCTTCACTGGAGTTCACAACACATGTGAACGTAGCCTTACAGAGGTCAGCATTACAGGTTGGCTGGTGGCCCCCACCCTTTGTAAGGATGGCATAAGTTCCATCACCATATGAGACTGTACTTACCACTCTTCAAGGTCCTGGCCTCACCAGCCTCAGGACATATGTGCCACCACAGCAGAAGTTTCACTCATGTTGGCAGACCTGGAATTATAGATGAATCGGAGGACACCCCGGCATCAATGATGGGAGGTCTGCAGGGGCCGGACAGTCTGGTTTTAAACAGCGGTCCAAAGAGGTTGTCCGGGTTCAGAACAAAACCCGGACATACCCCATTTTCGCCCCTCCTGTATCGTGAAGGGCAAAGGCTATTTGTTTCTTTTTAACACTACTGGGTGGAGGCTTCCATCTAGCAGTGTTGGCGGTGACATCGCCGGCTCTTATGGGCGGGCTGTAGCGCTGCCCTAGCAATTTTATAGGCTAGGGCAGCGCCTGACGTCACCGGGAACACTGCTAGATGGACGCCTCTGCCTAACTTTCCCCATGGAGAGCCCGGTACGTCACCGGACCTCCTAAAAAAGCCTTTTCTTTGCCCAGAGAGCATCTGAGCATGAAGTTCTCCGGCTGCACATATTGCTCTGAACCCGGACAACCCCTTTAAGTACTACTGGTCTAGCCAGTGCTTTGTTAGCTAAACAGCCGGGACTCCAGACTGATACATTGTAGCAAACTAGCAGAGAGATGTGTGTAGCTGATGTTTGTTTGGACTGGATACAATTGTATCCACATCTCGGCTGTGTGCAGGGTTACTGTCTGTGAATGTAAGCAAAAGTGTCCATATTCATTGACAACAAACACACTGAAAATTATGAAGAATTGAACAAAGGGGAGATTTATCAAGCCCCGAATTTCAGAATTCAGGCTTTCTTTATGTAACACCAACAACTCTTAAATCTCAACTTTTAGCTACTCACTGATGGTTTCTCAAGGGCTAAAAAAAAAAGTTGCAAGTTGTACGTTATAAAGATACAGTTTTATACTGTATTATACAGAATTTTTGGAATGATTATCCCCTTGTTCATTACACTCTGCACCCGTCCCCTCCGCTCTCTGTTTTCCCTCTGTTACCTGACTGGAATGTGAATAATATTAACTATTCACTGAGGATCAGATGCTTTAACTGCTGCTTGATTATCATTCCCATCCACCCACAGTTTCCCAACAAAGACCCCCTAGGCCATCAGTTTACACAGCAGCCACTCAGTCTCTGGATTCTGGTGGAGAACTAGTTAATACTCAACTCATTCTTCATACTGTGCTACTGCAGGCCGAGGGGGGCCGTGAGATGATTTACAGCCACGGGAACGGTTGTCAGGGCCAACCACTAAATAACAGACCCCCTGACTCCTGATGGACAAATCAGGGCAGTGATTATAACATATGAAGAATAGACGGCACTTAGGACGGGTTCATGAACACTGGGCAAAGACGTGATCAAGTGAAGGAGCCATTACTAGATCCAGGGGTGATGTGAGACCCCATAGCTGCTTCAAATGGATGGTGGACAATGCTGGGACTGAGGTCAGTGCTCGCTGCAGAATCAAAGGGGCTTCATACGCTTCTGTAGGTATTGGTAAAAGAGGCTCCGATTAATTGCTGCGTTTAACCATATTTTGGATTGAAAAAATGTGTCAGCTTCAATACAATGATATCAGATTATACCGGGTGGTCTCCAGATAGAAAGTATTGTTTAAAATCTATATAATTACAATTTATTGGTTTTAAAATAGGCATAAATGAACAGAAAGTGTACTTCGTACTTTCTATGTATAAATAAATTAGACAATAACATAACTTTTATAGAACTACTAGATATCTACTATAATACCGCTCCTATGTTCAAGAATATGACTACTATAATACTGCTCCTATGTACAAGAATATTACTACTATAATACTGCTCCTATGTACAAGAATATAACTACTATAATACCGCTCCTATGTTCAAGAATATGACTACTATAATACTGCTCCTATGTACAAGAATATTACTACTATAATACTGCTCCTATGTACAAGAATATAACTACTATAATACTGCCTCCTATGTACAGGAATATAACTACTATAATACTGCCTCCCATGTACAAGAATATAACTGCTATAATACCGCCCCTTATGTACAAGAATATAACTACTATAATACTGCTCCTTATGTACAAGAATATAACTACTATAATACTGCTCCTATGTACAAGAATATATCTACTATAATACTGCCTCCTATGTACAAGAATATAAGTACTATAATAATGCTCCTATGTACAAGAATATAACTACTATAATACTGCTCCTATGTACAATAATATAACTACTATAATATTGCTCATATGTACAAGAATATAACTGCTATAATACTGCTCCTATGTACAAGAATATAACTACTATAATACTGCTCCTATGTACAAGAATATAACTACTATAATACTGCTTCTATGTACAAGAATATAACTACTATAATACTGCTCCTATGTACAAGAATATAACTACTATAATACTGCGCCTATGTACAAGAATATAACTACTATAATACTGCCTCCTATGTACAAGAATATAACTACTATAATACTGCTCCTATATACAAGAATATAACTACTATAATACTGCTTCTATGTACAGGAATATAACTACTATAATACTGCTTCCTATGTACAAGAATATAACTACTATAATACTGCTTCCTATGTACAAGAATATATCTACTATAATACTGCCTCCTATGTACAAGAATATAACTACTATAATACTGCCTCCTATGTACAAGAATATAACTACTATAATACTGCTCCTATGTACAAGAATATAACTACTATAATACTGCTCCTATGTACAAGAATATAACTACTATAATACTGCTCCTATGTACAAGAATATAACTACTATAATACTGCTCCTATGTACAAGAATATAACTACTATAATACTGCCTCCTATGTACAAGAATATAACTACTATAATACTGCTCCTATATACAAGAATATAACTACTATAATACTGCTTCTATGTACAGGAATATAACTACTATAATACTGCTTCCTATGTACAAGAATATAACTACTATAATACTGCTTCCTATGTACAAGAATATAACTACTATAATACTGCCTCCTATGTACAAGAATATAACTACTATAATACTGCTCCTATGTACAAGAATATAACTACTATAATACTGCTCCTATGTACAGGAATATAACTACTATAATACTGTTCCTATGTACAAGAATATAACTACTATAATACTGCTCCTATGTACAAGAATATAACTACTATAATACTGCCCCTATGTACAAGAATATAACTACCATAATACTGCTCCTATGTACAAGAATATAACTACTATAATACTGCTCCTATGTACTATAATATAACTACTATAATACTGCTCCTATGTACAAGAATATAACTACTATAATACTACTCCTATCTATAAGAATATAACTACTATAATACTGCCTCCTATGTACAAGAATATAACTACTATAATACTGCTCCTGTGTACAACAATATAACTACTATAATACTGCTCCTATGTACAGGAATATAACTACTATAATACTGCTCCTATGTACAAGAATATATCTACTATAATACTGCTCCTATGTACAAGAATATAACTACTATAATACTGCTCCTATGTACAAGAATATAACTACTATAATACTGCTCCTATGTACAAGAATATAATTACTATAATACTACTCCTATGTATAAGAATATAACTATTTAGTTGTACTTTATACAGCGGCTCCACCCTCCTTACCAATATGATCTGGTGCACTCCCCACCGTATTCACAACTTGCCAAATACAATAAACTAATGGGGCGCACTCAAATATCTCTCACACATGGATATACCATCATACTTTTATTATCACAATATTCAAATTCATAGTCAAGTATAACCGTATATATCCAGTCCAATCACCAATGATAGTCCACTTCTCTCAACTGCAGCAATCTCAAACTGTTAGTGTCCGATTATTAAGACAGATGGGTCGGAGATATTCATACGTGTAAGATATTTCTATCAGTAGATTGTTATGCAGTGTATTCCGGTGTCCATAAAATATACAGCGCCGTCCTCATGGGAAGTGACCTCCAGCTCTCTAAATCATATGGATCTGTCTATCACAGTTCACTTGTATTCCCCTCTATTTCCAGACAATGTATCCACATTCATTAAATGATTAATGTACTTTACCACTTCTCCAGTTCTTTATCGGTGTGTACTCACACGCCGCCCGCGTCCGTGCCCTGCCAGGACCTGCCGCAGCGTCCCA
This sequence comes from Bufotes viridis, assembly GCA_033119425.1. Lineage (NCBI taxonomy): Eukaryota > Metazoa > Chordata > Amphibia > Anura > Bufonidae > Bufotes > Bufotes viridis. Next base: position 447,408,579 of record CM065592.1, read on the forward strand.
CGTGGTCTCGCCGTCACTGAGTGGCGTCCCACGTGACAGTGGCGGGTGCGTCCTATTTGCTATAGATTTTTAGACGCTGGATCGCAGGGGGGTGTCTCCGTTCTATTGGGATATAACAGCGGTTATTTTCTCAAGAAATTTGCTATCTCATTTTTATTTCCCAAACGCGTTTCGGGGCATATATAGTCTGGCCCCGCTGATGCCTCCTTTGGAAGAAAACCTGGCATAGTACGTAGAATAATACAGTCCCCCAAATCTCTGAAATATGGTTCTTTGTAAGACAGAGCCTGTAACTCGCTCACACGCCTGGCTGATGTGATGGCCATGAAGATATTCTTCAGAGGGGGTGATTCGGTAGGCTCAAATGGTTCTTTTAAGAAAATTAAAGACAAATCCCAGGAAGGGACTTGGAGTATCGATAGGTGGCCTTGAAAACGGTAAGTATTACTTGATTGTTGGAAAATTTTCCCTGCTACTGCACATTTATTGCAGTAAGCTCTACTTTCAAAGTGTTCGTTTTTAACCCTTTACTGAAGCCCTCATGAAGGAATTTCAGAACTGATTTTTAATCTACAGGCTTTGAAGAAGTTTCTTGACACCAATTTTTGAATTTTTCCACACTTATATATTTTAATAGTGGTTGGTTTTCGGCAGCTAACATGGTGTTCATGAGATCTGTAGGGAGACCCAAAGATGCTAGGGATTGCCGCTCAGCCTCTAGGCCGCTAGTTGTAGGCTGTTGGGGTTGTGATGGGTAAACCCCCTCTGGAGAAGCAGATCTGGACGAGGGGGAATTTTCCAAATTCTCCCCTTGGAAAGGGATAGGGCTAGTGAAAACCATGTTCTCCGAGGCCAGAAGGGAAGGATCGCTATTACTTCTGCTGGATCCTCTTGAACTTTCTTTAGGACTCTCGGAATGAGTGAAATTGGAGGAAACACATCAGACCCCTTCTCCAGCTGACTGATAAACCGTCCATTGCCAGAGCCCGGCTGGACTGTTGAATTGAACAAAAATGATTGAGCTTTGTGTTCTGTCCTGTCACCATGGCATCTAAAGAAGGTCTCCCCATGCCTTTTTGTACCCATAGACCATCCGTACCCCAGCCCCAAGAGGAATCATCCGATGTGAGGATCTTCTGACAATAGGGATTTTGATATCTGCCTTCTCTCACGTGAGGTGATGTCATCCACCATTTCAGGTCCTGGCGAGTTAATGATGATATTACTATCTTTTTCTCCAACGATTTGTAACCCCTGTCCCAGCTGGAGAGAATATTGGTCTGTAGACATCTGATGTGGGCTTAGGCCCAAGGAACAGCTTAGAAACATAGAATGTGTCGGCAGGATACAGATGACTATAGAGATGAGCGCAATGGAAGCGCTCATCTCCTGCTGTACCCTGCTGCCGGCCGCCCCCACTTGTCACCAGGGCCTTGGCAGGCCAGTCCGGCCTGTAGGCTGTAGGTAACGTCTGCAAGCTGTGGCGGCCACAGGGCCGGGCGCCCCTGTTGCCCTGGCACCCTGTGCGGCCGCACAGCTCGCACACCCCAAAGGCCGGCCCTGGTCGAGATAGGGAATACAGGTGATGTCCCTCAGTCTTGGAGCCGCTGCAAGGACTACTGAGACTTTCGGAAAAACTCTTGGGGTTGACGATATTCCGAACGGAAGGCAGGTAAATTGGAGGTGTACAATTCCTTTCATCATCTGGACCGCTATCAATCTCCTGTGACGGGGGCGAATCGGAATATGTAGGTATGCCTCCACTAGATCTATTGATGCCATGTGATCTCCCTTCTTCAGGGCCATAGCGACAGACTCTATTGATTCCATTTTGAACTTTTTCTTTACTAAAAATTTCAGAAAGGTTCAATCAGTCTCCATTTGTCTCCTGGTTGGGGTACACAAAATATTCTGTAATATACACACTTTAATTCTTCTCCTATGGGCACCGGCTCTAGGGCACCTTTGCGTATAAAATCTTGAATGAGAAGACCAACGACTTGATCTTTTTCATGATTTAGAAGAAAACGATCTGGAGGAAAGAGTGCGAATTCTAGGACATAGCCATTTTTTTACCGTGGAGGTAACCCAAGCATCTGTGGATGTGAGAGACCAGGCTGAAGAGAATAGTTTTAGTCTGGCGCCAACTTTCAGCTGAAGCCGGTCGTCATTGCTCCGAGGACTTTTGATTAGATCTTTTCTTGAGCTCCGATTTTTCTTTGATTGCCAAGAAATCTCCTTTGCCTAGAAAACTGTGGCCTATTTCTAAATCTAGGAGATCTTTTCCTCCGTGGTTGGAAGGACCTTAAAAATTGCTTCTTCTTTGATTCTGGAAAAACTGCTCCTTTTCCCTCATTCAGAGTCTCAAGAATCTTTTCTAGCTGAGGGCCAAACCGTGAGGTGGGTTGAAACGGAAGATAACAGAAGTGGTTTTTAGATAAAACATCTCCAGGCCACTGTTTAATCCAGAGCGCTCTCCTTGCAGCATTAGAGAGCGCCAAGGAGGTTGCTGAAAATGTTATCATATCAAGAGCGGCATCACACAAAAAATCAGAAGCAGCTTTCAACAGAGGAAGGCTTTTTAAAATGTCATCTCTGGCAACTCCTTCTTCTAGATCATGAGACAGCTCAGATAGCCGGATTCTTAAAGCCCCCTTATGTGCTAATAGCCCCCTTATGTGCCAGTAGCCCCCCCCTTATAATGTGCCAGTAGCCCCCCTTATCATGTGCCAGTAGCCCCCCTTATCATGTGCCAGTAGCCCCCCTTATCATGTGCCAGTAGCCCCCCTTATCATGTGCCAGTAGCCCCCCTTATGTGCCAGTAGCCCCCCTTATCATGTGCCAGTAGCCCCCCTTATCATGTGCCAGTAGCCCCCCTTATCATGTGCCAGTAGCCCCCCTTATCATGTGCCAGTAGCCCCTCTTATCATGTGCCAGTAGCCCTCCTTATCATGTGCCAGTAGCCCCCCTTATAATGTGCCTGTAGCCCCCCTATCATGTGCCAGTAGCCCCTCCTTATAATGTGCCTGTAGCCCCCTTATCATGTGCCAGTAGCCCCCAGTAGCAGTTTGACCCCAGATCCCCCAGAAACCACCATACTTACCGTAGTAAGCAGCGGCTGAAGCAGTCTGGCTGAGCGCGCTGGCGTCCCCCCGGCACTGAAGTTAAGTGGTCAAACTTCCGGTCTGCGCTTCCTCAGGTGGCGCATACGCACTACAAGCTCCCCACAGCCCTCTGCGCACACACCTGCCCGATATTGCTGAGGCCAAGTAAACGGCCCTGTGGAATGATGCACTACACAGGGGAAAGGTGCGCTCATTCCACCTACAGGCTGAGGGACAGAGGAACCCCGTATGCCACCTGGATAGGGATCGGGCCTCTTCTGACCGTTACTATGTGTCCATCTGATACCTAGAGAAATAACAAATACCGGGCTCTGGTGTCATGTGTTACCCAGGTATATAGCCTGCTGATTGGGGGTAATTAATGTTTATTGCTTTCTAATCTGTCTCTATCTTGGTTGTACCTAGGGGAATTAACCTTTTAGTCATGTGCCGCCAAGGGCGATCAGGAAACCCAGGTTATACCAGCATGCTCCATATCACTATATACAGGAAGATGTATAATTTATACCAGCTGTACATATATAATTATATACAGGAGATGCCCAGGTTATACCAGCATGGTCCATATCACTATATACAAGAAGATGTATAACTTATACCAGCTGTACATATATAATTATATACAGGAGATACCCAGGTTATACCAGCTGTACATATATAATTATATACAGGAGATACCCAGGTTATACCAGCATGCTCCATATCACTATATACAAGAAGATGTATAACTTATACCAGCTGTACATATATAATTATATACAGGAGATACCCAGGTTATACCAGCATGGTCCATATCACTATATACAGGAAGATGTATAACTTATACCAGCTGTACATATATAATTATATACAGGAGATGCCCAGGTTATACCAGCATGGTCCATATCACTATATACAAGAAGATGTATAACTTATACCAGCTGTACATATATAATTATATACAGGAGATACCCAGGTTATACCGGCATGCTCCATATCTCTATATACAAGAAGATGTATAACTTATACCAGCTGTACATATATAATTATATACAGGAGATGCCCAGGTTATACCAGCATGGTCCATATCACTATATACAAGAAGATGTATAACTTATACCAGCTGTACATATATAATTATATACAGGAGATACCCAGGTTATACCAGCATGCTCCATATCACTATATACAAGAAGATGTATAACTTATACCAGCCGTACAGATATAATTATATACAGGAGATGCCCAGGTTATATCGGCATGCTCCATATCACTATATACAAGAAGATGTATAATTTATACCAGCTGTACATATATAATTATATACAGGAGATGCCCAGGTTATACCAGCATGGTCCATATCACTATATACAAGAAGATGTATAACTTATACCAGCTGTACATATATAATTATATACAGGAGATACCCAGGTTATACCAGCTGTACATATATAATTATATACAGGAGATACCCAGGTTATACCAGCATGCTCCATATCACTATATACAAGAAGATGTATAACTTATACCAGCTGTACATATATAATTATATACAGGAGATACCCAGGTTATACCAGCATGGTCCATATCACTATATACAGGAAGATGTATAACTTATACCAGCTGTACATATATAATTATATACAGGAGATGCCCAGGTTATACCAGCATGGTCCATATCACTATATACAAGAAGATGTATAACTTATACCAGCTGTACATATATAATTATATACAGGAGATACCCAGGTTATACCGGCATGCTCCATATCTCTATATACAAGAAGATGTATAACTTATACCAGCTGTACATATATAATTATATACAGGAGATGCCCAGGTTATACCAGCATGGTCCATATCACTATATACAAGAAGATGTATAACTTATACCAGCTGTACATATATAATTATATACAGGAGATACCCAGGTTATACCAGCATGCTCCATATCACTATATACAAGAAGATGTATAACCTATACCAGCCGTACAGATATAATTATATACAGGAGATGCCCAGGTTATATCGGCATGCTCCATATCACTATATACAAGAAGATGTATAACTTATACCGGCTGTACATATATAATTATATACAGGAGATACCCAGGTTATACCAGCATGGTCCATATCACTATATACAAGAAGATGTATAACTTATACCAGCTGTACATATATAATTATATACAGGAGATACCCAGGTTATACCAGCATGCTCCATATCACTATATACAAGAAGATGTATGACTTATACCAGCTGTACATAAATAATTATATACAGGAGATGCCCAGGTTATACCGGCATGCTCCATATCACTATATACAAGAAGATGTATAACTTATACTAGCTGTACATATATAATTATATACAGGAGATGCCCAGGTTATACCAGCATGGTCCATATCTCTATATACAGAAGATGTATAACTTATACCAGCTGTACATATATAATTATATACAGGAGATACCCAGGTTATACCAGCATGCTCCATATCACTATATACAAGAAGATGTATAACTTATACCAGCTGTACATATATAATTATATACAGGAGATGCCCAGGTTATACCAGCTGTACATATATAATTATATACAGGAGATACCCAGGTTATACCAGCATGCTCCATATCACTATATACAAGAAGATGTATAACTTATACCAGCTGTACATATATAATTATATACAGGAGATACCCAGGTTATACCAGCATGGTCCATATCACTATATACAAGAAGATGTATAACTTATACCAGCTGTACATATATAATTATATACAGGAGATGCCCAGGTTATACCAGCATGCTCCATATCACTATATACAGAAGATGTATAACTTATACCAGCCGTACATATATAATTATATACAGGAGATACCCAGGTTATACCAGCATGGTCCATATCACTATATACAAGAAGATGTATAACTTATACCAGCTGTACATATATAATTATATACAGGAGATACCCAGGTTATACCAGCATGGTCCATATCAGTATATACAAGAAGATATATAACTTATACCAGCTGTACATATGTAATTATATACAGGAGATACCCAGGTTATACCAGCTGTACATATATAATTATATACAGGAGATGCCCAGGTTATACCAGCATGGTCCATATCACTATATACAAGAAGATGTATAACTTATACCAGCTGTACATATATAATTATATACAGGAGATACCCAGGTTATACCAGCTGTACATATATAATTATATACAGGAGATACCCAGGTTATACCAGCATGCTCCATATCACTATATACAAGAAGATGTATAACTTATACCAGCTGTACATATATAATTATATACAGGAGATACCCAGGTTATACCAGCATGGTCCATATCACTATATACAGGAAGATGTATAACTTATACCAGCTGTACATATATAATTATATACAGGAGATGCCCAGGTTATACCAGCATGGTCCATATCACTATATACAAGAAGATGTATAACTTATACCAGCTGTACATATATAATTATATACAGGAGATACCCAGGTTATACCGGCATGCTCCATATCTCTATATACAAGAAGATGTATAACTTATACCAGCTGTACATATATAATTATATACAGGAGATGCCCAGGTTATACCAGCATGGTCCATATCACTATATACAAGAAGATGTATAACTTATACCAGCTGTACATATATAATTATATACAGGAGATACCCAGGTTATACCAGCATGCTCCATATCACTATATACAAGAAGATGTATAACCTATACCAGCCGTACAGATATAATTATATACAGGAGATGCCCAGGTTATATCGGCATGCTCCATATCACTATATACAAGAAGATGTATAACTTATACCGGCTGTACATATATAATTATATACAGGAGATACCCAGGTTATACCAGCATGGTCCATATCACTATATACAAGAAGATGTATAACTTATACCAGCTGTACATATATAATTATATACAGGAGATACCCAGGTTATACCAGCATGCTCCATATCACTATATACAAGAAGATGTATGACTTATACCAGCTGTACATAAATAATTATATACAGGAGATGCCCAGGTTATACCGGCATGCTCCATATCACTATATACAAGAAGATGTATAACTTATACTAGCTGTACATATATAATTATATACAGGAGATGCCCAGGTTATACCAGCATGGTCCATATCTCTATATACAGAAGATGTATAACTTATACCAGCTGTACATATATAATTATATACAGGAGATACCCAGGTTATACCAGCATGCTCCATATCACTATATACAAGAAGATGTATAACTTATACCAGCTGTACATATATAATTATATACAGGAGATGCCCAGGTTATACCGGCTGTACATATATAATTATATACAGGAGATACCCAGGTTATACCAGCATGCTCCATATCACTATATACAAGAAGATGTATAACTTATACCAGCTGTACATATATAATTATATACAGGAGATACCCAGGTTATACCAGCATGGTCCATATCACTATATACAAGAAGATGTATAACTTATACCAGCTGTACATATATAATTATATACAGGAGATGCCCAGGTTATACCAGCATGCTCCATATCACTATATACAGAAGATGTATAACTTATACCAGCCGTACATATATAATTATATACAGGAGATACCCAGGTTATACCAGCATGGTCCATATCACTATATACAAGAAGATGTATAACTTATACCAGCTGTACATATATAATTATATACAGGAGATACCCAGGTTATACCAGCATGGTCCATATCAGTATATACAAGAAGATATATAACTTATACCAGCTGTACATATGTAATTATATACAGGAGATACCCAGGTTATACCAGCTGTACATATATAATTATATACAGGAGATGCCCAGGTTATACCAGCATGCTCCATATCAGTATATACAAGAAGATATATAACTTATACCAGCTGTACATATATAATTATATACAGGACATACCCAGGTTATACCAGCATGCTCCATATCACTATATACAAGAAGATGTATAACTTATACCAGCTGTACATATATAATTATATACAGGAGATGCCCAGGTTATACCAGCATGGTCCATATCACTATATACAAGAAGATGTATAACTTATACCAGCTGTACATATATAATTATATACAGGAGATGCCCAGGTTATACCAGCATGGTCCATATCACTATATACAAGAAGATGTATAACTTATACCAGCTGTACATATATAACTATATACAGGAGATGCCCAGGTTATACCAGCATGGTCCATATCAGTATATACAAGAAGATATATAACTTATACCAGCTGTACATATATAATTATATACAGGAGATACCCAGGTTATACCAGCTGTACATATATAATTATATACAGGAGATACCCAGGTTATACCAGCTGTACATATATAATTATATACAGGAGATACCCAGGTTATACCAGCATGCTCCATATCACTATATACAAGAAGATGTATAACTTATACCAGCTGTACATATATAATTATATACAGGAGATACCCAGGTTATACCAGCATGCTCCATATCACTGTATACAAGAAGATGTATAACTTATACCAGCTGTACATATATAATTATATACAGGAGATGCCCAGGTTATACCAGCATGCTCCATATCACTATATACAGGAAGATGTATAACTTATACCAGCTGTACATATATAATTATATACAGGAGATACCCAGGTTATACCAGCATGCTCCATATCACTATATACAGGAAGATGTGTAACTTATACCAGCTGTACATATATAATTATATACAGGAGATACCCAGGTTATACCAGCATGGTCCATATCACTGTATACAAGAAGATGTATAACTTATGCCAGCTGTACATATATAATTATATACAGGAGATGCCCAGGTTATACCAGCATGCTCCATATCACTATATACAAGAAGATGTATAACTTATGCCAGCTGTACATATATAATTATATACAGGAGATGTCCAGGTTATACCAGCATGCTCCATATCACTATATACAAGGAGATGTATAACTTATACCAGCTGTACATATATAATTATATACAGGAGATGCCCAGGTTATACCAGCATGGTCCATATCACTATATACAAGAAGATGTATAACTTATACCAGCTGTACATATATAATTATATACAGGAGATGCCCAGGTTATACCAGCATGGTCCATATCAGTATATACAAGAAGATATATAACTTATACCAGCTGTACATATATAATTATATACAGGAGATGCCCAGGTTATACCAGCATGGTCCATATCACTATATACAAGAAGATGTATAACTTATACCAGCTGTACATATATAATTATATACAGGAGATACCCAGGTTATACCAGCATGGTCTATATCACTATATACAAGAAGATGTATAACTTATACCAGCTGTACATATATAATTATATAGAGGAGATACCCAGGTTATACCAGCATGCTCCATACCACTATATACAAGAAGATGTATAACGTATACCAGCTGTACATATATAATTATATACAGGAGATGCCCAGGTTATGCCAGCATGGTCTATATCACTGTATACAAGAAGATGTATAACTTATACCAGCTGTACATATATAATTATATACAGGAGATACCCAGGTTATACCAGCATGCTCCATATCACTATATACAGAAGATGTATAACTTATAGCAGCTGTACATATATAATTATATACAGGAGATACCCAGGTTATACCAGCATGCTCCATATCACTATATACAGGAAGATGTATAACTTATACCAGCTGTACATATATAATTATATACAGGAGATGCCCAGGTTATACCAGCATGCTCCATATCACTATATACAAGAAGATGTATAACTTATACCAGCTGTACATATATAATTATATACAGGAGATGCCCAGGTTATACCAGCATGCTCCATATCACTATATACAGAAGATGTATAACTTATACCAGCTGTACATATATAATTATATACAGGAGATGCCCAGGTTATACCAGCATGGTCCATATCACTATATACAGGAGATGCCCAGGTTATACCGAGATATTGTCGCTGTTTAGGGTGCTCGGTGTCCTGTTTGCTCTCGCTATATTTTACTTTGTTACTATAATCCTGAACAAAACAAAGAGAAATGATGTTACTGGCAGGAGAGGACTCAGGTCCTGGTTAGGACGGTCCAGGGTCAGTTATGGCCGCCTGTGTGACAGTCTGTGACTTTATTTCAATCACCCCCATGAAATAGGCCCAACATTTTACAATTAGTGAACCTAGGATGTCATATCACAGAAGTAGACCATGTGGCAGCTACAGGTCCCTTGGAGACCAGAGGATCTTCTGTCCTCCGTGGCAGTACTCATTCACAAAATGGGGGCTTAAGTTCTGCTATTTCATGGGATCAATGATTTTTGTTCTTTGTGCAGCATACAACTGAGAGACTTTGAGCCCCCTCAGTAAGAAGCCAGGGTATTTATATGATGTCAGCAAGAAGATGTGTCTCTGAATGTGCAGATTCAGGTCAGCCATTTGGAAATGACATGAAATCCGAGAATTAGGAAGCTTAAAGCCTATCTACACCTTAGGAGGCAATTTTTGTTTATGACTGCATTTTACTCATTTTTGGCTAAAAATCTAATTTTCAGTTGGCCTTTATTAAAAATATTGAGCTGTTCTGTCGCAAAATGTTAACTATTTTTCTAACTGTGTGACTGCTAATTTCACATTCACTTCGTGCCGGTGTTCTATCAAAAAACCTTACCCCGTGAAAATCCCTTACCCCTCGTTACTTCCGGTGACGAGGCCGCACTAGACATGACGAAGATCAGCTGGAAGAGGGGGTGTGCGACTCTGCGCAGGCACACTACCACGGGTAAGGTAAAATTTCATTGAGCACTTCATCGGCCACCATCTAAACTCCCTACCCCTCAGTGAGCACTCGTGGAGCCAGCCAGCACAGCCTGACTCACGGACACTGTGCGTGCGTACACAGGGGTAAGGAGATCTGATGGCCATTTACAAAGTGAAATCTCCCTACCCCTGTGTACGCGCGCACACTGTCCGTGAGTCAGGCTGTGCTGGCTGGCTCCACGCATGCTCACTGAGGGGTAGGGAGTTCGGATGGTGGTTTGCTGTGCGAGTGATTCCTGGCCGTGGAGCGCTCCATGTAATTTTGCCTTACCAGTGGTAAAGCGCTTGCGCACCCATGGTAGTGCGCTTGCGCTAAAGCGCACACCCCCTCCTCCAGCTGATCTTTGTCATGTCTGGTGCGGCCGCATCACCGGAAGTCACAAGGGGTAAGGGATTTTCACAGGGTAAGGTTTTTTGATAGAACACTGGTCATCTAATAAGCCTTATCTCTAAACTACTAAGGTCATAAACACTGATTAAGCCACATTCTTATCAGTAAGATAAGAACTGAGCTATAATGAGTGTTTATAATGTCAGAGAGACAGGAGCCTGTCAGCTCCTCAACTGACAGCACAGAGAGAAAATCCACAGGCTGCTACTAGAGCATCTCAGCTCTGTACAGAAAAAATGGCTCCATATTTTTAATAAAATCCAATTCAAAAAAATGATTTTTAGCTCAAAATCAGTACAATAAAAAAAAAAGTTCCCAAAAGTGCACATAAGACTTTAAGGACTTCATCAGTGGCATAATTAATACACAAAATGTAGCCCTATCCCCCCTCCTCCCCTTTCCCCACACACTCAGATACTTGGGAGTCTATATTCAGGCAACATATATTCTATAATATGAAAAAAATCTACGCAGAGGCTGTACTATCTATATAGTACCACATCCATCTAAAGGGAGACAGTGCTAACTGTGCCTGCATCATTTACAGTGAAAGACAGGGAGGTAGTACTCTCTGTGCCTACATCATTACCAGGAGGTCAGAACTATCTGTACCTAAATTATCTATAGGAAGACAGTACTATTTGTAGCTACATCATTTACAGGAGGAGACAGGGAGGCAGTACTATCTGTACAAACATTATTTACAGGAAGAGACAGGAAGACTGAACTATCTGTACCTACATCATTTACAGGGAAAGATGGGGAGGCAGTGCTTTCTGTATCTACATAATTTACAGGGGGAGACAGGGAGGCAGTACTATCTGTACCTACATCATTTACAGTGAGAGACAGAGAGGGAGTACTATCTGTACCTACATCATTAAAAGGAGGGCAGAACCTTCTGTACTAAATTATCCACAGGACAGACGGGGTGGCAGTACTATCTATAACTACATAATTTAAAGTGAGAGACAGGGAGGCAGTACTATCTGTACCTACATCATTTACTGGAAGAGACAGGGAGGCAATATTATCTGTACCTACATCATTTACAGGGAGTGACAGGGAGGCAGTACTATCTGTACCCACATAATTTACAGTGTGAGACAGGGAGACAGTAACATCTGTACCTACATAATTTACAGTGAGAGACAGAGAGGGAGTACTATCTGTACCTACATCATTAACAGGAGGGCAGAACCTTCTGTACTAAATTATCCACAGGACAGACGGGGTGGCAGTACTATCTATAACTACATAATTTAAAGTGAGAGACAGGGAGGCAGTACTATCTGTACCTACATCATTTACTGGAAGAGACAGGGAGGCAGTACTATCTGTACCTACATCATTTACAGGAAGAGACAGGGAGGCAGTATTATCTACATCCACATCATTTACAGGTCGACACAGGAAGGCAGTACTATGTGTACCTACATAATTTACAGGGATAGACAAAGAACCAGTACTATCTGCACCAATATAATTTACAGAAGAGACAAGGAGGCATTACTATCCGTACCCACTTTGCTCACAGGAAAAGACAGGGAGGCAGTATTATCTGTACCTTCATCATTTACAGGGAGAGACAGGGAAGCAGTACCATCTGCACTTACATCATTTACAGAGAGAGACATGGAGGCAGTACCATCTGCACCTAAATCATTTACAGAGAGAGACATGGAGGCAGTACCATCTGCACTTACATCATTTACAGGGAGAGACATGGAGGTAATACTATCTGTACCTACATCATTTACAGGGAGAGACAGAGAGGCAGTACTATCTATACTTACATCATTTACAGGGAGAGACAGGGAGGCAGTACTATCTGTACTAATATCATTTACAGGGGGAGGCAGGAAGGCAGTACTATCTGTACCTACTTCATTTACAGGGAGAGACAGGGAGGCAGTACTATCTGTACCAACATAATTTACAGGGAGAGACAGAGAGGCAGTACTATCTGTACCAACATCATTAACAGGGGAAGATAAGGAGGCAGTACTACCTGTACCTACATCATTTACAGGGAGATAAAGGGAGGCAGAACTATCTGTACCTACATTAGTTATAGGGAGAGACAGGGAGTCAGTACTATCTGTAACAACATAATTTACAGGGAGAGACAGGGATGCAGTACTATCTGTACCAACATAATTTAAAGATGGAGACAGGGAGGCAGTGCTATCTGTACCTACATCATTTACAGGGAGAGACAGGGAGGCAGTACTATCTGTGCCTTCATCATTTATAGGCAGAGAAAGGGATGCAGTTCTATCTGTACCTACATAATTTACAGGGAGAGACAGGGAGGCAGTACCATCTGTACCAACATGATTTACAGAGGGAGACAGGGTGGCAGTACTATCTGTACGACATCATATACAGGGAGAGACGGGGAGTCAGTACTATCTGTACCAACATCATTTACAGGGGGAGACAGGGAGGCAGTGCTATCTGTACCAACATCATTTACAGGGGGAGACAGGGAGGCAGTACCATCTGTACCAACATGATTTACAGAGGGAGACAGGGTGGCAGTACTATCTGTACCGACATCATATACAGGGAGAGACGGGGAGTCAGTACTATCTGTACCAACATCATTTACAGGGGGAGACAGGGAGGCAGTGCTATCTGTACCAACATCATTTACAGGGGGAGACAGGGAGGCAGTGCTATCTGTACCTACATCATTTACAGAGGGAGACAGGGAGGCAGTACTATCTGTACCTACATAATTTACAGGAGACACAGGGAGGCAGTACTATCTGTACGAACATCATTTACAGGGGGAGACAGGGAGGCAGTACTATCTGTACCTACATCATTTACAGGAGACACAGGGAGGCAGTACTATCTGTACCTACATCATTTACAGGGAGAGACAGGGAGGCAGTACTATCTGTACCTACATTACTTACAGGGAGGCAGTACTATCTGTACCTACATTACCTACAGGGGGAGACAGGGAGGCAGTGCTATCTGTACCTACATCATTTACAGAGGGAGACAGGGAGGCAGTACTATCTGTACCTACATCATTTACAGGAGACACAGGGAGGCAGTACTATCTGTACGAACATCATTTACAGGGGGAGACAGGGAGGCAGTACTATCTGTACCTACATCATTTACAGGAGACACAGGGAGGCAGTACTATCTGTACCTACATCATTTACAGGGAGAGACAGGGAGGCAGTGCTATCTGTACCTACATCATTTACAGGGAGAGACAGGGAGGCAGTACTATCTGTACCTACATCATTTACAGGGAGACAATACAATCTGTACCTACATCATTCATAGGGGGAGACAGGGAGGCAGTACTATCTGTACCTACATCATTTACAGGGAGAGACAGGGAGGCAGTACTATCTATATCTACATCATTTACATAGAGAGACAGGGAGGCAGTATCATCTGTACCTACATCATTTATATGGAGAGACAGGGAGGCAGTACTATCTGTACCTACATCATTTATATGGAGAGACAGGGAGGCAGTACTATCTGTACCTACATCATTTACAGGGAGAGACAGGGAGGCAGTATTAGTAAAAGAGTGTTTCCAATTGCCTTGGTGCACAAATTAGAGAAGATAAGATTCATTTTATTTCCCCCACAATCTCAGTTATCTATTTTTTGCCAAATTTCTGCATGTGCTACATGATATATGGACATTTAAGGATTAGATACAGCAGCTTGGCAGACAGTATCACATATGATAGGCTCAGATACCCAGGCAGCACCTGCGCTCAGGTAGACATAAGGGGCAGGAACAGTTAATTTCCGCTCTCCTGCTGAGTCCTGTGCTGTCAAGGACACCCTATGTTCACTCTTAGGTATTAACATAACAATGGTCTGGTTGGCCCCTAGAGTGACTGTTCACACTAGAGCTCCCGGGTGCCCGGTTACCTAGCAGCCTTGTTTACCTGTGGTATGTGCAGCTTCACCTGTGGCATGCAGAACACACCTGAGTGCGTGAGCCTGACACTGATCCCGGGATTCTGATACCAATCTCCAGCACTGAGGCTGATAACAGCAGGAGCAGCACCGCCAGCAGGTACGACCTCCGCTCAGGTGCGAGTAAGAGGGTCACACACTTCTGGGTGCCCTGTATTCAACCAGCAATGGAGACATGACGCTGTTGGGACCCCTGCTGCCAAGAGGTCACCCCCAGTTCAATACAAGGGGTCCCACATTATAAGAAGGTGTTCTAACATCGGAGGACCCCTTAAGCTGCTGTCCCTGTCAGTGTCAGGAGAGGTGTCAGGTTGTCAGGGTCTACATTCCTTCAGTATTTAGATGTTAAGTGATTACAATGTATCAGGAGTTCAGGCGTTTATCTCACAGAGGATTATGTAGAGTGGATACAATTGCAGCAATCAGTGACCGGATGCTCGGGCTGCACCGCGCCATGAGTCGTGCGACAGAAAGGGAACAACTACACCGACATTTATGTCACCCCAATGTCCAACAACATTTTTCGGTAATGATGATCAATGATGTCGCACTGCGACGTGTAACAGGCTGCGACCGCAACGCAAAAGTCGCACAAAAATCCAACTTGGATATATTTTTGTCACTGTCGTGTTGCAGTCGCAGCATGCCGCAGTGCGACACCAAAAACTACCGTCATAAAAAATGTTGTGCAACTTTTCAGCGACACAGATCGCCATGCAGCCCCTAGCCTTAGGTCTGGAGAGCTTTTTAGCGTCTGGATGCAAACAAGAATGTTCCCATTCACTGAGAGGCGATCTATTAGAAAGCAGCAGAACTTTCCATTATTCTATCTATCTATCTATCTATCTATCTATCTATCTATCTATCTATGTCATATCTATCTATCTATGTCATATCTATCTATGTCATATCTATCTATCTATGTCATATCTATCTATCTATGTCATATCTATCTATCTATCTATCTATCTATCTATCTATCTCATATCTATCTATCTATCTATCTATCTATCTATGTCATATCTATCTATCTATCTATCTATCTATCTATCTATGTCATATCTATCTATCTATCTATCTATCTATCTATCTATGTCATATCTATCTATCTATCTATCTATCTATCTATCTCTCTTTCTCTCATATCCAGGGGTGTAGCTATAGGGGGTGCAGAGGTAGCAGTCGCTACTGGGCCCAGGAGCCTTAGGGGTCCCAAAGACCATTGTGACACTGGTATTAATCAAATCAGCTTTATTGGCAGGACTAAAAACATTTTAGCATTGTTAACGCAAGTGGGAAATAATCGGGTAGGGTTGGGAGATGGGGACACACCCAGGGTGGGGGTATAGGATAGGTTTGGGGGATGGGGACACACCCAGGGTGGGGGTATAGGATAGGTTTGGGGGATAGAGACACATCCAGGGTGGGGGTATAGGATAGGTTTGGGGGATGGGGATAGGGACACATCCAGGGTGGGGGTATAGGAGTCCATGGTACATCAGGCTCCTCTCAGTCTATGGCAGGCAGTAACATATTGTGCTGCTATGGCCGCTGTGTTCTCCTCCTCCCCCAGCAGTATGGAGAGTCTCTCTTCCTCCTCCAGGGAGGTGAAGTCTGTGCAGAGATCAGACAGTCTCCTGAGTGTCCCTCACTGCTGAGTATTTGGGGTCTCATCCTCCCCGGCCTCCTGGTCGCACTGCTGGCGCAGTCTGCTCTCCCTGCACTTGTACCTCTGTCGGTACCGCCCGGATCCGATGATCAGGCTGTGGGCGCTCAGTCTGTAGCGGCTCGGGCTCTGTCAGTCTCTGGGGTTGGGGAGTTTCTCCAGATATGGGGCAGTTTGTTCTCCCTCTGCAGGCTCCGGTATACTGTCAGCTTCTGTTCCTATGTCGTTCCTCCAGACGCTGATATTCTCCTCTTTGCTCTTTGTATCGTCCTCTGGATTTCCCTCATTGTCCGGCCGCACTGGTTGGTGGCTTGGGCAGGTTTAGGTGACTTGTTCCGGAGTGCTTTGTCTTTCTGGGACTGCAATGGGTATTATAGAAAGTCTATGCTGGTCAAGTTGCACCTCTGGCTGGAGAGAAGGGGTTAGGAATTAGTCTTTGGGGGGGGGGGGGGGGTTGCTTTTTCAATTTTTGCCTCAGACAGCACGAAGGCTATGTGCTTCCCTGCCCCTGGCCACAAAGCACTGAGGGAAGGGGGGCCCAAGCTGAACTCTTGCACCAGGGCCCATGAACCTTTAGCTACGCCCCTGCTCCTATCTATTTATCTATCTATCTGTCTATCTGTCTATCTGTCTATCTCATATCTATCTGTCTGTCTGTCTATCTATCTATCTATCTATCTGTCTCCTATCTATCTATCTATCTATCTATCTATCTCATATCTATCTCATTATCTATCTATCTATCTATCTATCTATCTATCACAAAAGAAACATAGGGTTAGACATATAGCCAACATTCTTGGAGGGATTGCACCTGTATTAGACCCGCTGCAGATAAGTCTTACGATTGTCGTGAAGAAAGCGTTCCTTCCTGACAATCTCCTGCTCATCAATGGAGGATGCGATTACATGCAGCGATCTCCTCCACAGTGTGGGGAGGAGGTCACACTAATGCCATCGCTCGTCCCCATACAGAATACTGATTAGATGGCATGTTCTACCGCCAGAAAATTATTTTTTAGCCTGCTTAAAAGATGTGATCATCGGATAATCAGCGGCAGTGTTAGGCCTCGTGCACACAAACGGATTTTGTTTCCATGTCCGTTTTTTTTTTTTTTGCAGCCTGTATGCGGAACCATTTACCTCAATGGGGCCGCAAAAAAAAAAAAAAATTAAATGACTCCATGTTCATTCCGTTTCCGTATGTCCGCATGTCCGTTCCGCTAAAAAAATAGATCATGTCCTATTATTGTGCGCATAACGAATAAGAATAGGACCGTTCTATTATGGCCAAGCCGTTCCGTTCTGCAAAATGTGGAATGCACACGGACGTCATCCGTAGTTTTTGTGGATGCGTGTTTTGCAGACCGCAAAATACATACAGTCGTGTGCATGAGCTCTAATACAGGCAGCTATTATCTATCTATCTATCTATCTATCTCATATCTATCTCTCATATCTATCTATCTATCTATCTATCTATCTATCTATCTCATATCTATCTATCTATCTATCTATCTATCTATCTATCTATCTCATATCTATCTCTCATATCTATCTATCTATCTATCTATCTGTCTGTCTATCTCTCTCATCTATCTATCTATCTATCTATCTATCTATCTATCTCATATCTATCTATCTGTCTGTCTATCTATCTATCTACCTGTCTGTCTGTCTATCTATCTATCGCTCTCTCCTATCTATCTATCTATCTATCTATCTATCTATCTTTCTATCATCTATCTATCTATCTTATATATATCTCTCATATCTATCTATCTATCTATCTATCTATCTATCTATCTATCTATCTATCTATCTCTGTCTATCTATCTATCTATCTCTGTCTATCTATCTATCTATCTATCTATCTATCTATATATCTATATTGTCCACAACGGTTAAAGGGGTTATCCAATACTATAAACTGCCCCTCCCCCATATGCCGGGCCCCCCCACACGGAATATACTTACCTGGGTCCCGCCTCCCTGCGCCACTCCTGGTCCCCGCACCGCCGCTGCAGCTGCTCGTCCCCAACACTGGATGTTTTCATCCGCCCACAGGGAGCAGCTGCAGCGGCGGAGCGGGGACCAGGAGCGGCGCAGGGAGGCGGGACCCAGGTAAGTATATTCCGTGTGGGGGGGCCCTGAACATGGGGGGGGGGGGCAGTTTGTAGTATTGGATAACCACTTTATTAACTGCATTTTATTTTCAGCACTAGGCCTTAGTCAAAGTTAACTATGACTATGGCCTAGTGTACAGCCTGAAACGCGTCTGTACTGTCGGACTTACTGGAGCCAATAAAGAATACGCTGGTGTTATGGCAGCTGGAGTTTCCTCTCCTTTCTATACTGACATGGCTGCCGGTCGGCAGTGATTCCGTGCGTCAAGGGAGCTGAATCTTCATTTTCTTATATAGATTGTTTGTATGATATTGCTGATTGACCATTGTGTGTTAGTTTCATTCTGTCACTGCTCTCAGATACCACGTGGGGGTATTATTTTGGTACTGTATGGCACTGGCATTGGGCGGTATAGTTTGCTGTGTGTGCGGTATTATTTGTGGACTTTGTGCTGTTTATGTACTGATTGGTGGGATTATTAGGACTCTTCTACACTGGTCACACCTTTATAATGATGCAGTGATCGGCATACAGCTGGCAGATTATCAGATGTTCTGGATTATTGGTTGATTGGTAATTGTAATTTCTAATCTGCTTCTATCCCTTTGTTTTATGATCTCTCATCACATTCCTGACCTTTCTAAAGGCATTTCAGTGCCCATAGGGGTAACCATACCGCTTGTCCCCGACCCTGTATGACATGTAAATGCGCTGCCAGTCTTCACTGCTATTGAAGAATTCCATTCATGAACAGCTCTATAGAAAACGTATCATTATCAGGAGAAAGCAATAGCTGCAGTGTATGGGAACCTTATGGAAATGGAGTTGCTATGTGCTGGATGTTGGTATACAGCATTGCTAATGCCGAAGCAATCGGCTATGATGGGGATATGACTCACAATCGATGGTCCTCCCCTGAGGGGTCATTGAGTTGGTTGACTGGTTTCTGAAATCTCCATTGTTTTGGCTGACGAGCAGCACTAGGACCATGTGGACCATACAGCTGGATCATTAGGAAAGTATTTCACCCTCCACATACTTCCATAGAATTTGATCCTTGGCTCAAGGTGACCTAATTCTTGCTAATGAGGGGATTAGCACTTGTTGTCACGCAGGGAATCCCCGGCCCATTCAAGCTATTACAGCTCCGCAACGTGTCTTCACACTGTAATAACAGGTTATTACAGCCAGCAGTCAGGTTACAACAGCCAGGAATTTCCAGGCCTCCTCTATAGACTTGAATGGAGATCCTGATTACAGTTAATATCTCGTAATGCAACGGCTTGTAATGACTTAATGACACCTATAGTGACTCAATGGAGAGGTCGGGGCGTTACTCCACTTCTTAGGCCTCTTTGACGCGTCACTGAATCACGTACGTGCACAGTGCATGGGCCGCGGCGACGCCAGGGAGGCGCACCCTATTTGTGTCCATGTTTCCGGATCCTTCCTGCACATTATAATTAGTGTTGAGCTAACTTGTGTTTTAAGTTCTGCGTTCGGGTTCGGGTTATCGAAGAATCCCGTTATGGATTCCGCTTCCACGGACCATAACGGAATTTGGAATCCATAAGGGGATTCTTCGAAAACCCGAACCCGAACTTTGGAAGCAGAACCTAAAAAACAAGTTCGCTTAACACTAATTATAATCCGTGCGTCTGTGAAAATCACGGAGGCAACACGTATGCCTTTGGGTTTGGTCTGTGGTTTTCACAGACTATTGCTAGGAGATGGTCTGGAAATTAATTTTAGGCCTAGCAGTGTCCGTGCAATAGGGATGACACAAGGGGAGCAAAAGTATGATACACGAACCAAACGCGGATCCTTCGTGGGTTAACCCTGACTCTATCCCGGCAAGAGATGTTGGGGGTGTTGGCATTCAGCATGCCCGATTGTTTTTTTTCTTACTGGAGATAAGCAGTGGTTTATTACCGTCTCCCCAGCTGAGTGTGCGTGTGTACAGGGAGGTCGGGAGGCATGTCCACCGAATGAACGTCCCTTTGTCTTACAGCGTCTAAAGACCTCCTTAAGAAATGACCAAGGAGAAAGTGGACGCTCATGGCAATGTCTTCATTAATAGAAACTCCAGCCACACCCTCACGTGCTCCCTAATACTACAACCGTGGTACCCACGGGGACAACCACAGTTCACCTTAATTGCAGTGAATCCCACATTGCCCCATGACAGTAACAGCCTCAGTGCTGCCCAGGACAGTATATAACACTACTATATATATAATACTCCTATAACAGTGCCCTGAGAACTGGCACCCATATCAGTGACACCCAGAGTGCCCCCATAACAGTGACAGCCACAGTGCTCTCTCCTGACCCCTGGTGGAGAACAGGCTTGATTAAAAGCAATCTTTCAGTCATTTTGACCAGGCTACACTGGGGATGGAGAGAACAGGGCAAACATAGCTTCTGTAGAGCTTTTATTACCAGGAGTAGTGTGAATAGAAGTTTTATTCTGCCAGATTCAGCTCTTGCAAGTGCCCAGGAGGAGAAGCTTCACTGTGACATGCTCTCCACATTAGCGACTTCACTGCCACGCCCCTCTGCTCTGAGTGACAGCTGTAGCAGCTGTAGCACTTTACGATGAAACTCCGCCTCCTGGGAACTTGCAGGAGCTAAATCTGGCGGAATAAAACTTCATATTCTTACTACTCCTGATAATAATAGCTCTACAAAAGCTATGCTCGTCCTGCTCTCGCCAGCCCCTACCTGGCGCTGTCAGCAGTTTTGCATGAGACAAAATCTTGAGGTGATCCGCTGTCCCCAATAAGAGCCCGAAGAGACTGTTCCACAGCATCCAGACTCTTCCAGTTGGACTGGGTTCTGAAAAGCCTGAAAGCAGTTTTCTGAGAGGACAGGTCATTGGAAAACCCCTTTAAATACACCCCTTTAAATACGGTAAAAGGGGATTCCATAATTGCTGTATAATAAAAAGTTCCCCAGCTGTCTAATATACATTGGGGCAGAGTTCGTACCGAAGCTGCGGCAGAATACTGGTGCCACATTTATTACGTGCCTTAGATGCTTTTTATGCCTCGCTCGATAGCCTGGCTTCAAGCAAAAGGGGGCGTGATCTGAGAGGCGACACCCTACTAAAATTGTACAAAATTCTGGCACAAGGTAAGTACTACAGTCGGGTGGTCCAGACCCGCAGCGGACCAATCACAGGGGCTCAGGCTGGATGATAAATGTGGTGAAGGGCTGGACACTGTACCCTGACTCTATTACTGACTCGATTTAGGCCTATTGCACATGACCGTATGGCTTTTTCAGTATTTTGCCGTCCGTTTTTCACGGATCCGTTGTTCCGTTTTTTGTTTCAGTATGGTTTCCATATGTGATCCGTTTTTTGCGGATCGCAAACGGAAACGGAAGCAGGGTATATACAGTATACAGTAATTACATAGGAAAATTGGGCGGGTCCGAAAATTTTCAATAGATGGTTCCACACAAAACGGAACGGATACATGCGTTTTTTTTACAGCTCCATTGACTTGAATGGAGCCACGAAATGTGATTTGCGGGCAATAATAGGACATGTTCTATCTTTGAACGGAACAGAAAAACGGAAACGGAAAGCATACGGAGTACATTCAGTTTTTTTTGCAGACCCATTGAAATGAATGGTTCCGTATACGGACCGCAAAAAACGATATTCACACATCCGTGTTTTAGCACGGTCGGTGGTTTTAGCACGGATGCATGCTCAAATTTGTCCGTGTTCATAGATCATCACGCCCATTATAGTCTATGGGTCCGTGAAAACCACGGATGCAACACGGATCATTAGGAAGAGATGCTTTGAAAATTATTTTTCAGCTGTTCAGGGTCAGTAAAATACGGATGGCACACGGACAGCAAAAAACGGACACACGGACCCAACATAGATCCGTCACGGAGGCATCACTGACCGCCTTCTCAAGGATTTAAGCACGGACACGCATGTGTGAATGAGGCTTAAGAACCGGCCGAGAGTCCAGACTGATACATTTCACCTGCGCTGATACAATGTATGTTCAAGTAGCAGCATTTTCACGTGGATATCGGTGCACGTTCTGGGCCAAATTCAATATCCAATCTGCGTTACATGAATTTACGTGTATTTTTTTTTAATGCTCTTCTTTCTACACTGTGTAACTCCTGGGTACCCAGCGCCCAGGGCTCTCCTGTAGGTGACCCTCGGTTTAGGTGACGGACACCCCCCCCCCCCATTCCCGCCGGACGAGCCTCCACAAGTGACTAATAACCGTTCTAAATTTAGCCGTAACGGTCGTTTTATTTACTGCGGTCGCGATAATTGTGTTGATGAGGGAAAGCGGCGTATCCCCAGCTGACGTATCTAAGCCCAGAGCCAAATCTATCTGTGAGGCTTCAGCTGGTGGAGATCTGGTGCCAAGTCCCAGGAGGGCGAGTGACACCTGAGACGGCGAGTGTCATGTGTTGTCTATGGAGGGGGGGGCAACGCTGCAACAAAGGACGTCACCATGTCATACCCGTGTAATGGGTTACATAACATTAGTCAATGACTGAGGAGGCGGAGAAGGGGGGGTTAACAGCCGGACACTTAGGCCTCCTGCACACGACCGTAAGGTTTTGCGGCCCGTTTTAAACAGAAAAAAAAGCATAAGCACCAAAATGTTTTCTATAATTATGGCATTGTTGTACCTTATTTGTGTCTGCAGAGTGCTGCTGCATTGTCCTTTTTTTCTTTGTGTTTCTAGCCATGGCAGCGTGCACCTGCACATTGGGCTGTACTGACTGACCCCCTTTTTTTGCAGTTTGTACTGGAGGTATGGCTGACTGCAGTCTTGTACCCCTGACCAGCCTGTCTGCCCCATAGGCTGATTTTAATTAGAGTAAGGCTACATGCACATGACCGTGTGTTTTGCGGATCCGAAAAACACAGAAGCCGCTCAGTGTGCTTTAAGCAATTTGCAGAACGGAACGGGCGGCCCATTATAGAGATGCCTATTCTTGTCCGCAAAACAGACAAGAATAGGACATGCTCTATTTTTTTTGCGGGGGCACGGAACGAAGCAACAGATGCGGACAGCACACATCTTTTGCGGCCCCATTGAAGCGAGTTGGTCCGCGCCTGAGCCGCAAAATATGCTGCTCGGACGCACACCAAACACACGGTAGTGTGCATGAGGTCTAAGTATAAAGCTGTAGTCTGCTCCCATTGTATTCATTGGAAGCCATTTGGTACCATGAGAAGTATAGAGTGGGCTCAGCATGCATGTTGGTACCTGCATCCCTGGATTTAATGGAGGCCGTTATGGTACCAAAAATGGTAAAAAGCAGAGTGGACCCAGCATGCATGTGGAACCTGCACTCCCTGAATTTTATGGTGGCGTCATGGCACATAACAGGTAGTATTTAGTGTCAGGTTCCCGTCTGATAGAGATCGCCTTGGCGTTTGGCAGACGGGCCCAGATAATTTTGTACAAATTGTATTTGCCAAGAGTCTCTAATTTATAAGCGTATCATTAGCAGCAGAATGCTTTCTATAATTATGGCATTGTTGTACTTTATTTGGGTCTGCAGAGCACTGCTGCATTGTCCTTTTTTTCTCCGTTTTAAACTGATCCGTTTTTCCATTTTTTTTTGTTTCAGTAGTGTTTCCGTTTCTATTCCGTTTTTCCATTTGGTTTCCATTTGTGATCCGTTTTTTGCGGATCACAAATGGAAACAGAAGCATACAATAAGGGCTTGTTTACACAAACGTTTTTTGCGTTCCGTATACGGGTCATTTTTTTGCGTTCAGTATACGTCCATATACGGAACCATTCATTTCAACGGGTCCGCAAAAAAAAAAACAGAATATACTCCGTTTCCGTATTTCCATTTTTCCGTTCCGCTACATTTTGAGTCATGTCCTATTATTGCCAGCAAATCACGTTCCGTGGGTCCATTCAAGTCAATGGGGCTGTAAAAAAATACCTAATGCATCCGTATGTCTTCCGTATCCGTTCCGTTTTTGAGGAAGCATTTATTGAAAATGTTATGCCAAGCCCAATTTTTCAATGTACTTACTGTTAAAACATTATTAGGGTGGGTTCACACTAGCGTTAGGGATTCCGTTATGGCTTTCCGTTATAACATGGTTATAATGGAAAATAACGGAACGCCCAGACAGAATGCAAAACGGAAGCCTTTAAGAGGCGTTCCGTTTGCTTTCCGTCCTAATAGAAGTCTATGGGAAAGTATAACGGATCCGTCTGGGTCCCGTTATGCAAGACGGAAAACAAAGTCCTGTCGTCAGTAGTGTATTGTGAATCCGCAAATTGCAATACACAGGGCCGGCACCCCAACAGAAATACCTATTGGGCCCGTATATTGCAGACACGCTGTTTGTGCGCCGCAGTACGGCGCACAGAATCAGATTGTCTGAATTCAAAGAATTACTATGGGAACGTTTTTTTTTTTTTAAAGATTACCGTGCCTTTAAATTCTGCAATGGAAAAAACGAGTTCAGTAGCGGGAAGTCGGCTGCGCTGCGGTGACTTCATGCTGTGCCGTTTCCTTAGTGTCGCTCTGTCAATGTTTACAGCACCTTATATCTGAGCGTCCTGAGTGCGTGGCCGCGGATTCTCTGTAAATGGAGCACATGGACCTTAGGCTACTTTCACGTTAGCGGCAGCGGTGTCCAGCGAGCTGTTCCGGCGGGTGAACAGCCTGTCGGATCCGTCCTGCCGCTAGTTCACGTGTGCCCCCGGACTGCCGCTCCGTCCCCATTGACTTTAATGGGGGCGAAGTTCCGCAGCGCACCGGGAGAGGCCACCGGACTGAAAGTAACTCTGGAACTCTGCCCCCGTTATAGTCAATGGGGACGGAGCGGCAGTCCGGGGGCACACGTGAACTAGCGGCAGGACGGATCCGACAGGCTGTTCACCCGCCGGACACCGCTGCCGCTAACGTGAAAGTAGACTTAGAACTTTCTAATAAACTTTGTATTTTTTATTCTTATTATTTTTTTCAAGATCTCTGCTTACTGTCAGTGAACGGGAACATTCTGAAAACCCTGTACTAACTTGATACTTCTCACGGAGGAGGGTTTGTTACAGTTGTATCCTGTCCAGACAATCCCCTGAGACATAAACACACCAGCAGCACAAATCTGTCCTGTTCACAGTTTGTTACAATGTATCAGTGCAGGTGGCCGCGTGAACAGTTCTGCGCTGGCTTAATTTGCCTAAAATTTACCAAATGCAGCACCGTGTTTTTGATAAATTTGGCGCATCCTTAAAGGTAACACTTTTGTCTAGAGACGTTCCTCCAGTTTTCGTATGCCGCCTCGCTACTGGAGTGAGGTGAGGCCTCTTTTGGCGACTTTTTAAAAAGTCGCCATTGATAAATGTGTGAACCTAATTAACCTAGCTGACCAATCACCAATGTTTCACCCACAGTGCCCCCTACAGGAGAGACGTGGCATTACATGGCGCCTTTTCATTTCACTAAGGCCTTATGCACACGAACGTATGTATTTTGCAGTCAGCAAAAAACGGATCCACAAAAAATACGGATGACGTCCGTGTGCATTGCGTATATTGCGGAATGGAACAGGTGGCCCCTAAGGCCTCCTGCACACAAACGTTTTTTTTTTCCGCTTACGTTCAGGTTTTTTGCGTTTCATATATGGACCCTATACGGAACTATTCATTTCAAAGGATCCGCAAAAAAACAGAAGGTACTCCGTGTGCATTCTGTTTCCGTATTTCCGTTCCGTTCAAACATAGAACATGTCCTATTATTGCCCGCAAATCACGTTCCGTGGCTCCATTCAAGTCAATGGGTCCTCAAAAAAAAAACGGAATCCATATGTCTTCTGTATCCGTTCCGTTTTTGCGGGACCATCTATTTAAAATTTTATGCCCAGCCCAATTTTTTTATGTACTTACCGTTTAAACATTATTGTATGCTTCCGTTTCCGTTTGCGATCCGCAAAAAACAGATCACAAACAGAAAAACGGAACGGAAACACTACTGAAACAAAAAACTGAAAAACGGAATCGTTTAAAACAGACCGCAAAACCATACGGTTGTGTGCAGGAGGCCTAATAGTACTATCCTTGTCCGCAAAAAATATGGATGACGTCCGTGTGCATTCTGTATTTTGCGGAATGGAACAGCTATCCCCTAATAGAACAGTCCTAAACCTTGTCCGCAATAATAGGACGTGTTCTATTTTTTTTCGGTACGGAAATACGGACATACGGAAACGGAATGCACACGGAGTAACTTTTGCGGACCCATTGAAATAAATGGTTCCGTATACAGTCCGCAAAAAAAACTGAACAGACACGGAAAGAAAATACGTTTGTGTGCATGAGGCCTAAGTCATACATGGTTGCGCTGAGTCCTGAGGTTTGCGGCTACTCTTCGAAGTGGCTCTACTCTGGCTTAGGGCTCATGCATACGACCACACCGTGTTCTGCAGTCCGCAAAACACGGATACCGGCCGCGTACGTTCCACAATTTGCAGAACGGAAAGGATAGCCCATGATAGAAATGCCTATTCTTGTCCGCAAAACGGACAAGAATAAGAGATGTTCTATTTTTTTTTTGCGTTGCCACAGAACGGAGCAACGTGTGCAGCCCCATTGAGGTGACTGGGTCCGCATCCGAGCCGCAAAAAATGCCGCCAATCATTCCTGTCGGTTGCTACGTCTTTTCTTGTCCAATGTCCATCCAGCAGAAGGTTCCTGACTGCGTGACCCTCCTCGCTGATCTCCTCCGCCTTTCTTTTAGGACTTTATGGAAGAACACAATGACAAGAGGTTTCCCGCAGGAGTCGTTTTATGACAGAAAACCCACAAACCTTCCGGGGACGCCATGACCCACAATGATTATACAGCAGGTATGGCGGGCGGGGGATGGGCAGGGGTCCGCTGCGACTGTAAGGCCTAATTCAAACGTCTGCAAAATGGATCCGCATCCCATCCGCAATTTTGCTGAAGGGTTGCAGACCCATTCATTTCAAAGGGGCAGGAATAGATGTGGACAGCACACTATGTGATGTCCGCATCCGCATTTTCGCATCCGTGTTTCCGTAAAAAAATAGAACATGTCCTATTCTTGTCCAATTGCGGACAAGAAAAGGCATTCTCTATATAGTGCTAGCAATGTGCTGTCCGCAAAATGCGGAATGCACATTGCAGCCGTCCGTGTTTTGCGGATCCGTGTTTCCGCAAAACACACTACGGACGTGTGAATTAGGCCAAAGACGTGAGAAAGATGAAATAATAATGAAGAGGAAAATTGTAAAAAAAAAAAATGTATCTAAGGCCTCATGCACACGATTTTCTTTCCGTGTCCGTTCCGTTTTTTTTGCGGACCATATGCAGAACCATTCATTTCAATGGGTCGGCCAAAAAAAGGAAGTTAGCCTACATGCACACGGCAGTGGTTTTTTGCGGCCTCCGTTTTTTTGCAGATCCGATGGTTTCTCATTCATTTCTATGGATCTCTTAAAAATGCGGATGCTTCTTCCGTTGCCTGTCCGCGTCCACTGTCCACATTTTACGTCCACAAAAAAAATATGGCATGTCCTATTCTTGTCCGCAAAAAACGGTTTGCGGACCCATAGAAGTCAATGGGTCCGCAAAAAATGCGGATGACCAACGGAAGCCATCCGTTTGTCATCCGCATCCGTTTTTTTTTTTTGCGGATGGTTGCTTGGAAACCAGGGCACTTGTACAGGTACTTTAAGAAACTGGTTCAAGCCTTCCGTTTTTTTTTGCGGATCCATAAAAAAAAACGGAAGACACACGGAAACACAACTTACAAAATTTGCGGACACACTGAAAGGATGTGGATGTGAAAAGAAAAGGAAGACGGATCCGCGATTTGCGGACAGCAGAAAACAACTGTCGTGTGCATGTAGCCTTACTCCGTGTGCATTCAGTTTCCGTATGTCCGT
This sequence comes from Bufotes viridis, assembly GCA_033119425.1. Lineage (NCBI taxonomy): Eukaryota > Metazoa > Chordata > Amphibia > Anura > Bufonidae > Bufotes > Bufotes viridis. Next base: position 447,437,662 of record CM065592.1, read on the forward strand.
ATTTCCGTTCCGCAAAAAGATAGATTTTATTGTCCTCATTACGGACAAGGCTAGTGCTGTTCTATTAGGGGGCAGCTATTCCGTTCCGCAAAATACGGAATGCACACGGACGTCATCCGTATTTTTTGCGGATACATTTTTTGCGGACCGCAAAATGCATAAGGTCGTGTGCATGAGGCCTAATACCGATCTTCTGTCATATTATGTTTTATACTCTAGTCACATCCAAAGCTGCATTAAGACCTTTCTGTGTCTCAGAATTGCTTTTTCCTTATGCTGACCCATAGCCATGCCGCAAGTGTGAAAGTACCCTTATTTAGCACTTTTTCCTTTTAATAGTTTTCTTTAACTTGCATTTTATTTATTTATTTTACTTTTTTTATATATATATATATATATATTCTTGCAGCACTGTATGTCCCCCAGAGGTCTTTAACAGACCTCTGGGGGACACTGACTTGTTTTATTTTTATTTTGCACTTTTTTTGCTTTTTTGTTTCCTTTTATTTGTTTTTTTTTATTGTGTTTTATTTTTATTTTTTACTTTTAATATATATATCTTTGCCGCATAATTTGTCCCCAAAAGGTCCACAAAACACCTTTGGGGACACAGACTTTTTTTTTGCACTATTTCCACTGTAACTGGAGCATCCAAAGGAGCCCCAGTTACAGGGGAAACCAGCCTGCTGGGGGGGGGGGGGGCGCCTTTGTACTGGGCAGAGCTGGTGAGGCTCTGCAGTCCTCTGCCCCTGACACCCGGCGATCGCATGATCACCGGGTCTAAACTGCACAGCGCGCTGATCACCTGTGTGAGGAGAAGGCAGAAGCGCGGATACACTGCTTCTGCCTTCTCCTCGGCTCCCCCGCTGTCTCTGACCGCCGGTGACCCGTCCTGATCCTGCTGCAGTGCGGCAGCAGGAGCTGTAATCCTGCAATTGTGCGATCAGCTGTGTTTCTGCCCAGCAGGACGGGGGCCGCAAACCAGAGCTCTGGGGGCCGCGGGTTTTGCACCCCTGACTAAGGGGGTCATTATCAGCCCTTCAACAGTTTTTGACCCCATTTTTGCGACTTTTTAATGCCTAAGCAACACATTTTTGGGAGTGACGGGGTGCAGGCTGGGACATCGGCCCTGGCAAATTTACTGACATTCATGCCTAGAAGCACGGGGCCTGGCATAGTTTTGCGCACAGACTGCCTGCGCCTTATCATAAATTCGGTGCTTCCTCCGACAGCGCCGGGGATATCAAAGATGACCCCCAATCTAAATGAGTGGAGGAGAGCTCATTTGCACACATTTTTCCCAGGAGGCATTGCCTGTTAGATCCCCCCCTGTACCAGCTGCATCTCCACAAGGAGAACTAGTACCCCTGAGCGGTGGGCACAGTGGTGTGGGGTTGTTCTGTTCTGACTCGCAGTTCAGGAATGGAGCCAGCAGGGGGAGTACTGAGCTCCGCAGCTAACATTCTGAATGCAGCTTTGTATGTGAATGGAGTATAAGATATGATGAACATTTCTAGTCTGCTGTGAAGCTAAAGCATTTCTGCTCTAAATTTTTTATTGTCTGTTTGCCACATCCATGGGATTTCTGTAATACTGGCTGAAGGAATACTGGAATTAAGCTTTTTCTTTATAACCCCCACCCGCCCCCCACCCCCTTCATGTACTATATTGACACAGCTATATGGATATACTTGAAAATTCTCGTTTCTTTTCTGCTTTTCATCTTTCTATGCTGGACACCTGGTGAGTTTCAAAAAGAAAAAGGATAACAGATAAATACTTTATACTTCTGCTTCTTTCTCTTCTCCACCCCTCTGTCCAGGGTCTTGTCCTCTGGGTCTACATTGAAAGTGTGTCAGGGAGGTTGTCAGACCTCCATCTGAGGGAGGTGTCAGCAATCTTCAGCATGCCAGTATTTAGGGAAACTACAACTCCCAGCATGCACACTTACTTTGCTACTCTAGGAACTGTCATGAGAGTGTATGGAGCATGCTGGGAGTTGCAGTTCCACAATAGCTGGAGTGGCGGAGGTAGAGGATTCCAGTATTCACCTACAGCCGGTTGGGGTAGTCAGGTAGAACAAAGGTCCCGCTGTCTTCAGGTTTAATTTCTCATCATTGGGGCTCATACACATGACCGTATGGATCTGCAAAAAAAACAAAAAAAAAAACTGAAGACATCCGTGTGACGTCCATGTTGCATCCGTTTTTTTTTTTGGATCCACTGTAACAATGCCTGTCCTTGTCCGCAAAACGGACAAGAATAGAACATGTTCTATTTTTTTTTTTGCGGAACAGCCATGCAGCCATACGGACACAGAATGCACACGGAGTCATTTTCGTTTTTTTCAAACCCCATTGAAGTGTATGGTTTCGCATACGGAACTGTAAAAAAACGGAAACGGAAAAAAATACGTTCATGTGCATCAGCCCTAAGGTCCATTCACACGTCCACAAGTGTTTTGCGGATCCGCAAAACATAGATACCGGCAATGTGCGTTCCGCATATTGCAGACCGCACATCACCAGCACTATAAAAGAAAATGCCTTTTCTTGTCCGCAATTTCGCAATTTTTTTGCGGAAACGGAAGTGCGGATGCTGTTCGCATTTTTTCCGTCGCCATTGGAAATGAATGGGTCCGCACCCGTTCCGCAAAATTGCGGAACGAATGCGGACCCATTTTGCGGATGTGTGAATGGAGCCTAAGACATACATTAAAGCCTAAGGGTATGTTCAGATGGGGTTGGTTTGAGCATGAATTTCAGTGCAAATTTGGTGCTGAAAACCAGGTGGAATCTGCGCTGAAACTGTCTCCCGTTGCGTTCATGCGGCAGAGGATTTTTGCTGTGTGGTTTTCCAGACCGCACCAAGAATGTCCATACACACAACCGTATTTTCGGTTCACATCCAAAGTAGATTTCTACACACCGTGTGCTGTCCGCAACCGTATGTCCGTTCTGCGGCCCCGCGAAAAAATTGAACATGATGACCTATTCTTGTCCAATAATAGGCATTTCTATCAAAGGACGGGACATGCTGATCCACAAACTGTGGAATGCACGCGGCCGGTATCCCTGTTTTGCGGATCTGCAATTTGCCGACTGCAAAGCGGATGCGGTGGTGTGAATGCCTCCTTACTGTGCGGACCTCTCGCTCAGCTTGAGCCCTGCTCCTGGTTTAGCTCCATTTTAGAACCCGCATGTAGCATGTTTCTGCGATTCATATATAGTGATTTTTCCCGTAGACTGCAACAAAGCCCACATAAAGATGAACAAAAATTTTACCGAAACTGTGATAAATACTAGTGCGGATTCCGTGAGGGTTTTTTGTATGCATATCAGCACCATGTGCAGCCTTATGTAGGGAGGGGCACTGGGCTCAAAATAGTATCTGGCCTGAGAAAAAAATATTTGTTATTATGCAGAATTGTATAAACATAAACAGTATAAAAATGATACAAAAGGATACAAAGATGAGTTACAGGCTACACTTCCTTCTCCCACCACTAGGGGGAGCTCACCACACATGAATTTATAATTGCATTCAATGGGAAAATACAAAAATACCTATACTGTGAGCTCCCCCTAGTGGTATTAGGTTGATATACAGTATAATAATAAATGTTTAGCCCCAGACCTCTGGGAATATTAGATATTACGAGTGGTAATTTGCAACATATAATATTAACCCTTTAGACCACCAGAGCTATTAGGTGTTCACTGCTAAAGCACTTTAGACCACAAGGAGCATGACAAAAATACTATCATTAACCCTTAAACACCCTATTTATTATTCGGCGAAGTCCGAACAATCAAGCAAATTGGAACTTTAAAAAAAAATAATGAGTTTCCCCCTAGGGGTGATACTGCTACCGTCTCTCTCCTTTAGGCCTCAAGCACATGACATTTTGAGGTTCGTAAACCTTAGATCTGTAAAATACGGATGTCGGCCATGTGCATGGCGCATTTTTCTAACAGAACCGGCCAATGGAGAAGAATAGGACACATTCTATCATTTTCAGAATGGCCACACGGATGCGGACAGCACGTGGATGACCTGTGTTCTCCATTTTTAGCGGACTCATAAAATGGGCTCCACATGCGATACATAAATAATGCAGATCGGACGCGGACCAAAACTACGGTTGTGTGCATGGGACCTCAGCCTGTGTGAGAGGGAGCCGCAGGGGGAAAGCACCTCAGGGCAGAGGGTATGTGAAGCTGGTTTATTTCAGACCTTATCGGAAACTCGTGTAGCAACAACTACAGTAAATCCGTCCAGACATCATGTTCTCTAACCTGCAGCATTATCTGTACTAGATCGATTGTGACAAAGCTAAGAGTGTGCCTGTCACAGGGACGTCTTGTGTAATTGCAGTTCGAGTGGATTACACAATAAGGCGATAATTAAGAATGTTCCCGGGCAGTGAAAGATCTGCACTGAATAAATATTCTCTGTGGTCGCTTTACAATCGCAGCCAACTTCAGAGCCTCAGTTGCTGTTTATTGTGGCAGCGTTCCCAAGATGAAGCCCGAGTACATGTCTCTCCGAAATGGCAATGTCGACAACAACCTACAGCTGTACGGGAACCGATGGGGGGCGGCTGACACAGGTCTGTGCATGAATCTATATCCGTTCAGATATGCTAGTTACTATAATAATGCCCCTCTAGAGTCAAAGACATACTACTATAATACTGCAACCTATGTTTTAGAATAGAAACACTATAATACTGCCTCCTATGTACAAGAATATAACTACTATTATACTGCGTCCTATGTACAAGAATATAGCTACTATAATACTGTTTCTATGTACAAGAATATAACTACTATAATACTGCCTCCTATATATAAGAATATAACTACTATAATACTGCCTCCTATGTACAAGAATATAACTACTATAATACTGCAACCTATGTTTTAGAATAGAAACACTATAATACTGCCTCCTATGTAAAAGAATATAACTACTATAATACTGCCTCCTATGTACAAGAATATAACTACTATAATACTGCTTCTATGTACAAGAATATAACTACTATAATACTACTCCTATGTACAAGAATATAACTACTATAATACTGCTCCTATGTACAAGAATATAACTACTATAATACTGCCTCTTATGTACAAGAATATAACTACTATAATACTGCCCCTATGTACAAGGATGTAACTACTATAATACTGCTCCTATGTACAAGACTATAACTACTATAATACTGCCTCCTTTGTACAAGAATATAACTACTATAATACTGCTCCTATGTTCAAGATTATAACTACTATAATACTGCTCCTATGTACAAAAATATAACTACTATAATACTGCCTCCTATGTACAGGAATATAACTACTATAATACTGCTCCTATGTACAAGAATATAACTTCTATAATACTGTTTCTATGTACAAGAATATAACTACTATAATACTGCTCCTATGTTCAAGATTATAACTACTATAATACTGCTCCTATGTACAAGAATATAACTACTATAATACTGCCCCCTATGTACAGGAATATAACTACTATAATACTGCTCCTATGTACAAGAATATAACTTCTATAATACTGTTTCTATGTACAAGAATATAACTACTATAATACTGCTCCTATGTTCAAGATTATAACTACTATAATACTGCTCCTATGTACAAGAATATAACTACTATAATACTGCTCCTATGTAAAAGAATATAACTTCTATAATACTGTTTCTATGTACAAGAATATAACTACTATAATACTGCTCCTATGTTCAAGATTATAACTACTATAATACTGCTCCTATGTACAAGAATATAACTACTATAATACTGCTCATATGTACAAGAATATAACTTCTATAACACTGCTCCCATGTACAAGAATATAACTACTATAATACTGCTCCTATGTACTAGAATATAATTACTATAATACTGCTCCTATGTACAAGAATATAACTACTATAATACTGCCTCCTATGTAAAAGAATATAACTACTATAATACTGCCTCCTATGTACAAGAATATAACTACTATAATACTGCTCCTATGTACAGAATATAACTACTATAATACCGCCCCTATATACAAGAATAAAACTACTATAATACTGCTCCTATGTACAAGAATATAACTACTATAATACTGCTCCTATGTACAAGAATATAACTACTATAATACTGCCCTATGTACAAGAATATACCTACTATAATACTGCTCCTATGTACTAGAATATAACTACCATAATACTGCCCTATGTACAAGAATATACCTACTATAATACTGCCCCTATGTACAAGAATATAACTACTATAATACTGCCTCCTATGTACAAGAACATAACTACTATAATACTGCTCCTATGTACAAGAATATAACTACTATAATACTGCTCCTATGTACTAGAATATAACTACTATAATACTGCCTCCTATGTACAAGAATATAACTACTATAATACTGTTCCTATGTACTAGAATATAACTACCATAATACTGCTCCTATATACAAGAATATAACTACTATAATACCGCCCCTATATACAAGAATATAACTACTATAATACTGCTCCTATGTACAAGAATATAACTACTATAATACTGCCTCCTATGTACAATAATATAACTGCTATAATACTGCTCCTATGTACTAGAATATAACTACTATAATACTGCCTCCTATGTACAAGAATATAACTACTATAATACTGCTCCTATGTACAGGAATATAACTACTATAATACTGCCTCCTATGTACAAGAATATAACTACTATAATACTGCTCCTATGTACTAGAATATAACTACTATAATACTGCTCCTATGTACAAGAATATAACTACTATAATACTGCTTCTATGTCGAGGAATATAACTACTATAATACTGCTCCTATGTACAAGAATATAACTACTATAATACTGCTCCTATGTACAGGAATATAACTACTATAATACTGCTGCTATGTACAAGAATATAACTGCTATAATACTGCTCCTATGTACAAGAATATAACTACTATAATACTGCCTCCTATGTACTAGAATATAACTACTATAATACTGCTCCTATGTACAAGAATATAACTACTATAATACTGCTTCTATGTACAGGAATATAACTACTATAATATGACTCCTATGTACAAGCATATAACTACTATAATACTGCTCCCTATGTACAAGAATATAACTACTATAATACTGCTCCTATGTATAAGAATATAACTACTATAATACTGCTCCTATGTACAAGAATATATCTACTATAATACTGACCCCTATGTACAGGGATATAACTACTATAATACTGCTCCTATGTACAAGAATATAACTACTATAATACTGCTCCTATGTACAAGAATATAACTACTATAATACTGCTCCTGTGTACAAGAATATAACTATTATAATACTGCCCCCTATGTACAAGAATATAACTACTATAATCCTGCTCCTATGTACAAGAATATAACTACTATACTACTGCTCCTATGTACAAGAATATAACTACTATAATACTGCCTCCTATGTACAAGAATATAACTACTATAATACTGCTCCTATGTACAAGAATATAACTACTATAATACTGCTCCTGTGTACAAGAATATAACTATTATAATACTGCCCCCCTATGTACAAGAATATAACTACTATAATACTGCTCCTATGTACAAGAATATAACTACTGTAATACGACTCCCAGTGCACCCATTCTTGTGATTGCTGTTGTTCCCAGCAGTCAGACCCCCAGCGATCAGACACTCCCTCAGTATCATGTGGATAGGGGATAAATTATATTAGCGTGATAACCCCTTAACTAATAACACAGTATTCAGTACGCTCCTGAGCTCCCCCTAGTGGTGGAGCTCTGTGTCAGAAGAATGGAGCTCGGCCGGCAGCACGGAAGGTTATCTGACCTCTATGGTGGTTATGGGGGGCACCTCCTTTCAGTGATACCCTTTTTCACACCTTCTTTACTCCTCAGCCGCTCTTCAGTCCCCATTAAGCCTGCAGGTGAAGAGGCCGTACATGTGGAGGGGAGATGATCTGCAGCCTGAGATTTTGGATACTGATCAGAAAAATGAATCCCTTCACCTAAAACTGAACAATCCGAGTAACAGGAACCACAGGGAGGAAGATGTGGACAGTGCGGCCCTGGAGACGGCCCGGCTGAAGGACAAGCTCAAGAGGAAGATGTCTGAAAGTTCTAGCGCCCGAGGGGGTGAGTGCGGCCCCTCCGGGGGGTGTATATGGAGCTCCCGCTTCTAGACAAGGGGGTTACAGCAACAAAACCGCCATAACTGACTCTAGAAGTATCCGCCAGTCTAAGGCTTGTATTAGACCAGCAGATGCCTTGCAGATCACGATTATAGATCAAAGATTTTACGACTTTTTAGCGACCAAAAATGTGCTTATTACGCCTCGCGAGGCTGGTTTCGTTCGCATTGGTGACATTCGGTACGATATTCGCTCCGTGTAATATAGGCTTAATGTGATTGACATTCCATCTCTTTGTATCTCTCCATCACAGCTCCATCTGAGCTGATTAGTTCCCTGAACGCCCCCCTGAAGCCTGCAGTTCCCAGGAGCGCCTCCCAGAGGTTAATGAACGTGACGAAACCTGTACCCCCCATACAGAGGAGCCCCACTCCTCAGAGCAACGCAGCAGAGGGCGGCACGCAGAGGAACTGGACAGAGAACGGGGACGGAAGGAGAGCGGAAGACGCCTCATACATAGAGGTACCGAGACTGGGCCAATATCTATCTCATATCTATCTGTCTCATCTGTATCTATCTATCTATCTATCTATCTATCTATCTATCTATCTATCTATCTCACATCTATTTATCTATCTATCTATCTATCTATCTATCTATCCATCTCATATCTATCTATCTATCTATCTATCTATCTATCTATCTATCTCATATCTATCTATCTATCTCATATCTATCTATCTATCTATCTATTCATCTCATATCCATCTATCTCATATCTATCTATCTATCTATCTATCTATCTCATATCCATCTATCTCATATCTATCTATCTATCTAATCTATCTATCTATCTCATATCTATCTGTCATATCTATCTATCTATCTATCTATCTCTCTCTCTCATATCTATCTATCTATCTATCTATCTATCTCATATCTATCTATCTATCTATCTATCTATCTATCTATCTATGTCATATCTATCTATGTCATATCTATCTATCTATCTATCTATCTATCTATCTATCTATCTATCTCTCTCTCATATCTATCTATCTATCTATCTATCTATCTATCTATCTCATATCTATCTATCTATCTATCTATCTATCTATCTCATATCTATCTATCTATCTATCTATCTATCTATCTATCTATCTATCTCATATCTATCTATCTATCTATCTATCTATCTATCTCATATCTATCTATCTATCTATCTATCGCTCTCATATCGATCTATCTATCTATCTCATATCTATCTATCTATCTATCTATCTATCTATCTATCTATCTATCTCATATCTATCTATCTATCTATCTATCTATCTATCTATCTATCTCATATCTATCTATCTGTCTCATCTGTATTTATCTGTCTATCTAACATCTCTCTGTTTTCTTGCTTTCTACCCGCAGTCTCTACAACTCGTGCGCTCTGGCGAGGATAAGAACCGTAAGCCTCTAGTTGGGGTTGTGATTCCTCCTATAACCAAATCATCCGCCGTTCCCGCAGAGCCGACTGAGAATGGCTTCGTTAAAAGGTATCATTCTGCAATACTCTAATTATTATGTTTCTCCTGATGAGAGTGATAATCCATACAGAACACCACTAGTGCTCGGCTGATGAGATCTCCACCGGGGCCCGGACAAGGGACCCAGCAGAGAAGGCCACTGTCTGCCAGGCACAGGACACAGGCTTTCTTAAAGGAGTAGTCAGACAGAAAATGTTTTATGTATTTTCATTTTCACCCATGATGCTTCCCATCTGGACTGAGCTTAGGGCACTTTCACACTTGCGTTATTCTTTTCCGGTATTGAGTTCCGTCCTCGGGGCTCAATACCGAAAGAGAACTGATCGGTTTTATCCTAATGCATTCTGAATGGAGAGCAATCCCTTCAGGATGCATCAGTTCAGTCCTTCTAACATTTTTTGGCCGGAGAAAATACAGCAGCATACTGCGGTATTTTCTCCGTCCAAAATTCCGGAACACTTGCCGGAATGCCGGATCTGGCATTAATTTCCTTTGAAATGTATTAGTATTAAAATTACCGCATTGATGGATCCGGTCTTCCGGTCTTCCGGTCTGCGCATAAAAATGTGAAAAAGATAAATACCGGATCCGTTTTTCCAGATGACAACCGGAGAGACGGATCCGGCATTGCAATGCATTTGTGAAACGGATCTGCATCCGTATCTGTCTAGAAATGGTATCCGTCTGCATACAGATTGCCGGATCCGGCAGGCAGTTCCGGCGACGGAACTGCCTGTCGGAATCCAGCAATGCAAGTGTGAAAGTACCCTTAGCTGATGCTTTACATTCTTCACCTGACAACTGACACCTGTGTTAGTAGTGGGATGAGTCTGACATTTTTGCTGGGGGTGGGAACATAAGTGGCGGCCTAGAGCTGCTACATTGTGGAAACCATACTGTAACTCTGAAGACAAGTAAGCTAAGTGTTTAGTGTCAAGAGGAGGAGCACGTCCTGACAATAGAGAGGGGGGCACGAGCCTAAGAGGCCATTATACGACACGACCAGGGCGAGGACTGTCTATACGACTACAAAGGTTAATGCAGTTTTTTGTTTGTTTGTTTTTTTGCATTATTGCAAAACGGCAAAACTTTTCATGGTGTTACAATATTGCAAAAGAAACGAAAAATGGCATCAATCTGTGGGGTGGCGTGTGAATTTTATGACCTGTGTTAATGCTGATGTCATCTCGTTACAGCAGTACTCCGGGGGATGAGGGCAAAACCAGCAGGTCTATAGGTGAGTAAAAAAATATGTATCGGGTGTTAAAATCTGGGATCCATCTTAAAAAGATATGTAGAAACTTTAAAGAGAAACTCCAGCCGAAACATGAAATCACATGTAGCTCCCCGCTTTCCAAGAGGTTTGCCCAGCTATCTCACAGGGAGGTGACAACAAAGGCTATAGAGATATAAATCATTCCGGATACTGGAGGGACAGTGATTGAGGTCTAAGGCACAGGAGAGGAGACAGGCTGTGCTCAGCACAGCAGCGTGCAGCATGTCACAGGCAGTGTGCGAATTCCAGAGCACTGCAGAAAGAGACAGAGAAGACACATGTAGGTTGACAATAGCCTTCCCAGACGATCAACGGTACAAGAGACAGCCCCCAGTGCAATTACTAAGGAGCAAAATACAACCACCTGGTATTATTTTGCACTGTATGGTGGTATAATTTGGGATCTGTTTTAGGGAGTATTATTTGGATGCTGCATATTATTTGGGCATGAGATGTTATCATTGCGTGGACTGAATGTGGCAGTATTGTATTGGCACTATATACTAGTATTATAAGGGTAAAATAATGGGAAAAACTGTCTACAAATGGCAAGTGTTGGGACCCTACTTTTCTTGTTGCCTAGGGCCCCATTCTTTCTTTAAAACTGCTCCCTTAGGCCTCATGCACACGACCGTTTTTTTATGCTGTCCGCAAAAAGGGGTTCCGTTGTTCAGTGATCCGTGTCCGTTTTTGCCTTCCGTTGTGCTTCCGTGTGTCTTCCGTTTTTTTAGCGGACATGACCCAAAAGATTTTACCAAAAGACAGGCTGACAATGTTTCCCAAGTGCCTGCCAAGGGATCCGCAAAAAAAACCGACACGGAACACGGATGACACCCGGATGGCCATCCGCATTTTTCACGGACCCATTGACTTGAATGGGTCCGTGAACCGTTTTTCACGGACAAGAATAGGACAGGTTATATTTTTTTGACGGACTGGAATCACGGACCACGGACACGGAGGACAAACGGTGCATTTGCCGAGGTTTCCACGGACCCATTGAAAACCAATGGGTCCGCAGAAAATCACGAAAAACGGAGCAACGGACACGGAAACAATCAACGGTCGTGTGCATGAGGCCTAACAGGTCAGTGTTCACATGAGAACCTGGAATTTCCCTTTTAAGTGATATGACGGTACATGCCGTTAGTGGGGTTTGTGGATCTGGGTAATACAAATCCTTAGATTTACCCAATAATAGGAAATCAATGAGAATTTTGTTTGATAATTCAATACATGAAAATCTCAGAAAAACCTCCAGAGAGGTCCGGGCGCCCTACAGAGCACTGCAGCCCCATTAGTTTAGCAGTTTTGGTGGAAACCACCACTGAAGATGTGGTGTAGCTGGATTTCCATGTAATGAGGGATGCTGAAACCTGGCTATAAGACTTTTTTTAAGTAGAGAATTTCAGGCTTAAGGTCCCCCTTCCCCAATTTGCAGATTCAAGTGATTTCTTAATAAACGCCTTAAAGGATGAATACAAATAAAAACTAAATCCAGTTTTTGGGTGGGGATAGCCTTCTCTGTCTCCACCAGAAGTTTTACTCAGCTAGGTTCAAGCACTCCAGAGAAATCTGATATATATATATATTTTTTTAAACTACTGAGTAATCGTGTTACAGTTGCCAAAGCATCTTCATGGGAAATGCTGCCTCTGCTAGAAAGGAGGAGTATTTCCATAGCAAGCAGAGCATTCCCTATACCTCTGATGTCCAACCTTTGGTTCTGACAACCTGTGATGGCATGTTCTCACCATGACCCCGGGAGACTGTTTCGGATCAGTAGCTGAGTAATTACATTCTCCCTTTACTGAGCAATTAGCGGTATGATGGTTGCACCTGCGCTGGGGAAGAATTGTTACAATGATTACAATGAAACAAAGTATCAATGTTTTCTGCTACAAACTGTAACCAACATAATGAGATAATAAGAAGGAGACCTCTCCAAGGAGCCGCGAGGCACACAATGGCTGGGACGTGGAGGCCTAGTGTTCAGCTGACAATGGGGAGGTGAGATCATGTGACCTGTGAGGATATTGTGTTACTAGAATGGAATGAACACAACATTACCAGAGCAATGACAGCTAAATACAAGAGAGGCTCGGACTATCTATGGGGCCTTCGGGCATGGAGTCTGATCTTGCCATCGGCTGAGCCGAAAATATCTGTTGGGAGACTTGTCCAAAGAATACGTCCCTCCAAAATTCTAAAATATCTCCTAGCAATGTTCTCCGCCACCAAGATGCGTCTCCCATTCCCATAATACTAGAAAGCGCGTGGACATCCCTTGTAGGGGATATAATGGTCAGCACACAGCATTGAACTGGGGTTCCTTGGTCCCACCAGAGGACTTTATTCTTGCGGCCCATGACCTATATCATCAATAAAGTCTAGACCCTAGAGACAAGTAAGTGGCTCCTAAGGCAGCTCCAAATGCTTTTTTCTCCTGAGCCTTTGAGGCCCACTATGGGTACAGAGACTAAACCCACAGGAGGATCTTCTGGTGCTCTGCTAGGCCAGTCCGTAAAGGGGGAGCGGTGCAGTACTGGTACTCTGCTAGGCCAGTCCGTAAAAGGGGAGCAGTGCGGTACTGGTACTCTGGTACTCTGCTAGGCCAGTCCGTATAGGGGGAGCAGTGCGGTACTGGTACTCTGGTACTCTGCTAGGCCAGTCCGTATAGGGGGAGCAGTGCGGTACTGGTACTCTGGTACTCTGCTAGGCCAGTCCGTATAGGGGGAGCAGTGCGGTACTGGTACTCTGGTACTCTGCTAGGCCAGTCCGTAAAAGGGGAGCAGTGCGGTACTGGTACTCTGCTAGGCCAGTCCGTATAGGCGGAGCAGTGCGGTCCTTAAGGAAGTAATGACCCTTCCTAGTGATATGCCATCACTTCTAGTGGTCGGAAAACCCCTTTAAGAAGCCGTAGACATAAGATAGCTGTCAGCTTATCTTATGGCCCATTTACGCAAGCAAAACAGATAATTGGAGAGGTTGAAACGGGGACAGCTGGATTTTCTGATGTGTGTAACCAACCAATCTGCTGGATCTACTGGATGTGGGTGGAAAGGGGTGACCATCGGGGGTCTGGGGGACATTTGTGACAGTAACACGTTCTGTGTTTCCACTTTCCCTTACCCGATACGCAGACGCTGATCAAACAGACGCCCGTGCCATGAATGCCATGGAAACCAACTTGGAACTGGTCTCTTTAAAACGGATTCCACCGTCTATATCCAAGTCTGCACAAGACAAGATGAGACAGAAACAGCAGGAGATAGAAAATATTCGTAATGAAAAAAGAAAGAGCCAAAAGCAATTGTGGGACCGTCTGCAAGGAGTGGATTCTGGAGGTCAGTGTAAGGACGAGACACTGCACATATAGTCATATGGAGCATGCTGGTATAACCTGGGCATCTCCTGTATATAATTATATATGTACAGCTGGTATAAGTTATACATCTTCCTGTATATAGTGATATGGACCATGCTGGTATAACCTGGGTATCTCCTGTATATAATTATATATGTACAGCTGGTATAAGTTATACATCTTCCTATATATAGTGATATGGAGCATGCTGGTATAACCTGGGTATCTCCTGTATATAATTATATATGTACAGCCGGTATAACCTGGGCATCTCCTGTATATAATTATATATGTACAGCTGGTATAAGTTATACATCTTCTTGTATATAGTGATATGGAGCATGCTGGTATAACCTGGGCATCTCCAGTATATAATTATATATGTACAGCTGGCATAAGTTATACATCTTCTGTATACAGTGATATGGAGCATGCTGGTATAACCCGGGTATCTCCTGTATATAATTATATATGTACAGCTGGTATAAGTTATACATCTTCTTGTATATAGTGATATGGAGCATGCTGGTATAACCTGGGCATCTCCTGTATATAATTATATATGTACAGCTGGTATAAGTTATACATCTTCTTGTATATAGTGATATGGACCATGCTGGTATAACCTAGGTATCTCCTGTATATAATTATATATGTACAGCTGGTATAAGTTATACATCTTCTTGTATATAGTGATATGGACCATGCTGGTATAACCTGGGTATCTCCTGTATATAATTATATGTGCTGTATATAATTATATATGTACAGCTGGTATAAGTTATACATCTTCTTGTATATAGTGATATGGACCATGCTGGTATAACCTGGGTATCTCCTGTATATAATTATATATGTACAGCTGGTATAAGTTATACATCTTCTTGTATATAGTGATATGGACCATGCTGGTATAACCTGGGTATCTCCTGTATATAATTATATATGTACAGCTGGTATAAGTTATATTTCTTCTTGTATATAGTGATATGGACCATGCCGGTATAACCTGGGTATCTCCTGTATATAATTATATATGTACAGCTGGTATAACCTGGGTATCTCCTGTATATAATTATATATGTACAGCTGGTATAAGTTATACATCTTCTTGTATATAGTGATATGGAGCATGCTGGTATAACCTGGGTATCTCCTGTATATAATTATATATGTACAGCTGGTATAAGTTATACATCTTCTTGTATATAGTGATATGGACCATGCTGGTATAACCTGGGCATCTCCTGTATATAATTATATATGTACAGCTGGTATAAGTTATACATCTTCTTGTATATAGTGATATAGACCATGCTGGTATAACCTGGGCATCTCCTGTATATAATTATATATGTACAGCTGGTATAAGTTATACATCTTCCTGTATATAGTGATATGGACCATGCTGGTATAACCTGGGTATCTCCTGTATATAATTATATATGTACAGCTGGTATAAGTTATACATCTTCTTGTATATAGTGATATGGACCATGCTGGTATAACCTGGGTATCTGCTGTATATAATTATATATGTACAGCTGGTATAAGTTATACATCTTCTTGTATATAGTGATATGGAGCATGCTGGTATAACCTGGGTATCTCCTGTATATAATTATATATGTACAGCTGGTATAAGTTATACATCTTCTTGTATATAGTGATATGGAGCATGCTGGTATAACCTGGGTATCTCCTGTATATAATTATATATGTACAGCTGGTATAAGTTATACATCTCCCTGTATATAGTGATATGGAGCATGCTGGTATAACCTGGGTATCTCCTGTATATAATTATATATGTACAGCTGGTATAAGTTATACATCTTCTTGTATATAGTGATATGGAGCATGCTGGTATAACCTGGGTATCTCCTGTATATAATTATATATGTACAGCTGGTATAAGTTATACATCTCCCTGTATATAGTGATAAGGAGCATGCTGGTATAACCTGGGCATCTCCTGTATATAATTATATATGTACAGCTGGTATAAGTTATACATCTCCCTGTATATAGTGATAAGGAGCATGCTGGTATAACCTGGGTATCTCCTGTATATAATTATATATGTACAGCTGGTATAAGTTATACATCTTCCTGTATATAGTGATATGGACCATGCTGGTATAACCTGGGCATCTCCTGTATATACTTATATATGTACAGCTGGTATAAGTTATAAATCATCTTGTATATAGTGATATGGAGTATGCTGGTATAACCTGGGTATCTCCTGTATATAACTATATATGTACAGCTGGTATAACCTGGGTATCTCCTGTATATAATTATATATGTACAGCTGGTATAAGTTATACATCTTCTGTATATAGTGATATGGAGCATGCTGGTATAACCTGGGTATCTCCTGTATATAATTATATATGTACAGCTGGTATAAGTTATACATCTTTTTGTATATAGTGATATGGAGCATACTGGTATAACCTGGGTATCTCCAGTATATAATTATATATGTACAGCTGGTATAACCTGGGCATCTCCTGTATATAATTATATATGTACAGCTGGTACATCTTCTTGTATATAGTAGGATATTACATATTTGATATGTTTCACAGAACCAGGGACCGTTACCTCCTTCAGTCTTAGTGGGGTTAGCACAGTGCCTCTAGTTTCGGAGAAGAGACCAGGAGTACAGAATATAAGCTTGAATAAATGGGTGAGTCGCCCGTCTCTGCCCAGTATCCCCACTGTGAACCAGGACACCAACAGTGATTTCCGCCACTCGTCAGGTAATTCTTGAAGGTTATGGATATGAATTCCCCGACTGTGTTGTTACAATGTATTACATGGTATCTGCCTTGGATCCCATTAAATTACTTCTATTATTATCTAAAGCAACTTAAAAAGAAGAAATGAAACTTGGCACATGGGTACCGTTCTCATTGCTGTATGTTTCGGTGTCTGTTTTGTGTACAGCATATTCTTTACCTGCCACCTTCCTGGACTGCTTTGACTGGGACTCCGATTCTGAGAATGGTGGTCCGGGTACTGGTCCAATGTCTCATCCAGAGCAAGGGTTGTTGGAGGCTCTGAAGTGGCTCAATCACAAAGACTGGTGAGATTTCTCATAAATATGTGATACTGGTCGACTCATCACTTCTGAATCCGTAACTAACATATAGAGATGAGCGAAGATAAAAAGGCCGTCGCGGCCATCTTGATTGAAGACACCGCGCAAAATCTCACACGGTGACGTCTGGTGTGACATCATCACATCGCCCCGTGCGAGATTTTGCCCGGTTTCTGCAATCAAGATGGCCGCGATGGCCTCTTTGCGCGCAATTGGATGAGGTGAGTATTTTCTTTTCTTTTTTAACGCCATTTCAGGAAAAATAGATTCTTTGCAACGAAGCGGGAGGAAATTCAGCTTTGCGGCGAATCAAATTTTTCCTGAAGTTCAGATCGAAGTCCACTTCGGATACTTAGATTTGCTCAACAC
This sequence comes from Bufotes viridis, assembly GCA_033119425.1. Classification (NCBI taxonomy): domain Eukaryota; kingdom Metazoa; phylum Chordata; class Amphibia; order Anura; family Bufonidae; genus Bufotes; species Bufotes viridis. The sequence goes on from CM065592.1 coordinate 447,455,543, forward strand.
TAGTAACATACATAGTATTTCACAGGAGAAGGCGTACCATATGCGCACAGGGGCCCAATAGACAATGGGGCCAGCTGCTTCCTGCTGTGTATTAGGGACTTGCCTATTTAGGTTTATTTTTACACATAAGGAGTTGGTTTTTAGCTATTTAAGACGTAGGGGCCCGTATAGTCTCCTTGCACAAGGGGCCCTCTGCCAATTGTGTCCACCTATGGATCTCGTTTTGAACATTTTTTGCACTTAAAGGGGTTTTCCCATCTCAGACAATGGGGGCATATCGCTAGGATATGCCCCCATTGTCTGATAGGTGCGCTGGGACCCGCACCTACAATGAGAACGAAGCGGGGAAATAAACAGAGGGTGCACTGCGCATGCACAGCCGCCCTCCATTCATTTCTATGCTTGCCTGCCCCATATAAATGAATGGGCCGCGCATGCGCGGTGCGCTTCTATTCACTTCTATGGGAGCAGCGCTTAGTGGTGGACGGACCCCGGAAAATCCATGGTTCTCCAGCCACAGCGCTCCCTGCTTCGTTCTCCTTGTAGGTGCAGGTCCCAGCTGTGGGACCCGCACCTATCAGGCAATGGGGGCATATCCTAGCGAAATGCCCCCATTGTCTGTGATGGGAATACCCCTTTAAGTCGTACTTATAATTCTGTTAAGTTGCTCTCCGTATGTCATAATAACTTTCAACGACATCATCTTATGCTCCGATCACATCCAAAGCTGCAACATGAACCCATCAACACAGCACAGACCAACACTTTATAGTCGTCTTCTGATTTTATGAAACTGCTTTCAATGGGCAGATTCCATAAAACTGTCCTGAACCCCATTGTGTGACTGAAGTGTATGGAACAGTGCTGGGACCTCCTTTGTGGGGGGAGATAGGTCAGTGAAAACATGGACTGAGGAGGTCATATAATGTACTGCACGCTAGGCTGGTGTACTACATCTCCCATAATGCATTACGGCAGGGATTCCCTGTGCGGCAGCGGGCAGCATTGAGAGCTATGGTCCCGAAACTTAAGAACAAGAGGCCATATTAATACTCAGGGAGTAGATTTTTTCTGTCACTCGGTCACCAGAGGAACATCACTGTTTTCCTCCCTTAGCTCTTCCTGGCATTCTTAATTGAATATCTGCAAGTAGGGTGTTAAATATAAATGATTGCTAGCCACATTTTTAGGGCCCCACCATAAGGTTTTTATCAATAAGGTCAAAAACAAGAATTGCTGGAAAGTGTCACCTATAAGGAAGGAAGTAGCTAACTTCTCCTCTGAGGTTCAATAGAAATCAATATCACTGCAGCCTGTCTTCTTAAATCCACCTTGTAATGTTGATCTGATCCTGCAGGGAGCAGAAGGAGAAGGGTCTGATCAGTGTGAGGTGCCTGGCTTCCTGGCATCCCGAGGTCCTATTCTCCAGACTTCATGACCTGAGTATAGCAGTGACCAGAGAGGTAAGTTGTTTGGAAAAAAAACCTAGCATGAAGGTCAGAAAGTCTTCAATCTCCCTGCAGCACCCCCGCAGGGAAAATGAGGCATTACACAGTTCTCATTGGAATTCTTGGGCACGGGTGTGACGGGTCCTCCAGAGAGAAAAAGGCTCTCTGTAGCCACAGACCAGGTAGATTGAGGTCATGAATGTAGGACCTCCTTAGATGTCACTAATAGGGGGTGTGAAAATGGTTTTCTTAAGCCAGACATTTTTTTTCTTAAAAATGCACCCAAACTGTTTCCACCTTTTATTGAGCTTTGAAGTCCCTTCATGGAACATGTACGCTCAATACCAAAAAGCAGATTTAGGTAGGTTACCCAATCTCATTTTCTATGAATTTTTTTAAATTGTAAAAACCAGTATGACCAGTATAACCAATTTAATCATAATTGCTGGCAGATGAAAGATGATTGTTTTTAGCAAAAGTTGCGGGAGGACGCCACAATGCAAGAATAAGCCCAATCCCATTTCACTAAACCACTGTATCCACCACCAGGTCAGCAATCTGCGGTCCAAAGTCTCCCGTCACGCCATCAAAACCCTGGGCGACCTGTTCAAAGCCCTCCGAAGAAATATGGACCAAGAAGTAGAAGAGATCACCCGGGTCCTGCTCCTCAAGATCGGGGATTCCAATGATTTCATTCGAGAGGAGTCAGACAAGTCTCTAGGAGTCATGGTGGAATACGTCAGCCCATCCAAGGTCCTATCTGCTCTGATTGCCGGGGGCATCAGGTGGGTGTAATGCCTACAGCTGGACATGTTCGCTGCTGCTATCGCCTGGGCTTCATTCACCGAGTACAGCAGTGCTGTCTGTAAAGCCCATGTTATAGCAGAAGGAAAAAGCATAACTGAAGCATATTAAGAATTGGATGACTATAGAAGTGGTGAATACAATCTATTTTTCTCTGATATCGGCCAGTACAGGCTGGAAAGAGGCTGAATGTAGGACTGCATACTATCATCTCCTGCTCCCTGTTAACAGCCATTTTTAGATAGGGATACACAGGGGCGTAACTATAAAAGGCTGGGCCCCGTAGCGAATGTTTGACCGGGCCCCTGCCCCAGCAACTTCCCCGTAACGCCCCTCCCATGGCTAGTTCTACATTGGACCAGTAAGGAGGAAGAGTTAAGGGTTTACTTTATGGTATGCCACCTGGGCCCTGTATGCCTCTTTAGTGCCGTCACACAGTAGTTATAACCCCTTAGTGCCTTACACAGTAGTTACGCCCCCTTAGTGCTGTCACACAGTAGTTATGCCCCCTTAGTGCCTTACACAGTAGTTATAACCCCTTAGTACCGTCACACAGTAGTAATGCTCCCTTAGTGCCTTACACAGTAGTTATGTCCCCTTAGTGCCGTCACACAGTAGTTATGTCCCCTTAGTGCCGTCACACAGTAGTTATAACCCCTTAGTGCCTTACACAGTAGTTATGTCGCCTTAGTGCCGTCACACAGTAGTTATAACCCCTTAGTGCCTTACACAGTAGTTATGTCGCCTTAGTGCCGTCACACAGTAGTTATGCCCCCTTAGTGTCGTCACACAGTAGTTATAACCCCTTAGTGCCGTCACACAGTAGTTATACCCCCTTAGTGCCGTCTCACAGTAGATATGCCCCCTTAGTGCCCCCACACAGTAGTTATGCCCCCTTAGTGCCGTCACACAGTAGTTATGCCCCCTTAGTGCTGTCACACAGTAGTTATGCCCCCTTAGTGCCTTACACAGTAGTTATACCCCCTTAGTGCCATCACAAAGTAGTTATACCCCCTTAGTGCCGTCACACAGTAGTTATGCCCCCTTAGTGCCGACACACAGTAGTTATACCCCCTTAGTGCCGTCACACAGTAGTTATACCCCCTTAGTGCCGTCACACAGTAGTTATACCCCCTTAGTGCCGTCACACAGTAGTTATGCCCCCTTAGTGCCGTCACACAGTAGTTATGCCCCCTTAGTGTCGTCACACAGTAGTTATAACCCCTTAGTGCCGTCACACAGTAGTTATAACCCCTTAGTGCCGTCACACAGTAGTTATGCCCCCTTAGTGCCGTCACACAGTAGTTATGCCCCCTTAGTGCCGTCACACAGTAGTTATGCCCCCTTAGTGCTGTCACACAGTAGTTATGCCCCCTTAGTGCCGTCACACAGTAGTTATACCCCATTAGTGCCGTCACACAGTAGATATGCCCCCTTAGTGCCCCCACACAGTAGTTATGCCCCCTTAGTGCCTTCACACAGTAGTTATGCCCCCTTAGTGCCGTCACACAGTAGTTATGCCCCCTTAGTGCCGTCACACAGTAGTTATGCCCCCTTAGTGCCATCACAAAGTAGTTGTACCCCCTTAGTGCCATCAAACAGTAGATATGCCCCCATAGTGCCGTCACACAGTAGATATGCCCCCTTAGTGCCGTCACACAGTAGTTATACCCCCCTAGTGCCGTCACACAGTAGTTATGCTCCATTAGTGGCTTACATAGTACTTATGCTTCCTTAGTGCCGTCACACAGTAGATATGCCCCCTTAGTGCCCCCACATAGTAGTTTTACCCTATTAGTGCCCCCATTACCAACTGCTGCCCCCTTACAGTAATGTTGGCCATTTAGTGTCCGCCTTACAGTAGTGCTGCCCCTTAAGATAATTATCAGATAAGATAATCCTTTAATAGTCTCACCAGGAGGAAATTCACAGTGTTACAGCAGCACAGAGAATACAAAAACTCCAAAATAAAAGCATTACAGTACAGGGTACAGGAAAAAAAAGGGCATACTGGCCCTTTAATAGATATATATTTTTTTGCTATAATTTGTCCCGTTTTCTTTTGCAGCCACCGGAACAGCTCGGTGAGAAAGTGCGCGGCGAAGCATCTCCTTGCCGTGGTGGAACAGTTGGCGGGCGACAAACTCCTGTCGGGGCCCAGGGAGAGCACAGACGCCTTTCTCAGGACCCTCGTCAAACTGATGCAGGACAGGCAGCAAGACACCAGGTATCCTACACCGATTCTAATTCTATAACGGCATCGTTATAACGGAGTCCTAGGCTGGGGCTACACGACGACATGTGTCGCGCCACAATAAGTCTCATGACACATAGGGCACAACTACACTGCTTCATGTGTCGCGTGACAATTTTCATAATGATAGTCTATGGTGTCGCACTGCGAACACGTGACATGCCAGTCGCAGAAAAATCCATCTTGGATGGATTTTCTGCTACTGTCGTGTCGCAGCGTGACACCATAGACTATCACTATACAAATTGTCGCGCGACACATGTCGTCGTGTAGCCCTAGCCTTACTATGATATGTCCCTCCTTAGATTCTACGGGAGGCGGATGTTCAGCTTAGTGATGGCGCATCCTAAATTCGAACAGCAGATGGAACGCTTGATCCCGTCACATGACCTGCGGGAACTTATCGTCACGGTTAAACAGAAGGTACCTCGACTGATGACTTCAGATATTGATGAGATATTCAGCTATAGGTTGTTGGTGCCATTAGGTGTATTAATAATATTGCATGTCTTATAATGCTGGGGAGGGGGGGGATATGGCTGTCGTGTGGCCGGTCATAGTGGACTGAGTCTGTGGCCATCTAATGAAAGTAGGTGCAGAAGGCAATGCAGGCGACTGTGGGAGTAACACACGAGATGGTCAGGGAAGGGGAGAGAAAAATATTGTGTATGCCTGTGTAGCTTCTGTGACCTGGTGACAACAGGGAGTCCTCCACAGCCTCCAAAATGGCTGACTATAGCAGCCACTTCTCAAAAGAAGAGAAGCTCTGGAGCACAGACTGCTGCTCTCACAGGTGAAATACTGTGCTGATCTAAATAGTGATGAGCTGATGTAAAACAGCAAGAATTTAGGCAGTAAAAATAACAAATTCTGCTGCTCACAGGAGGCGAGTGACAGCGTTTCAGACGTTCCATCTGCCAGGAGTCAGCGGCCTCTGCAGAAGAGCAGCGTCCCGGTGAGTGCGGGCGTCAGAGACCAGGAGACTTCGGAATCAGACCACAGGTGATGCAAGTGATAGTTTGTATGTACCTAGGGGTTATGCCTCTTCATATGTATGTGCACTCTTTTCTCCTGAAATACTCTGTGCTGCTGGGGACCCTGTTCCTTCTGCTATCTAACCCTCAGTCTGTGACCTCCCACAAGATCAGCACACCAGTCTCCTGAAATACTCTGTGCTGCTGGGGACCCTGCTCCTTCTGCTATCTAACCCTCAGTCTGTGTCCTCCCACAAGATCAGCACACCAGTCTCCTGAAATACTCTGTGCTGCTGGGGACCCTGCTCCTTCTGCTATCTAATCCTCAGTCTGTGTCCTCCCACAAGATCAGCACACCAGTCTCCTGAAATACTCTGTGCTTCTGGGGATCCTGCTCCTTCTGCTATCTAACCCTCAGTCTGTGTCCTCCCACAAGATCAGCATACTCCGCTCCTGAAATACTCTGTGCTGCTGGGAATTCGTCTCCCTCCGCAATTAATCTTTCACTATGTGACCTTTCAGAAGATCATAGCTCCTTGTAACAATTAGGCCTCTTGCACATGAACTTTTATTTTTCCCGTTTACGTTCCGTTTTTTGCATTCCGTACATATGGACCGTATGCGGAACCATTCATTTCAATGGATCCGCAAAAAAAAACGGAAGGTACTCCGTTTCCGTTTTTCCATTCCGTTATACGGAAGGCATAACGGACAAGGATAGTACTGTTCTATCAGGGGCCAGCTGTTCCATTCCGCAAAAAACGGAATGCACATGGACGTCATCCGTATTTTTTGTGGATCCGTTTCTTGCGGACTGCAAAATATTGAAAAAGCCACACGGTCGTGTGCATGAGGCCTTAGGCTACATGCACACAACAGTATGTGTTTTGCGGGCCGCAAAGCAAAAAAAAACGGATGATGTCCGTATGGCATCCGTTTTTTTTTGCGGATCCGTTTTTTGGGCTGATCCATTGTAATAATGCCTATCCTTGTCCGCAAAATGGAAAAAAATAGGACATGCACTATTTTTTTTGCGGAGCTACGGAACGGACATACTGATGCGGACAGCACACAGTGTGCTTTCCGCGTTTTTTGCGGAAATTAATGGGTCCGCATCCTATCCGCAAAAAAAACGGAACGGACACGGAAACAAAATACGTCTGTGTGCATGTAGCCGTCTTCCTTTTTTTTTCACATCCACATCCTTTCCGTGTGTCCGCAAATTTTGTAGGTTATGTTTCCGTGTGTCTTCCGTTTTTTTTTGCGGATCCGCAAAAAAAACGGAAGGCTTAAACCAGTTTCTTAAAGTACCTGTACAAGTTCCCTGGTTTCCAAGCAACCATCCGCAAAAAAAAACGGACGCGGATGACAAACGGATGGCTTCCGTTGGTCATCCGCATTTTTTGCGGACCCATTGACTTCTATGGGTCCGCAAACCGTTTTTTGCGGACAAGAATAGGACATGCCATATTTTTTTTGCGGACGTGAAATGCGGACAGCGGACGCGGACAGGCAACAGAAGAGGCATCCGCATTTTTTACGGATCCATAGAAATGAATGGGAAACCATCGGATCCGCAAAAAAAACGGAACGGAGGCCGCAAAAAACCACTGCCGTGTGCATGTAGTCTGTGACCTCTCACAAAGATCCACATTTGTGTCCTAAAATACTGTGGGATCCTGTGTCAAAGGCTTCATGCACACGAACGTTGTTTGTTTCCGTTTTTTTTGCGGATAGGATGCGGACCTATTCGTTTCAATGGGTCTGCAAAAAATGCGGACAGCACACCGTGTACTATCCGCATCCGTAGGTCCGTTCCGTAGCCCCGCAAAAAAAATAGAACAAGTCCTATTCTTGTCTGTTTAAGGCATTGTTACAATGCAAAAAAAAAACTCTACCAGTATGTCTGGTTTACTAGGGTTGATCCTGCTGACACATGCCCTTTAAATGCACAACATTTTTCTTTTACATTTAGATACATTTTATATGATATTTTTTTTATAAATGTCGCCAGTCGTCTCCTTAGACCCATCAGGGGAAGCTAATGGCCTGACACTGATATCATTCTATAGCATTATGTTATAATTTACTCCTTCAGCGTAAGCCGGCCCGTAGAGATGGAATCAGAACCTCAAGAGTCCCCGGTCCCTCGGCGGAAGCCTGTCCGTGCGGCAGAGGCGACGGAGCAATTAAAGGAGCTCATCAAACTACTGACAGCCAAGGAATATCAGAGCAAAATGGACGGCGTGACGCTTCTGCTGGAGCACTGCAAGGGCAACGTCAAGTTCGTTAGCTCCAACATTACCCAGGTGAGTGGCCAAAGACTGCTGCTGCAGAACCTCTTCCTGATACATGTCTCATTAAGGCTCCGTTCACATGGCAGGGGGGTGAATACTTTTTAAAGTATTATTGTATTATTTTTGCAGATTTTTGATGCCTTTAACCCCAGGCTGCAGGATGCCAACAAGAAGGTGAATCAGTATGCGCTGGAGTCGGCTGCTGTCATGACCCCGCTCCTCAAGGAGAGCCTGCACCACGTCTTAGTCCCTATGGTGACCGTAATCACAGACAACCTGAACTCCAAGCACTCCGGGATCTACACGGCTGCGGTCAGGGTTCTGGACACGCTGGTCTCCAGTATAGGTACTAACCATTGGGGACTTTTCAGAGACAATTTTTTCAGTGCCCCCATAACAGTGACAACCACAGGGACCAAATAGGTGACCCATAATAATGCCAACCAGTGCCTTAATAACAGTAGCTGCCACAGTGCCCCATAACAGATCAAGCTGCAGTGCCCATACCAGTGCCAACCACCGAACCCAAATAGATGACCCATAATAATGCCAACCAGTGCCTTAATAACAGTAGCTGCCACAGTGCCCCCAAAACAGATCACGCTGCAGTGCCCATACCAGTGCCAACCACCGAACCCAAATAGGTGACCCATAATAATTCCAACCAGTGCCTTAATAACAGTAGCTGCCCCCATAACAGATCAAGCTGCAGTGCCCATACCAGTGCCAACCACCCAACCCAAATAGGTGACTCATACTAATGCCAACCAGTGCCTTAATAACAGTAGCTGCCACAGTGCCCCATAACAGATCAAGCTGCAGTGCCCATACCAGTGCCAACCACCGAACCCAAATAGGTGACCCATAATAATGCCAACCAGTGCCTTAATAACAGTAGCTGCCCCCATAACAGATCAAGCTGCAGTGCCCATACCAGTGCCAACCACCGAACCCAAATAGGTGACCCATAATAATGCCAACCAGTGCCTTAATAACAGTAGCTGCCCCCATAACAGATCAAGCTGCAGTGCCCATGCTAGTGCCAACCACCGAACCCAAATAGATGACCCATAATAATGCCAACCAGTGCCTTAATAACAGTAGCTGCCACAGTGCCCCATAACAGATCAAGCTGCAGTGCCCATACCAGTGCCAACCACCGAACCCAAATAGATGACCCATAATAATGCCAACCAGTGCCTTAATAACAGTAGCTGCCCCCATAACAGATCAAGCTGCAGTGCCCATACCAGTGCCAACCACCGAACCCAAATAGGTGACCCATAATAATGCCAACCAGTGCCTTAATAACAGTAGCTGCCACAGTGCCCCCAAAACAGATCAAACTGCAGTGCCCATGCTAGTGCCAACCACTGAACCCAAATAGGTGACCCATAATAATGCCAACCAGTGCCTTAATAACAGTAGCTGCCCCCATAACAGATCAAGCTACAGTGCCCATACTAGTGCCAACCACTGAACCCAAATAGGTGACCCATAATAATGCCAACCAGTGCCTTAATAACAGTAGCTGCCTTAGTGCCCCCAAAACAGATCAAGCTGCAGTGCCCATACCAGTGCCAACCACCGAACCCAAATAGGTGACCCATAATAACGCCAACCAGTGCCTTAATAACAGTAGCTGCCACAGTGTCCCCCAAAACAGATCAAGCCACAATTTTCCCATAATAGCACCAGCCAGTGCCCATAATAGTGCCAACCATCCGAATGCAAATATGTAGCCCATAACAGTACCAGCCAGTGCCCATAACAATGCCAACCACGCGGTGTCCCCAATAAAGTGACAGCCAAAATGCCCCCATAGCAATTACAGCCATTGGTCCCTTAACAGTGGCAGCCGCAGGGTCCCCATAACTGTACCCATAGCAATGACAACCACTTACTTTTTTATTCCAGATAATTTGTGGCTTTTGCAGCCATTTGCCGGCAGAGTCCGTTTTCTCAGCGGCCGCGCCATGAATGATGTGACAGAGCGATTGTCAGGTAAGTCGGGTGATTTACTTTTTGAAATTTCTCGTGTAAAGATTTTGGGGGATATATAGTTGTGCCAAATTGATCGATGTGGTGCCCATACAGCGTCATAATTTTGCTGCAGATTGCCAGTAATCTCCTCTTGATAAATCCTGCGCATTTCATGCCTCCTGGTAGCCTCAAACCTTTCATTTTTGGTGCAAAAATTGTTCAACATCTTGTTGTTCCCGTTTCAGGCCTGGTGACCTCTGTCTACCCCCGGAAGCCTCAGGCGGTGGAGCGCCATGTCTTACCGGTGCTGTGGTATTTCTTATCAAATATCACCGGGAATGGAGTCCTGCCTGGACGGAATGGGAATTTCAAGGATGTGGTCGCCAAACTGACTAGAAGCCTGCACAAAGTGATGGGGCCCAGCCTCGAGGAGTACGCCTCCGGTCAGTCGCAGCACGCCGTCAAGATGTTGGCTGACATCCTGGGCACCAAGTGAAGAAATGGATTTATTTTTCATGGACTCCGTGCGAGGAGAAGATGGAAACGGGCGTGCCAGAGATTGGGCCTCATTTATCAAACCTCCTGAATCCCCGTCTTCTGGACATTTCTCAGCTACACCCCTAATTCACACAGAAATGGCAACAAAAATTTCCTGAAATGCCTACAAAACTTTCCCGAAACGCCCCCTTTGGGGCATATTTATATAAAACCCCACCCCTTAGAGGGCCAGTTGGAAGAAGGCTGATTGGCCGCTATGGCCAACTAGGCCATTTTTGTGAAATATGGCCCAATGTACTTAATATAATTAAGGTGTAAACTATATATTTTGGACTTTGGCCCCAACCATCACCCAATAGTCCTTATTCGTGGTACTGTCCTGCTAACTGGGCCCCAAAAAGGCGGAGTTTGTGCTAATTTGAATTAAAGGGGCGTCTCCATTGGAACTGAAGGGAGTTTAAAACGTTCCTAATTTAGGATTCATATATTGGCTAGTAGGGATGAGAAGCGTCAGAATACGTTGTATCTCAGGGGGTCCGTCATAGGATTCCATTCATTATTTATTACTGCTTCATCTATTTGGAGGATCCTTAAGACGATAAAGTCGGCCTTCCATAGTTTTAGCACCAGCTTGGCTTTTAAACAGTTAAAAACTACATTTATGTCCACTAGCTGCAGATATCTGACTTCATGTGCGCTGTACTACCTGTCAGCTACATCATTTCTTATACTCTGCCTCCAGAGCTGCATTCATAATTCTGTTTGTTTCTTTTAGGCCTCATGCACACGGCCGTTGTGTTCATTTGTGCACGGGCAAGGTCCGTGCGGCGGCTGGGACGGATCGAGAGCCATTGAACTTGAATGGGTCCGTGATCTGTCCGCATCGCAAAAAATAAGAACATGTTCTATTTTTTTGCGGTGCGGAGGCATGGACAGAAACTCCACGGAAGCACTCCATAGTGCTTCCGTGCCTCCGTTCCAAGTGACACACGACCGGTGGCACACGACCGGTGCCCGCATATTCTGGACCCGCTGTTTGCGGGCTGCAATACGGCCACGGCCGTGTGCATGAAGCCTTACACTGGGTTCAGACCTGAGCGTTTCTATTACGCGCGTTCGTGACTCTGGAGACTTTTTTTAATTGGTCTGGTGACCAATTAAAAAAGGGCATCTCTACACTTAACGCGCGTTAAACGCGCGTTAAACGCGCGTTCCCATTGAAGTCCATGGGAGGAAAAGCGCGACAAACGCCCAAAAAAACGCTCCTGAACGAGCTTATGCATCGGGCGTTTTACAGCGCGTTTTTACGCGCTGTAAAACGCGCAAGTGTGAACCACTCCCATAGGGATGCATTGGTTTTCATGTGTTGAGCGTTTTACAGCGCGTTTGAACGCGCTGTAAAACGCTCAGGTGTGAACCCAGGGTTAGACTGCAGGACTTCTCTCTGCCGCCACCTGGTGGTTAAGTGATTTCCAAGAGCTGGCTTTGCTGTGATGCATTGTTGGAGACGTCAGGTGTGAAGCTACATCTCCCACATTGCATTGCAGACTCTGAGGCATTATAGGATCTCTGCTAGATGCCCTTTTCTTGCCAGGACTCTGGACAATATGTAGAACCCGCTGATAAACCCGCTTGCTCTGATTGTATATTTTTGGCGCTTCCTGCAAACGTTCAGCTTCTATCAGTGATCGATAAATCTGTGGGTGTAATCTAGATGAAGAGGGCAGTATGTCCGCTCTGTATGTACATACTGTATCATGTGCCTTAGCATTAAATGATATTTTTATACTTTGGGTCTGTGACCTGGTTCTGATCTGCTCATTGGGGGGTATTTGTAGTTCCTTAAAGGGGAGCTCCATCTTTTAATAACTCAGACATTAGAGTCGGTATATGTAAATCCGTCACCCGTTGTGACATTTCTTCATGATTTTATTTGCTGTTTTTCCATTATTTTGAACTTCGTTTTTGTTTTTAGGAATCCGTACTATATGGAAACCATCAACAAGCAGGTTAGGCTACGTTCACACACGCATTATGAACTCCGGTAACCTGTTCCGGCAGAGGAACAGACTGCTGGAGTTCACCGTATCCAGAATAACCTGATGCTGCCCTGGACCGCCAGATCCCTGTTGACTATTATGGGATCCGACAGGGATCGTGTGCTTGCTTTCCGGCATAAATGTCAGCTTTCCGCCGGACAAAAAGTCTTCGGTGTAGCCGGCATTTGTGCCAAAAAGAGGCCGGATCCCCGTCAAATCCCTTAACAGCTAATGATACTCATTAACACGTGAACAAAGCAGGATCAACCCTATAAAAGCAAACATACGGCATGGAAGGGTTCATTCTGCTGATTAAAGTGATACCTGCCTTGTGAAAATCTGGTGCTCCCAAGAAAAATAAATTTTAGGCTGCATGCACACAACCGTATGTGTTTTGCGGTCTGCAAATTGCGGATCCGCAAAAAACAACAACGGATGACATCCGTATGGCATCCGTTTTTTTGGGACCCACCTCACCTAGAGACCTGCAGCGCTCGGAATGGACGATGTTATTGTATTACATATTCGTTCAGTCACTTAAGGGCAGGGGCAGCACTAAAAAGCTGAGGGGCACCGAGGGACTAGGCCCCGCCCCTGCGGAGCACTGAAGTCCTCAATTGCAAAAAGAATAAAAGTATTTTTGTCTCAGAAACGCCACAGATTTTTCCAAGGCGGGTATCATTTTAATCAGCAAGATCAAGCATACCAGTGAGTATGGCTGGTTTGATAGGTGATCGTTAATGTTAAAGAGGACCTTTCATCAGGCTAAAAAATGTGTACTAAGTGTGCTGACATATAGAGCGGCGCCCAGGGATCTCCCTGGACTTACTATTATCCCTGGGCGCCGCTCCGTTCGCCCGGTATAGGCTCCGGTATCTTCTGGGACTTGGTTATACTAGGAGGAGCCTAGTATCACTTGGTTATAGTAGGCGTATCCCAGGCTGTAGCGCTGGCCAATCGCAGCGCTCAGCTCATATCCTGGGAGAAAAAAACCCTTCCAGGATATGAACAGCTTTTGTTTTCCTGCTCCTATGACTTAAATGGGTTATCCAACTCTCTAACTATCCTCTGGACAGGTCACCAGTGTCTGATTAGTGGGGGTCTGACATTCGGGACCCCTCCAATCAGCTGTTTGAGAAGGCAGTAGTGCCGTGGTCTTCTCACGGCTTACCGAGCACAGCGCCGTACATCGTTTAGTGGCTGTGCTTGGTATTGCAGCTCAGCCCCATTGACGAATGGAATTGAGTTGCACATAGGCCCTGTGACCGATGAATGTGATGTCACTGGTCTAGGAAGAGGCCGTGGCAGTCTCTGATTCATCGTGGCCTTTTCTAACAGCCGATTTGCGGGGGTACCAGGATTTAGACCCACACTTATGAGATATTGATGACCTGTTCTGACGATAAGCCATTAATACTGAAATACTTTAAGTTTAAAGGGGTATCCAGGGTACATTAAGTTATCCCCTATCCACAGTATAGGGGATAACTATTAGATTGGTGGGGTCCTACCACTTGGACCCCCACCAATCATGAGAACAGTGGCCCCGTACCCCCTGGGAATTCTGGAAATAGCCCAGCGCTGTGCTCGTCTGTATCTCAAGCTCCCATAGAAATGAATGGAGTGGCTGCACGCATGCCTGACCGAGCGCTTTGTTCATTTCACAGGGCTGCAGGGGGTACAGGGCCCCTGTTCTTGTGATTGGTGGGGTTCCCAGTGGTAGGACCCGCACCGATCTAATAGATCATAATTAGAGATGAGCGAACTTCAAAAATTAGTTCGGCGTTCGGGTTGGGGTAATCGCCGCATCCCGTTATGGATTCCACTACCGCGGACTATCCCGGCATATGGAATCCATAAGGGGCGGCTTCCACGAACCCGAACTTTGGAAAAGCCGAAGGACCTAGTGCTGAGACACGCCCCCTGCACTGATCACATGACGGTGACGTCACCCCAGGTCCTTCGGCTTTTCCAAAGTTCGGGTTGGTGGAAGCCGCCCCTTATGGATTCCATATGCCGGGATAGTCTGCGGTAGTGGAATCCATAACGGGATGCGGCGATTACCCCAACCCGAACGCCGAACTAATTTTTGAAGTTCGCTCATCTCTAATCATAATAAATAAACCCAGGGATGCCGAACCTGTGGCCCTTCAGCTGTTGCGAAACTACAACTTACAACATGCCCTGATAGCTACAGCCTGTCCAGGTATGCTGGGAATTGTAGTTTTGCAACAGCTGGAGGGCCACAGGTTGGGCATCCCTGATCTAACCGGAATACCCCTTTAAGGCAAGTGAGGTCTGGTGTCTATTACAGACAGGCGTGAAAGACGAATCAAGGACAATGATGGGGATAGTAGCAGGTGAGCTCTACAGCTTGGCAGCAGATATCAGGAAACCCTAGAAGATCCAGGACGGGTGGTTTATATTCTGGGCCAGGAGCCTGGAGTGGGCTGGACGCTGGTGTCCACTATCCGTGAGCGTTGCTGAGGGTCAGAAGGACATTGCACAAGAGACGGAAATGATTTCTGATTAATTATGAGGTGGGCTGCTAACACCGCTGACTTACATGTGAGGAGCACAACCGGTGTCGTGAGCCTGTCATAAAGGGAGGAAAATGTCCTATAATGTCAAGAGTGGGATTCCTATAATGTTCTATAGGGAAATATAGGAACATATGGGGTTAATTTTATATTCGGACTAGGGTTGAGCGAACTTGTTTTTTAAGTTCGGCATCCAAGGTTCGGGTTCGGAATCATCGAAGAATCCCCTTATGGATTCCAAATTCTGTTATGGTCCATGGTAGCGGAATCCATAACGGGATTCTTCGATAACCCCAACCCGAACTTTGGACGCCGAACTTAAAATACAAGTTCGCTCAACCCTAATTCGGACCATATGACAAGTCAGATCATGCCAAATACAGCAACCAATGCAAGCAAATGGGGTCTCCTCCGAGCCGAATTCACACACATTGGAAATATTCTGCATGGATTGTCATCTGCAGCCAATAAGTGACAGGTCATCCTCGTACGGATCCACCGCGGCAGTCTGAGGGTCAGTCTCTCATTTCTTCCATGGAAATACATGTCAGATAATAGGCCATTGTACATGGCCAGATTTCTTGTGTGTCTAACCCTAAGTTCACACTTGCGCACTTTACAGCGCGTTCGAACACGCTGTAAAACGCTCAACACATGCAAACCAATGCTTCCCTATGGGCATGGTTCTCACCTGAGCGTTTTACAGCGCGTACGAACACGCTGTAAAACGCCATACGCACAAACAAGTACTTAAGCTTTTTTTGGCGGCGTTTGTCGCGCGTTTTGTGATTGACACCACAGTAGTCAATCACAAGAACGCGCGTACGACGCGCGTTTCCTATTTGCAAAAACGCGCTGAAATACGCGCGACAAAAATGAGCGTAAAACGCGCGTTTTAAGAACGCTCAGGTCTGAACCCAGGGTTAGGGCTCATGCACGCGACCGTATGTATTTAGCAGTCCGCAAAAAATACGGATGACGTCCGTGTGCATTCCGTATTTTGCAGAACGGAAAAGCTGGCCCCTAGTAGAACAGTCCTATCCTTGTCCGTAATACGAACAATAATAGGACATGTTCTATTTTTTTGCAGAAAGGATATACGGAAGGAGTGACTTTAGTTTTTTTTGCGGACCCATTGAATTGAATTGAACGTCAATTTTTTTTTGTATTTTACAGTAAATTTATCAAATGTTGCACAGTGTTTGATAAGCTTGGCGCCCCTTTAGGCTAGGGCTACACTGCAACATGTGTTGCGCAACATTTTTTGTAATGATAGTCAATGATGTCTCACCGCGACATGCTGCAACTGCGACACGACATTACAAAAAATCCATCCAATCTGGATTTTTGTGCGTCTGCTGCGTTGCAGATGCAGCATGTCGCGGTGAGACACCATTAACTATCATTACAAAAAATGTTGCGCGACACATGTTGCAGTGTAGCTGCACCGTTTTTGTCGTCACCGTGCAGCCCTAGCCTTAAACCTACCACTTTCATCTAATCTTCAGATTATTTTTTACACCTCCCCCTACTGGCGACTTTTTTGTAACATCTGAAATGAAGCTCATTGACATAATTATCCATGCCCACTTTCCAAAATGGGTAAGGGGTGTAAAAATACAAAAATTTGCAAAGGTTTTCTGCAAGTAACTCCCTCCTGTTAGTTTTAAGCACCCTATGACAGATTACTAAACAGAAATCTCTGATACACTGTAACAAATCCTGCAGCTGTGTAGTAACGGAGGTAAATTGGTCTACAATTTAAGGCTCTTGAGTTGGAAGTCTGCATACACAGGCCAGGGCTCTACACCTCATAACTAATGTTAGCCTATGGGGGGAGTCATGAAATCGCACACATCCATGCCATTCACTGGGTCACATTTATGGGGGTGTTCGCTATGTCTGTAAACCAACCACTGAGCCATCCAGGAAAAGGCAGAGGAAAATAGTAAAATTCCTTCAGCCGCCACTAGAGGGAGCTCACTGCATGTGGATTTATTAGATAGAGAGTTCATAGAAAGCTGTATACATCCCTATGCAATGAGCTCCCCCTAGTGATGGCAGCAGAAAAAAAAAATATATCAAGTGTGAAGGGAAACAGAAGAAAAATGAGCTGTGATCTATATACAGATTAAATAAAACTGAACTCTAGACACACTTCACCGTAGACCACCTCCATTCATTCCTTCAACTACCAGAAATGTTAGGCATTGACTTTTCTAATCATCCATTAACACCTGGACAGTTCAGTGGGGGCATCATTTCTGTGGCCACCAACACGCTTGGAAACCCCTTGGTTTTATGTTCTTTAGATCTGTAGTCCACTAGCGTGCACATATGTAGACAGTGACCATAGTCACACCGCAATCCTACAAAACAGCAATGTGTGATCAATGGTAACATATAAAACCGCCAGGCCCGGGCTGCACTGCTGTATGGCTGCACAACTTGTCAAAAGAACAAATGGCAGAACACAATTTGTGGATTTTTTTTTTTTTGGGGGGGGATGCTCTTTAAATATGGAAGGTCCCGAGGGGTGTACTACACTTGTAATCCATCATCCATTGCTAGATTGACAGTCGTGATTTGTTTTTCTGACCTTTAATTTGGCGCAGTCGACACATACCTGAAACCAGCTGGGCGTCTGCCATGGAAGACATCAGCAGAGCTCCTCACTGCTCAGGCTGACGGCCAAGTTCAGTCTGAAGCAAGTATCGGAGGGGTAGATGAGGCACCGGCCTATGACCGCCCTCCACTACGAGGCTCCAATAACACCAGTTTCCCTATGTTCTCTAAAGCCGAATCATTGGGTATTGAAAATGTATTTTTGTGGGCCAAATCCTTAGTCTTTTCATGATCTTTGCTTGCTGTCAGTGAATCACCACCCATTACAGACCTAATACTTCTTCCTCTCAGCTACTGTAGATGTTGGTTATAGGTGAAACCAGTCTATAGCATCCTCTGTGAGAGAAGCAGTCTAGAACTCCAGGCCGATAGATTTTACCTGCACTGATACATAGTAGCAAACTATCAGGAGACAATGTAGATTTTGTGCTGTTGACGCGCTCAGGTTACTGTGTATTGTATATAGGCTGGTTGCAACTGTAACAAACCCTCAGCCGTGAAGAGTATCAGATCTGTTTGTGACCTCTGGATTCATTGACAGCAAGAAGAGATCTTGAAATTTGATACATACAGTATATGAGAAAGTTGTATACTTTTTTTTTTCACTTTACATTTCCCCCCGAAACAGCAGGGTAATTGTTTGGGGTTAGTGCACCAGGGGAAGGGTTTACAAGTCACAACCCCCACCAGGGCCAGTCCCCGAGGACACTTTACCATTGTCGCTCAGAGTCCCTGACAACTTTTAGTGCCCCCATCCTCTGTTTGGAGTTGACAGTACTGGGCCTTTGGTGCTTATTCCCCAGATTACTCCCCTCACTGCCCTCGTCTCTGCTCACAGCATCCGGCAGAGTGCAAGAACATTTACATCCAAAGTCACAGGTGCACATCCATAAAGCCAACATACAAGCAGAATATGGCATCAGATTGTTAAACATGCAAACAATGGAACTAGGGATTAGGAATTATTCTGGATTATAGTGGTAGTATACCTACTATACATGTGCCGGGCCCATCTACCAACGACAAGGTGGCTTCTGCAGATGGGTACCTAACACTAAGGGTGTCTTCACATGCGTCAGAATATTCTGCGACTGAAAATCAGTTCCATTCACCTTAATAAAGTTTGCAGAAATCCATGTGTTTACTGCTCCATTCAAATGAATGGAACAGATTTTCAGTCGCGGAATTTTCTGCCACAAAATCTGCCGCATGTGAAGGCGCCCAGAAGGTACCCACCTGCAGAAGCCACCTTGACGTTGGTACAAAGAGCTTCCATAGTAGGTATTATACCACTTTAATCCAGAATAATCTCTAATCCCTAGTTCTATTGTTTGCATGTATAACAGTGTGCTGCCATGTTCTGTTTGCTGTTACATCCAGCAGGGGGCGTGCTTCTTACTGCTATGACACCTGACTGAAGGAATGTGCATGCTCGGGGAGATTTGCATGTATAATGCATTACATCACGAGTGTTAGATTTGCACCCAGTTACTATCGGACCCCACAGTATTACGCCTACATCGCCCCTCCGGGGAAGTGTTCTCCATGCAATAGAAAGCTAAAAAGGAAGGCTGCTGACTATTAATAGCAATGTAAGGGAGGACTCCGAGCTAATCGTACAATTACACCCCCACCCTGCTGCCGACTGAACCAGAATCACTACTGATGTTCCTTTATCTCTCAAAGGTTACAGATACAGTGCGGTATACAGGCTGCAGATACAGTACAGTATACAGGCTGCTTCATACAGTGCTGTACACAGGCTGCAGATACAGTGCAGTATACAGGCTACAGATACAGTACAGTATATATGCTGCAGATACAGTACAGTATACAGGCTGCTGATACAGTACAGTATACAGGCTGCAGATACAATACAGTATACAGGCTGCAGATACAGTACAGTATATAGGCTGCAGATACAGTACAGTATATAGGCTGCAGATACAGTACAGTATACAGGCTGCTGATACAGTACAGTATAAAGGCTGCTGATACAGTGCAGTATACAGGCTGCTGATACAGTACAGTATACAGGCTGCTGATACAGTGCAGTATACAGGCTGCTGATACAGTACAGTATACAGGCTGCTGATACAGTACAGTATACAGGCTGCTGATACAGTGCAGTATACAGGCTGCTGATACAGTACAGTATACAGGCTGCTGATACAGTACAGTATACAGGCTGCTGATACAGTGCAGTATACAGGCTGCTGATACAGTACAGTATACAGGCTGCTGATACACTGCAGTATACAGGCTGCTGATACAGTACAGTATACAGGCTGCTGATATAGTGCAGTATACAGGCTGCTGATACAGTACAGTATACAGGCTGCTGATACAGTACAGTATATAGGCTGCTGATACAGTACAGTATATAGGCTGCAGATACAGAAGCCAATTTTCCCCACTTAATGGGAATAAAAAATTCCTTCCCGACTCCAATCAGGCAATCAGAATAACTCCCAGGATCATCGCCCCCTCTCTAGTAGCTGTAACCTGTAATATTATTACACTCCAGAAATACATCCAGGCCCCTCCTGAATTCCTTTATTGTACTCACCATCACCACCTCTTCAGGCAGAGAGCTCCATAGTCTCACTGCTCTTACCGTAAAGAATCCTCTTCTATGTTTGTGTAGAAGCCTTCTTTCCTCTAGACGCAGAGGATGTCCCCTCGTCACAGTCACAGTCCTGGGGATAAATAGATGATGGGACAGATCTCTGTACTGACCCCTGATATATTTATACATAGTTATTAGATCTCCCCTCAGTCGTCTTTTTTTTTTTAAGTGAAGAACCCTAATTTTGATAACCTTTCAGGGTACTGTAGATCCCTCATTCCAGTTATTACTTTAGTTGCCCTCCTCTGGACCCTCTCTAGCTCTGCTATGTCTGCCTTGTTCACAGGAGTCCAGAACTGTACACAGTCCTCCATGTGTGGTCTGACCAGTGATGTGTAAAGTGGTAGGACTATGTTCTCATCACGGGGGTCTATGCCCCTTTTGATGCAACTCATTATCTTATTGGCCTTGGCGGCAGCTGCCTGACACTGGTTTCTACAGCTTAGTTTGCTGTTTATTAAAATTCCTAGATCCCTTTCCATGTCTGTGTTACCGAGTGTTTTACCATTTAGTATGTACGGGTGACTTGCATTATTCCTTCCTTGTGTATTATGAGGTTCTGCAGCAGCTGAGCAGCTCCCGGACACCAAGCTAAATCTTCCCCCACCATTGGAAGTACTGTTTTCTTCAGACTCCGGGTACAGGCTCAGACCCTCCACAGCTCCGTTACTGTATGATATCTATTGAATATGTCTACATATACTGGGTTGGATGTACTACAAGAAACCCACAATCATCATATACTGTACATGCAGATTTTTTTTTTTCATTTTGCTCCTTTAATTTGTCTTCTGTTTTCCACTGATTTCATTTTTATAACCGAACCATGACAAATGGGATCATACAAATATGAGGACGCCTCTACTGAAAAAACAACAGTGCTGCATTAAAGAGGACCTTTCACCTGAAATTGCATGTTAAACTAAACATATACCCTTACTTGCTGGCCCCCGGTGGTGCTGATTCTCCTCTTCTTTTTTCGATATGTGCCCCCGTTTGTCCGCGGTGCCCCCCTCAATATCTCCCGCCGTGTATGCTAATGAGCCATTCGGCTCAGCTGGCGGAGCCTGCAAAAGTTCTCCGGCGTGTCTGCCTTCTCCCTGGCACGGGCGCAGCCAATAGCGCGCTCCGCTCTTAGCCAGGAGAAGGCGGCTCCAGATCTCGCGAGATTCGCGAGAACTGGGCGATTTCATCCATCCTGAGCCGGCGCCATCTTGGATTCCCGCAGCCAGCATCGGCTCAGGATGGATGAAATCGCTCCAGTTCTCGCGAATCTCGCGAGATCTGGAGCGTCTTCTCCCTGGCTAAGAGCGGAGCGCGCTTATTGGCTGCGCTCCGTGCCAGGGAGAAGGCAGACACGCCTCGGAGAACTTTTGCAGGCCCGCCCAGTTGAGCCGAATGGCTCATTAGCATACACGGCGGGAGATATTGAGGGGGGCACCGCGGACAAACGGGGGCACATATCGAAAAAAGAAGAGGAGAATCAGCACCACCGGGGGCCAGCAAGTAAGGGTATATGTTTAGTTTAACATGCAATTTCAGGTGAAAGGTCCTCTTTAACCCTTGTAAATGCTTTATTTGATGGATGTTGAGTTACATTCAGTCTAATGACTGAGCCCCATCCAGAGCTGCATTTACAATTCTGCTGGCCTCTACGCTCCCAGCATCCACCGGATGGTTAAGGAGGTGCTCTGCTCATTGGAGGTATAGTGCATACAAATGAAGTCAGCAAAACCCCTAGGCCCCTTTCACACAAGCAAGTATTCTGCGCAGGTGCAATGCGTCATGCGAACGCATTGCGCCCGCACGAAATCTGGACCCATTCATTTCAATGGGGCTGTGTACATGAGCGGTGATTTTCACGCATCACTTGTGCGTTGCGTGAAAATCGCAGCCGGTTCTATATCCTGTGATTTTTACGCAACGCTAGCCTCAAAGAAGTGAATGGGGCTGCGTGAAAACCGCTTCCGCACTTGCTTAAGGATGCGATGCGATTTTCACGATGGTTGCTAAGAGATGTTGTTTGTAGACATTCAGTTTTTTATCACACGCGTGCAAAACGCAGTAAATCGCATTGCACCCCCGCAATAAAATCTGAACAACTGAACGCGATCGCAAACAAAACTGAATATACTTGCTTGAGAAATCGCTCAGTTTTCACTGAACGCATCCGGACCTAATCCCCTCACGCTCGTCTGCAAGGGGCCGTAGGGCACAGCAATGACAATGTCCAAATACTAGGCAGCAGAATTGTGAGCGCAGCTCAGGGTGTGACTAGAGTAAAGCAGTGATATAATTCAGGAGGAGTACAATATTTATACTTTATAGTAGAATGGTGTTCGGAGGTGAACCTACATATTAAAGGGGCTGACAGGTATTCTGTAACCCAAGCCTAATCTCTGTATAAGGAACGGTTCTGCAACTTTATAACATACTTTGGAGGAGATTTATCATCCCTTTACACCATGGATTTGGCAATAAAGAGTTGAAAAAAAGAGTTTTGTGACTTTTTAAATGCCATTGAGACTAGAGGTAGTGTAGAAATGTCACCTTCGCCGAGATTTAGGTGCAGTGGCATTTAAAAGGTCACAAAACTCAGGGTTTGCAACTTTTTTACACCACAAAACTGGCGGTGGTGGAGGAGATAAAATGACCCTAAAATGTATTGGAAAATTGCTTTTCGTTATACAGAATTAATATTACTTACCTAAGACAGGAGAGTGTAGAATTACTACTTTCAGTTATCTGTTAGGCTGGGTTCACATCACCGTTCATTTTTCTGTTCTTCTAATGATAATCCATCAAAAGAACAGAAAAATAAAATAAAAACGGATCCTGTATTTTTAAGCATCTGTTCTGCTCATTTATGCACATTTGGCATCCGGTTTAACCATTTCTGTCTGAGATACGTTATTTTAGTTCAGTCTAAAATAACAGATCTCAAATGGAAATGTTTAAAACAGATGCCAAATGTGCATAAATGGGCAGAACACATGCTTAAAGGGCATCTGTCAGCAGATTTGTTCCTATGACACCGGCTGACCTGTTACATGTGCACTTGGCAGCTGAAGACATCTATGTTGGTCCCATGTTCATATGTCCCCGCATTTCTGAGAAAAATGAGGTTTTAATATATGCAAATAAACCTCTAGGAACAACGGGGGCGTTACCATTACACCTAGAGGCTCTGCTCTCTCTGCAACTGCCGCACCTCTGCACTTTGATTGACAGGGCCAGGCACTATAAACGTCATCATGCCTGGTCCTGTCAATCAAAGTGCAGAGGGTGCGGCAGTTGCATAAAGAGCTGAGCCTCTAGGTGTAATGGTAACGCCCCCGTTTCTCCTAGAGGCTCATTTGCATATATTAACACATAATTTTCCAGCAATGCGGGCACATATGAACATGGGACCAACACAGATGTCTTCAGCTGCCAAGTGCACATGTAACAGGTCAGCCGGTGTCATAGGAGCAAAACTGCTGACAGATGCCCTTTGAAATACAGGAACCGTTTTTCTTTATTTTTCTGCTCTTCTGACGGATCAGAAGAACGGAAAAATAAATGGTGATGTGAATCCAGCATTATATTAATATGCATTTTATATGCTATGACATTGTGGGACTCAATATAAAAATATATTAAGGCAATTGATATTTCATCCAGAAAACCAAAGCTCTCGCATTTACTGTCCTGACCCTCATTACCCTGCACCCTTGAGAAGACAATCCTGTGTGTCTGAGGTTAGGGTACTTTCACACTGGCGTTTTGGATTCCGTTTGTGAGATCCGTTTCAGGGCTCTCACAAACGGTCCAAAACGGATCAGTTAAGCCCCAATGCATTCTGAATGGATAAGGATCTGTTCAGAATGCATCAGTAAGGCTCCGTTCCGCCTCTATTCCGTTTTGGAGGCGGACACCAAAACGCAGCATGCAGCATTTTGGTGTCCGTCTGAAGAGGCGGAGCCTAACGGATCCGTTTTTTTTTACAATGTAAGTCAATGGGGACGGATCCGTTGTCAGTGACACAATATGGTGCATTTGAAAACGGATCCGTTCCCCATTGACTTTCAATGTAATCCAAAACGGATCCGTTTTGGACTTTGTCATTTTTCTTTAAAGCTAATGCAAATGGATCCGTTCTGAACGGATACAAACGTTTGCATTAGAGGTGCGGATCCGTCTGTGCGAATAAACAGACGGATCCGCACCAACGCTAGTGTGAATGTACCCTTAAAGGGTTAAGTCTATGTGCGCATTAGGTTTCTACAACAGGTATAGTACCCCGGGTGTTTCATGGGGGCAGTGATCAGAATTAGGATTATTGATCGGTAGAACTGTCTGTGACAGTTTATTATCAGATCTTCTTATTGATATACTGTGTGAAGTGACGGCATAGGCATCACGCATTTCAGGTTGCATTTTGCCTGGCACACTGTACGGGGTGCACAACGTACCAGGCACTTGTGTATTGGGATGCGTTCATTACCTATTAGGTTATACCCTAATGTACTGGTTGAGGTGCAGCTAAAAGGATTATCCCACAAAAATACTCAATATTTTTACACCAGCGCCTGGATCTGAAGACTTTTGTAATTGCATGTAATTAAAAATGTAGTATAGCTGCTGAGCTATTCAATAAAATGTATTTGTATTGCTCCGGTTATTTTTTTTCCTCATCTCTCTGTCCACCAAGTCAGATCTACTGTTGAAAGCAGTGAGAAGGAGAGAGTTGCAGCAGAAAGTACACAACCCCTGAGATGTGATAGGGAAAGAGCTGCAGCAGGAAGGATGCACCGCCTGAGCTGGGGGGAGAGCTGTGTGAGACAGCAATGACTGGGGGGGAGCTCTGGATCTATGTGAGGTGCAGTGATTCTGGCTTTGTTAGAAAGACATTGTCATGTACTATACGATGTCTGATTTTCAATTTTTACATTGATCAATAATCCCTTTACCGAAGCATCAAAACTGCATCGGAACAAAACGTATGCATTTTTGCCGTGGTGAAACATTACGAAGAAAACCATGGCAAAAACGCATGCAGTTTTCTTCCCATTTGGTTTTAGCTGCATCTCAACTGCTACCTGCGAATATACCCTTTAATAATCTCACAGGAAAAAAAAACATAGCATAAAGTGACCTGCGATGAGGATTTTTGTGTCAATTTAGAATCTATTCACACGTCCGTTGTATTGCGGATCCGAAAATAGAAATACCTATTCTTGTCTGCAATATCGGACATAGGACATGTTCTATTTTTTCCGGGAGCCGCGGACCGGAAGATCGGGGAAGCGCACCGGGGAAGCGCACTGTGTGCTGTCAGCATCTCTGCCGGCCCCATTGAAAATGATTGGGTCCGGATCTGTTCCGCAACCTTGCGGAACAGATCTGGACCCATTCTACAGACGTGTGAATGGACCCTTATGTTGCGGGTATTTTCTGTGGATTTGCAACAAAGAGGGGGAAATCTGCGGCAAATCTGCAGTAAAATCCACAACAAAACTGTTGCAGAATTTCCGCTGCAAGACTGTGGCAATATCCGCCTCATGTGATTGTACCCTTAGCCAGTGATGGCTAACCTCCGGCACTCTAGATGTGGTAAAACTACGACTCCCAGCATGCCCCATTCATTTCTATGGAGTTCTGAGAACAGCCAAGAAAGTTTACATATTGGGAGATGTAGTTTTACCACAGCTGGAGTGGCGGTGGTTCGCCATCACAGGCTTAGGCTAGGGTTACGTGGCGACACAGTGGACCTGGCCAGGATCGCAGAGTAGCAGTGATCCCACAGAAATGAATGGGACCACAGCACAAGTCCCAAAAAATCAAGCACTGCTGAATTCTTTTGCGAATCGCTCTGCGATCCATTTAATTTCTATGGGATCACCGCTACTCCGTGATCCTGGCCGCTACGAGTGTCGCCATGTAGTCCTAGCCTAACTCACATTTTGAGGGACACGTCTTGCCTGTACCTGACAATGCATGCCACAATGTACATAGGGGTCTCTGACCGTCTTTCCAGGGCGGTTCCGTACATTCATAGAATTCACTAGTAACACATAAGGGAACATTCCCAGATAAAGCACATTTTATGAAGAAGACACCTCATCTTCAGGCTTTTTCAGCCATTGTAGGTACGGGGGGGGGGGGGGGGGTCATTGCAGGCTGTGATGGGTTAGTCCTTCCTTCTGCAGTCCCTGGCCCACCACACACAGCTCGGATTTCGCCGCTGTCTGGCCGGCTGCTCTGGGATCTGTTAGGCTCTGGCCGCCCGCTGGCTCGCTGTCCTTCTGAGTGGATTCCTCAACCCTGAAATGAGAAAAGAGGCTTACTGCTGAGACACTAACCAGAGGTGACGCCATTATTTTAAGCACACAGTGCTAATCGCATTATTAGACCCATACTGGGACATGTATAATCCTGCGGCTGCAAAATTTATGCAACATGTCTTTCTTATCACAGGAGAACACAAGCCTGGGGTACAGTGAGAATGTGATTATATAAGCCTCCTGGAAGATTCACAATGTATTCCCGTTATACAGTTGTGTTCAAAATTATTCAACCCCCACTGAAATTGAGTGTTTTGGCCAGTTTGACATTGATTTTGATCATTTCAGTCGTCTTGTTTACAATTAAATCACAGAGGCCCTTGTAAGTCAGACAAATATAACATAACATTTATAATGAAATAACCACAAATGTCTTTTCTGTGCTCACATCATTATCAGTTTTATTCAACCCCCAAGTGACATTCAATCTTAGTACTTAGTACAACATCCTTTTCCAGTTATAACAGCTTTTACACGTGAAGCATAGCTTGACACAAGTGTCTTGCAGCGATCTACGGGTATCTTCGCCCATTCTTCATGGGCAAAAGCCTCCAGTTCAGTCTCATTCTTAGGCTTGCGCGCTGCAACTGCTTTCTTTAAGTCCCACCAGAGGTTCTCAATCGGATGTAAGTCTGGTGACTGCGATGGCCACTTCAAAATGTTCCAGCTTTTAATCTGCAACCATGCTCTAGTGGACTTGGAGGTCTGCTTGGGATCATTGTCCTGCTGAAAGGTCCAACGTCTCCCAAGCCTCAGGTTTGTGACGGACTGCATCACATTTTCATCCAATATCTCCTGGTACTGAAGAGAATTCATGGTACCTTGCACATGCTGAAGCTTCCCTGTACCTGTAGAAGCAAAACAGCCCCAAAGCATGATTGACCCCCCGCCATGCTTCACAATAGGCAAGGTGTTCTTTTCTTCATAGGCCTCCTCCAAACATAGCGTTGATCCATGGGCCCAAACAGTTCTAATTTTGTTTCATCAGTCCACAGAACACTATCCCAAAACTTTTGTGGTTTGTCCACATGACTTTTGGCATACTGCAGTCGACTCTTCTTATTCTTTGGAGACAGCAAGGGGTGCGCCTGGGAGTTCTGGCATGGAGGCCTTCATTACGCAGTGTGCGCCTTATTGTCTGAGCTGAAACTTCAGTACCCGCATCTGACAAATCTTTTTTCAGTTCCTCAGCAGTCACACGGGGACTTTTCTCCACTTTGCGCTTCAGGTAGCGCATGGCAGTCGAAGTCAGCATCTTCTTTCTGCCACGACCAGGTAGCATTTCAACAGTGCCCTTTGCCTTGAATTTGCGAATGATGCTTCCTATGGTGTCTCTTGGTATGTTTAACATCTTTGCAATCTTCTTATAGCCATTGCCCTTCCTGTGAAGAGAAATCACCTCTTCTCTTGTCTTCCTGGACCATTCTCTTGACTTCACCATGTCTGTAAACACACCAGTAAATGTCTAGAAGGAGCTGAGTATCACAGTCATTTTACATCTGCCTAATTGGGGCTTATTCTGCTTGATTTCTGCTCCTTGACATCCACAGGGGTTTTCAATACCTGATCGAAAACACTTGAATGAACCTCTGTTCTTAACCCTGGGTTCACACCTGAGCATTTTACAGCGCGTTCAAACGCGCTGTAAAACGCTCAACACATGAAAACCAATGCATCCCTATGGGAGTGGTTCACACTTGCGCGTTTTACAGCGCGTAAAAACGCGCTGTAAAACGCCCGATGCATAAGCTCGTTCAGGAGCGTTTTTTTGGGCGTTTGTCGCGCTTTTCCTCCCATAGACTTCAATGGGAACGCGCGTTTAATGCGCGTTTAACGCGCGTTAAGTGTAGAGATGCCCTTTTTTAATTGGTCTCCAGACCAATTAAAAAAAGTCTCCAGAGTCACGAACGCGCGTAAAACGCCGCCTATCGGCGCCATCTCGTGAGACCCGAGATTTCACATGAACGCGCGCGGGTTCACTGTGACGCACAGAAGAGAAGTGAAACTACAGCCTGCCGGCCGCGATCATTGGCTGGCAGGCTGTAATTTTTTAAATCGCCCTATGAAATAGCGTCTGATATAAGTCCTGCTTGGTCCTCTGCTGATCCCTTTTGCTGGATCCACCACCAGATGACACAGGCACCTCAGTAAGTACACCAAATCACCACACATACACCCCCCCCCTCTGTCAGTTATTAACCCCTTAGTAGCCCCTTAGTAGCCACTGATTACCCATATAAACCCCCTGATCACCCTCTGTCACCCCCCTGTCATAGATCACCCCCCCTATAAGGGTCCCTAATCACCGTCAGGTAGTTAGCTACTTGTTAGGTAGTTAGCGCCCAGCCCACCGCACCGCACAGTCACTTATTAGTCGCTGATTTGCGTCATTGCTGTCGCTTATCAGCACTAATACTAATATAGTATCTGTAAGTGATCAAGACTGATCGCAATCAGATCTATATCAGTACATTAGGGTCACTTTAGGCTCTATAAAAAACGCATTGTTCGCCTGATCAGGCCTGATCTTGTGCGCACACTTGCGTTCAGTCCGCCCACCGCAGTGACAGAATTTTTTTTTTTCTGATCACTGCAAAAACACAGTAAAATCGCTGCACCGCTATAAAAGATCACTTTTGAGTTGCTGGATCTTTATTAGCGATCGCAGCGTTACTTCGCAAGCACTCCCTTTTACTAGGTAGGTGTGCTCTTTTTCCTGGGTAGTCTCAGAGGAATACCCCCTAAATTTAGTTACTCCAAAATGGCAAAAAAGGGGTATTCCTCTGAAGAGGCCTACAGGATTCTGGCCGTGATGGATGAAAGCGATGGGGACGCTTCACCCGCTGAATCCAGTGGTTCAGAATATGAACCTGTAGACAGCAGTGGCACTCTAACCGCTAGCGAAGATGACAAGGTTGAGGTCCCTGCTACGGTCAGGCGTACCCGACCCCATGTCAGTGTTTCGCATATCCTGCGTGATGAGCCTCATATGCAGCAGAGTGGTGCTAGCGCTGACCTTTTTTATGGTGTGGCATACACCGGCAGCGCAGCACATCCTGGACCTTCTACCAGCACTGCCGTATTCCCTGGTGAAGTGGCGAGCACCAGTGGCGCAGCCACCGCGTTCTCAGGCCCGTAGACCCCTTAGTCTCCCAGAGGTGCTGGCAAACCCTAATTGGCAATCCCCTGCCTCCGCCGCACCCGTATTGCCCCCTTTCACCGCCCAGTCAGGAGTTCGCATGGAGACAGCCAATTTCGGATCGGCCCTTGAATTTTTTGAGCTGTTCTTCACCGCAGATCTCTACGACTTAGTTGTGGCAGGAACCAACCGATACGCCACACAATATATAACCACCAATCCGGAAAGCTTCTATGCCCAGCCTTTCCGGTGGAAACCAGTCACCGTTTCCGAATTTAAAACATTTTTGGGCCTTACCCTCAGCATGGGTCTAACTAAAAAAAATGTATTGCGGTCATATTGGTCTAAAGACCCAATACATTACATGCCCATGTACTCTGCTGCAATGTCCAGGGCACGGTTTGAGGTCATCATGCGCTTTATGCATTTCACTGACAATGAAACCTGTCATCCAAGAGGCCACCCTGCTTATGACCGGCTCCATAAAATTCGGCCCCTCATAGACCATTTGTCATCCAAATTTGCAGATGCGTATACCCCCAGTCAGAACATCTGCATAGACGAGTCCCTCGTACAATTCACCGGGCGCCTTGGCATCAAACAGTACATCCCCAGCAAGCGCGCCGGTACGAGGTCAAATTGTATAAGCTCTGTGAAAGGGCCACAGGCTATACATATCGTTTTAGGGTCTATGAGGGAAAAGACTCAAAACTGGAGCCGGTCGGATGCCCTGACTACCTGGGGTGCAGTGGCAAGATTGTCTGGGACTTGGTGTCACCCTTAGTCTGCAAGGGGTACCACTTATACGTGGACAATTTTTACACAAGTGTGGCCCTCTTTCGGCACTTACATCTAGTCGGAATCCAGTGCTGTGGCACCGTGCGGCCTAGTCGCCGGGGCTTCCCCCAACGGCTCATTAATACCCGAATTGCACGGGGGGAGAGGGCTGCCTTGTGTGACCAAGAACTGCTTGCGGTGAAGTGGCGGGACAAGAGGGACGTTTACCTTCTGTCCACCATTCACGCAGACACGACTGTCCAAATAGAACGGGCGACAGGAGTCATTGAAAAGCCCCTCTCAGTCCACGATTATAATCTCCACATGGGAGGGGTGGACTTCAATGACCAAATGTTGGCTCCATATTTAGTTTCCCGACGCACCAGACGCTGGTATAAAAAGGTGTCTGTATATTTGATTCAATTGGCCATATATAACAGTTACATTCTCTACAGTAAGGCTGGGAGAACGGGATCCTTCCTTAAATTCCAGGAAGAGATCATTTCGGAACTCCTGTATCCAGGAGGTTCTGTGCCCCAAGTCCCCGATGTAGTGAGCCGGCTACATGAGAGACACTTCCCCAGTGTCTTCCCTGGTACCCCAAGCCACCGTTCCCCAAGAAAAAGATGTCGTGTCTGTAGCAGGAGTGGACTAAGGCGTGACACCACGGTTTTTTGTCCTGACTGTCCTGACCAGCCTGCCCTATGCATAGGGGAGTGTTTCCGCAAGTATTACACCCAAGTACATTATTGGCATAGGGATTGCAAGACACAGGCCAGGCACACAAGAGTCTTAGGGCCCTTGCACACGAGCGTTGCTCACGCATGGTGATCGCAAAGGAGCGCCCGTCCTGACTTCTCCCGCACAGACGGGGTCGCATAGCATCATATTGATTTATGATGCTATGTAACCCTTACTGTTGCCAGTGCTATCCAATGCATTCCAGAACTGTAAGGGTTACATAGCATCATAAATCAATATGATGCTATGCGACCCCGTCTGTGCGGGAGAAGTCAGGCCGGGCGCTCCTTTGCGATCACCATACGTGAGCAACGCTCGTGTGCAAGGGTCCTTAGGGCCCTTTCACACAGAGCTGCTGCAAACCTCTCCTTTCACCTGGGACAAAGTGCATAATGTACTTCGCCACAGCTCTGGGTGATTTGTGCTTTGCACATTGTCCCACGGGGAAGGAGAGGTTTATCCTCTAAGGCCTCATGCACACGGCTGTGGAACACACCATGCATGGACCGTGGTATCCTGGCCTGGCATCCATCTGACAGCAGGAGCGCACGGCGTCATAGCAACCAGTGACGCCGTGCACTCCTGCTGTCAGATGGATGCCAGGCCGAGATACAACGGTCCATGCACGGCCGTGTTCATGAGGCCTTAAGGTAAAAAAAAAAAAAAAAATCCACAGGTAAGCAAAAAAGTTCAAGTTATGTTTCAAATGTTTAAGTTAACGTTCGGTTTCTAATGTTCTATAAAGTTAATGTTAATAAAATTATTGCGTTGCTGCCTGGTTTTTTCTTTCTTTTTTTTTTTCACCTTCTAGGTGGATCAAGCAAAGAGCCAGCTGCAGCACTGATGTGCTTTCTGAGAGAAGCATTGCGCTGCTGTCAGAAGACACGTGAAGTCGGTGTATGCGGCGCTGCAGGGCGAGATTTCTTCTCCGCAGTACAGGTACGTTTGCCCTGGCATGTGAGCTGAGGAGAGGCAAAGATGTCTTCCTCCACACCGATCGATTGATCAATGTGAATGGAGAAATCACGTTTGCCAGGACATAGGAGCTGAGTGGGTATGGATGTTTGGGCGGAGCCCCTATGTCCTGGCAATCGCCAGGCCCCTTTTTTCTTCTTGGATATTTTTTGGCAGAGATTTTTTCATCCACATCGATCGATACGAATGAGGAAATCTGTGCCGTTCATTTTTTCTTTCAGCCCAGAAGCTGAACGGAAAAAAATCTCATTACCCGTATGCTCAATATAAGGAGAATAACAGAAACTCCTAATGCTGGCCATACATGTAATGATTGCGGAGACCCTCAAATGCCAGAGCAGTACAAACACCCCACATGTGACCCCATTTCGGAAAGAAGACGCCCCAAGGTATTCGCTGAGGGGCATATTGAGTCTATGAAAGATTGAACTTTTTGTCACAAGTTAGCGGAAAGGGAGACTTTGTGAGAAAAAAAAAAAAAAATCAAATTCCGCTGACTTGTGCCAAAAAAAAAAAAAAATATGAACTCGCCATGCCCCTCACAGAATACCTTGGGGTGTCTTCTTTCCAAAATGGGGTCACATGTGGGGTATTTATACTGCTCTGGCATTTTAGGGGTCCTAAAGCGTGAGAATCCAAATGCGTAAAAATGCCCTCCTAAAAGGTACTCATTGGTTTTAGGGCCCCTTTGCGCATCTTGGCTGCAAAAAAGTGGCACACATGTGGTATCGTCGTGCTCGGGAGAAGTAGGGCAATGTGTTTTGGGGTGTATTTTTACATATACCCATGCTGGGTGAGAGAAATATCTCTGTAAATTGACAACTTTGTATAAAATTTTTTAAAAAGTTGTCGTTTACAGCGATATTTCTCACACACAGTATGGGTATATGTAAAAATACACCCCAAAACACATTGCCCTACTTCTCCTGAGTACGGCGATACCACAAATGACACTTTTTTGCAGCCAAGATGCGCAAAGGGGCCCAAATTCCATCGAGTACCTTTAGGATTTACATGGCTGCTCACAATTTAGCCCCGCCCAAAATGCCAGAACAGTAAACACACCCCACAAATGACCCCATTTCGGAAAGTAGACACCCCAAGGTATTCACTGAGGGGCATAGTGAGTCCGTGGGAGATTTTATTATTTTTTGCCAGAAGTTAGCAGAAATTGAAACTTTATTATTTATTTTTTTCCTCAGAAAGTGTCATTTTCCGCTAACTTAGGCCTCTTGCACACGACCGTATGCCCGTGAACGGGTCATATGTCCCGGAGCGGCATCGATCGTGTGCACGGGAGCGCACAGCATTATAGATTACAATGATGCCGTACACGTCGGACCGCCCATGGGACTATTGTACGGATCCAGGAGGCTGTTCCCCTGCGGAAGCCTGGCAGCAAGCATTTTTGTCCGGCCACCGTTTGCTGTGCTGCGGCCGCATCTCCGGCCCATCCGCATTAAAGTGAATGGGACCGGGCCGTGCCGCAAGTGTTAGTACAGATCCGGCAGACTGTTCCCGTGCCAGAACAGCCTGCCGGACAAGCCTAACGCTAGTGTGAAAGAACTCTGGATGCCTGCATTGGGGTGAAATCCTGCAGGACAGTGAAGTAATATGTGTATACAGGAAATCATGTGCATTTACAAAAAATGTATTTTTAAAAAAACCTGCCTTTAACTCTTCGACACTAGAATCTCATAGACCTTATTGACACCGGTCGGGTGTTGTCTTCTTTTCTTTGGCAATAAACAGGATCAATTATCCCCAAGTTTCAACAAGTTTCCATATAAAAGAGGAGTGGTAGACGGCGCACAACATGAAAGATGCAGCCGCGTACAGCGGCCGAGTCTCATCGGGATTAGTCTCAGCTTTTCTTCAAGAACAAGTCACCTTTACAGGGAGAGGCCGCCATTATAGGGTGGGCTGCACAGCCTGGGACTAATATTACATGTGTCACATACATGTAGCCTGGAGGATGACACCAGACATTACGTCTGTACTCAGACTGCAGCTCCACTTCTAGGTAGGTGTCCGTAAATAGGTGGCAATAGCTTAAATTACAAGCTCTCACAGAGACGCATTGAACTCGCCCGTGTGAAACCAGCCGAAGAGACTGACAGCATAATAGACTGTGCTGCATAAGCAGTGCAGTGTCTTATGTAAGCGATGAAACAATTGCTTGTCAAAGTATACATAAAGTTTTATAAAAAAAAAAAGTCAAGTTAAAATCCCCTCCACATATTTAATATCAAACACAACAATAGCTGATCTCAGGGAGACCAGCTACAAAAAACACCGCGGAGTGCTGTCCGCATCCATTGATCCGTTCCGTGCCCCCGCAAAAAAAATAGAGCATGTCCTATTCTTGTCCGTTATGCGGACAAGAATAGGCATCTCTAAAATGGGCTGCGTTCCGTTCCGCAAATTGCGGAACGGAACGCGGAGCAGCTTTCGTGTTTTGCGGATCCGCGGTTTGCGGACCGCAAAACAACAACGGCCGTGTGCATGAGGCCTAAGGGTGGGTTCAGAGTAGCGTTATGGTTTCCGTTATGGCCTTCCGTTATAACGTGGTTATAACGGAACATAACAGAATCCATAAGACGGAAGGACGGATCCGTTCAACTGCCCATAGACTTCTATTATGACGCAATGCAAAACGGAAGCCTTTAAAAGGCATTGCGTTTGCTTTCCGTCATAATACAAGTCTATGGAAAAGCATAACGGATCGGTCTGGTCGACAGGACTTTGTTTTCCGTCTTGCATAACGGAACCCAGACGGATCCGTTATGCTTTTCCATAGACTTGTATTATGACGGAAAGCAAACGCAATGCCTTTTAAAGGCTTCCGTTTTGCATTCTGTCTGGGCATTCCGTTATTTTCTGTTATAACCATGTTATAACGAAAAGCAATTACGGAATCCCTAACGCTAGTGTGAACCCACCCTAAAAAGAGATTAAAACATAGTAGGTACCGCCAAAATGATAACAACTATCGTGTGCATGTAGCCAAAGAGAAATAAAAAAGTTATGGGTTTTGGGATGTGGTGATGCAACAACATTTAAGAAAAAAGGGGGTTATTGTACAAAAACAGATCAAAACTGATTGCACCCGCCCAGAAAAAACGGAAACACTGAAAGCAAATTACGACAAAACTGACTGAACTTGCGTTTTGTTCGTGTGAAAGGGGCCTTATGGTGTTTTTTTTCAGTGGTTTTTTAGCAAAACCAATGTTTGATCAGTGTTTTTTTTCCTATAGAGAAGGAATTACTCCAGAAAAAAACGACAGACAAACACTTGTTTGCCTCGCACTTGAGATCTCAGAGAAGATGCCAACCGGAGCTAGCGTTTTAACTGCAAAAATGCAAGTGTTGAAAATGCCACTAAAACTGTGAAAGTGCTGAAAAACGTCACAAAACACCTATAGGTATTCTCATCTTTAGAATACACATAGGCCGAAAATTAGTTTCCAGAGCATCTCCTACCAATGGTCCGTGAAATTCACTGACAGAACACGGATGCCATCTGTGTTGTGCCAGTAGTTTTCACCGACCCATAGACTTTAATGGGTGTGTTGGGTCCAAAGTAGTGCATGATGCGTGGTTTCACTGAGGTACGTGTGCTGTCTGCGGAGAACGCTGACGCCACGTGTCCGTGTGTATAAGGTCTTAGGCCTCATGTAAATCAAGGATCCGCAAAACATGGATCCCGGTCGCATGCATGCAGACATTTTTTTTTACATCTGTAGAAATGTCCTATCCTTGTCTACAAAACGGACAAGAATAGGACATGTTCTAACTTTTTGCAGGGCTGAGTAGTGGACATACGGATGAGGGCAGCACAAGGCGTGCTGTCTGCATCTTTTGCGGCCCCATTGAAATTAAAGGGACAGCATCTGATCTGCTTGAAATGATGACTGGTTGCGGCCCAAACATACGGTCGTGTGCATGAGGCCTAAGGCTGCTGTCACACTGTGTATTTTTCCTAGAAATTTTTTGCCACACAATGTTTTACTTCCTTTGAAAGAAAGACAAGGGGTATAAAAAATAAAAAGCACCACTACAATTTTAGAATTTCCTATTGGCCAACAAATAACATGTGGGCACGACAGTGTTTCCTCCAGTGAAAAATGGTGCTTTATTTTAAAAAAATTACGTCAAAGCCCCCTGGTGTACACATAGCGGGACATTTGTCATAACCTGTACACCCTGTACACCGGCATACAAAAGTCGCATGGACCTGCACAGATGTACCACAATTATCAAGAGGCCGTGTGCTCCTCTTAAAGGGGTCGTCCAGGAGAGGCTATCACTAGCTGATCGGCAGGGGTCTGACACTCTGCATCCCTGCCGATCAGCTGGTCTGGGCAGCGCTACTCCCATTAAAGTCAGCAGGCAGGAGCAGAGCTGTAGTAGCGAGCTCCCACCACTATAACATTGCTGGTACCTTGAAGCTCCAGCGCTGACTTGTTCCGACTGAGCTACCCAGGGGGTGCAGGGTGTCGGACCCCTGCCGGTCAGCTAGTGATGGCGTATCCTGAGGATACGCCATCACTATCTGACCGGATCACTTCAAAAACCCTTGACAACTAATTTAATAATGGTGTTGCATATGACTGGGAGGATAGATTAAGACTTTTTTTTGGGAGGGGCTGTCGAGAGGGGCCGGGGCACTTATTAAGCCTAGTGTTTTATTGGTCTTAATAAGTCTCCTACAAAGTAGTTTTTTTTTTACATTTTTTAGGTGTATTGTGTTTTTTTGGTGCTTTTTTAGATAAAAATGCCAGCACCAGATGTTATAAGGGAGTCTGTGAGATTTAAGGCTGTATTACATGGGCAGATTTTCTGCCAGATGATCGCTAACGAGCGTTCGTAGTAACGCTCCTTAGTGATCATCTGGCAGTCTAAGGGATGATGGACCGCATTATGGATCTGCAATATACGGGCACTGTTCCGATGCATTCCGCATCACAGATGCGGACCCATTAACTTCATTAACTATTCATTAACTATTGCTGTCTTAATCATAGCATAAAATAACATTTGCAATGTCTCTCCTTAAAAAAGGTTTGCTAAGTTTATTCTGTTCCGTTCCATGTCCACCCTGATGGGAGGAAACTACCCCCAGTAATCCACATCTCACTTCTAAGCGGTGCCTCTTCAGAGATTGGGTACAACCCCGTGTCCCATCAGCAATAGATGTTTTCCACCACATTAAACTATGCTTTAATACATGTCTATTCACACCTGTATGGTCACCTAAAGTCCATCTGTCAGCAGATTTGTCCCTATGACTCTGGCTGACCTGTTACATGTGCACTTGGCAGCTGAAGGCGTCTGTGTTGGTCCCATGTCCATATGTGCCGGCATTGCTGAGAAAAATGATGTTTTAATATATGCAAATAAACCTCTAGGAGCAACGGGGGCGTTACCATTACACCTAGAGGCTCTGCTCTCTCTGCGACTGCTGCACCCTGCCGGACCAGGCAGTGTAAACGTCATCACACCTTCCCCAGTCAATGAAAGTGCAGAGGACGCGGCAGTTGCAGAGAGAGCAGAGCCTCTAGGTGTAATGGTAACGCCCCCGTTGCTCCTAGAGGCTCATTTGCATATAGTAAAACATAATTTTTCTCCGCAATGCGGGCACATAGGAACATGGGACCAACACAGAGGTCTTCAGCTGCCAGGTGCACATGTAACAGGTCAGCCGGTGCCATAGGGACAAAACTGCTGACAGATGGACTTTAAGTGCTAAACCGATGGTAATACAGCGGGACGCTTTCTCACATGTGGGTATCTGGACCATCACATATTATGTACGGTAAATGAACAGAATTTATTGTCTTAATGAAGATGCATCTATTTATCTCCAAAGATAAAATCCATGCAGACGTGTACCACTGAACTAATGTCATTCATTTAACCTCTCCTCTGCCCTTGTCCTCCGATCCTCTGATTGACTTTGGGAGAAATTAGCAGGGCCGTAAAGTAGTCGCTCACTTTTACAATGCAGTCTCCGAGCGACATAAACTTTGTCATTGCCCAATGCTTTGATTCACAAACCTACTAAAACTGCGTCGGCAAAATCAGGATGCAAATAAGGGGATCTGCATATGAAAGAAACAAAGGCGGAAAGGGCGATTTATCAAAAATACAGGAGGCCCTTAAAATCAGCTCCCAGCGCTGAGGCGCGGCGTGACCAATGATGCCATATGAATAATTGTGAGTATTAAACTGCTCCTCAATAAACGGATCACCAGAATTCATTCACAAGAACTTTCCCTTTTCATATGACTGAAAATAATCATCTCCCTGGTCGGCCATTAATAACCCCGACTTTTTGTCATGACATCACTTTACTTAATTACAGCACTCTGGTAGATGGGATGAAGTAATGGGGGGGGGGGGGAGGGGGGGCTAAAAGGATTAGCAGAGGGCAATGCTACAACTTCCCTTAGGCCCCTTTCACACTAGCGTTTTTGCTTTCCGTCCTAGAGTTCCGTCCTCGGGGCTCTAGGACGGAAAGATACTGATCAGGATTATCCTAATGCATCCTGAATGGAGAGAAATCCGTTCAGGATGCATCAGGATGTCTTCCGTTCAGTATGTGAACGTTTTTTGGACGTTGACAAAAGCGCAGCATGCTGCGGATTTGTCTCCGTCCAAAAATCCGGAAGACATGCCGTAATGCCGGATCCGGAATTAATGCCCATTGAAGTGCATTAATCCGGATCCGGCCTTAAGCTAAACGTCGTTTCGGCGCATCGCCGGATCCGACGTTAGCTTTCTCAATGGTTACCATGGCAGCCAGGACGCTAAAGTCCTGGTTGCCATGGTAAATGTAGTGAGAGCGTGGGAGCAGTATACTTACCATCCGTGCGTCTCCGGGCGCTCCAGAGTGACGTCAGGGCGCCCCACACGCATGGATCACGTGATAGCATGGACCACGTGATTCATGCGCATGGGGCGCTCTGACGACTCTGGAGCGCCCCGGAAGCCGCACGGGCTGTAAGTATACCGCTCCCCCGCTCCCCACTGCTACTATGGCAACCAGGACTTTAATAGCGTCCTGGCTGCCATAGTAACCTGAAAGCATTTCGAAGACTGATCAGGATTCTGATCAGTCTTCTAATGCTTTCAGTTGTCTTGCGTTGTGACGGATCCCGCGGGACGGAAGTGCCCGCCGGATCCTCAGAACGCAAATGTGAAAGAGGCCTTACCAGTCATTGATCGTCTTGTTATTGGCACACTAAGGGTACTTTCACACTAGCGTTATTCTTTTCCGGCAGTGAGTTCCGTCGTCGGGGCTCAGTACCGGAAAAGAACTGATCAGTTTTATACTAATGCGTTCTGAATGGAGAGAAATCCGTTCAGGATGCATCAGGATGTCTTCTGTTCAGTCACTGACCGGCGTTTTGGACGGAGAAAATACCGAGGCATGCTGCAGTATTATCTCCGGCCAAAATGCCAGAACACATGCTGGTTTTCTGCGCAGCACGGGAAAGCAACAAACTGGAATGGAATTCATTCTGGTGCACTCCGTTCCAGTTTGTTCAGTTTTGTCCCCTTTGACAATGAATGAGGACAATACTGAAGCGTTGTGCTGCGGTTTTCAGACCCTGTCCCGGATCCCAGAACTGGACAGCAGATGTGATAGTGGCCCTACACACTCGATAGTCTGTTCATGAGCAGAGGAATGTAAGGCAGCATATTCTCCTCTTACTATTGTGCTTCTATAGGAGAATGCGTCCAAAAACAAGACATGTCGTGGAGCGTACCAGTATACTTTAGCTTACAAACTTATACCGGTCCGCACGACGGTATGAAGTTGGAAGTACATAGAAGTACAGTAGGGGTCATTCAGACCTCCCAAGTGTCCCTCTTTTTGACCCAAGTCCCTCTTTGCTCCATAAATGTCCCTCTTTTTGATCTGAGATATAGATTTTCATTATTGCATTTACAATATTGATGCAGAAAGTGTTTGTGAGGTTCCTCTCTGTATATTAGATCCCACCTTGTATATTATTGCATTGTTTGATACAGCTTGAATTTCAGAAATTTCTATAATTAGATAGTTTTTGCACTATTTTGTAAGAGAAAACTATTGTATGAATATGTAGAAAAAATCAATCTTTGAACGTCCAGAAAGTATGGTCATTGGTATGGGAGGTATTGTCATTGCAGGCTATGGGAATCAATCAGTGGAGAAGTGTCCTCAGTGATGTCATAGGTCTGTGCGGAGGCCAGGATACCAACTGGGGGGGGGGGATCAATGGGGATTCGGGAAGGTATTACTCATTTTATTATTTTACACCATTCTAACATTTTCCACCGTGTTGGTTCCTGGATCATGTCGCCGTCTGAGGCCCGGCAAGGCTTGTCAGGCTTCTGCCGTTCCTAGACCCTGCCCTATAGACATGATGTCAGTAATGTGTCTTAGGACTCATCCACATGACCGTATGTATTTTTCGGTCTGCAAAACACGGATCTGCAAAAAACAAAAACAAAACGGATGACATCCGTGTGATGTCCGTGTTACATCCGTATTTTTTGCAGATCCACTGTAACAATGCCTGTCCTTGTCCACAAAACGGACAAGAATAGGACATGTTCTATT
The DNA here is from genome assembly GCA_033119425.1 of Bufotes viridis. Taxonomy (NCBI): domain Eukaryota; kingdom Metazoa; phylum Chordata; class Amphibia; order Anura; family Bufonidae; genus Bufotes; species Bufotes viridis. The sequence goes on from CM065592.1 coordinate 447,496,206, forward strand.
TTATTGCGGAACAAGCTTGCAGACATACGGATATGGAATGCACACAGGGTAGTTTATGTGGGTTGTTTTGCAAAGAGAAAAACGGAACGGACACGGTCAAAAAAAACAAGTTCGAGTGCATGAGCCATTAGGGCAGGGTTTTTCCAGGGGGCTTCAAGCAGGCTTGAATCTTCGAGCTGGGAGGCGAAGGAGAGGCAGGGACCTGATGCTACAGATACCTCCCTAAGAGGACCTTTCATGTATTTTTTTGTTTAATGAAGTAACTTTACTTGCGGGGTACCCTCCGCTGATGCTGCCATCATTGGTGTTTTTTCAAATACTCCTGGCATGCCCCGCTGTGCCCCCCTGTAGTTTTTGTGCCCATCGGTACAGGAAGGAGGGGACGCCAGGGTTTCACAGGGGGCGTCTCCTTCTCCATGGCTGTGCCGCAGTCTAATCACAGTGGAGCGTGTCACAGCCAGGGAGAAAAAAAGAGCTCACCTTCTCCCTTGCGTGGGACATGCACCGCTGCGATTGAACCGCAGCACAGCCAAGGAGAAGGAGACGCCCCTTGAGAAGCCTTGGTGTCTTCTCCTCCCTGCACCAATGCTCATTTTACATACTGGACGTAAAAACTGCAGAGGGGCACAGGGGGGCATGCCAGGGGTATTTGAAAAAACACCAATGATGGCAGCATCAGCGGAGGGTACCCCGCAAGTAAAGATACTTAATTAAAGTAAATTAAACAAAAAGGATGCATGTTATGTAATAATATTTTAAAAGGATAAGACAAAGGCCCAGATTTACTGATCCTGAGTGTAAAGACCTGCACCGGATCACAGGGGCTCGGGCTGGGTGATAAATCTAGTGCAGGGACGGGCACTTTTCTCTGACGATACCAGCTACCGGCTGGCTTACTTTCAGACAGATGTTTACACCAGAATTGTGACATAATTTGGGCGCAAAATGGTGCATGTTAGACCCGCCACTTTCCTGTGACGCTCTATCTCTTGTGAAGCATGTTGGAAGAAGGTGTACAATCCCTAGATGCGCCAAATTACACATTTTTTAGACAGATTTTTGGTGCAGACACATTAGTAAATCTAGGCAAGAGATTGGCTTCATTCACATAGCAGGGCTGTGCGCAGGAGGTAACCATGAGTCACTGCACAAGCTCCATTGGGTGCTATGCACCTCTATGGCTACCATATTAAGTAGGGGAGAACAGTGACTGTGCGGCCAGCAGTGTGCCAGAGGTCAGAGCATTAAACGCGTTCTCAGGATTTGCAGAATTCCAGTTCCTGATTTGACTTTTGTGACATGCCAATCTTTTTGGGGGGAAAAACCTCCTTATTCATTTTGTAATCATGAATGGATTTCCTTTTCTGCTGGAAAACTATGTAACTACTCAGATGAGTGCAACCTATTGTTCCAGGTTGTCAGCCATATTAGCTGGAGAAGGGGTGTCATTTTCCTTAATGAGATTACTCACAGGAAGCCCAGAAAATCTGTTCTCTACCTAAAGGGGTATTCTCATCTCAAACACAAATCCGCAGAATAAGACATAATTATCTAATAGTTGCAGGTCCCACCTCTGGCACCCCTATTTCTCCAAACCCTTCCCATCTCACCCTGTCCCTCTGGCCTCTGCTTCATGTAAACAGGCCTTAAAGGGGTATTTTCATGAACATACGGTTCCTACATCTAGAACGGGGGTCCCCCTTCCACTTTATTATTCATGTCCTGGTTTTAGCATCCAGGTTGCACGCGGTGGCCTGGATTACAGAAATAGCTGAGTACATTGTGCTAAACTATTCTGTAAACTCCATAGAAGTGAGTAGGAGTTATGGAAGGAGCATGTAGTTGACTGTGCGGCTCTGTTTCCATACCTCCCATTCACTTCTATGGGGGTTATGGAAAGAGCACAGCACAGTGAGTTCAGCTATGTCTGTAGAGTCCAGTGGGATTGGGGACTCTGCCCCAGAGGTGGACTCTTATGGCATTATTGGGGAGGAGTTTCCTCTTGGCCAGACGGGAAGTGCCATTGGTGTCTGGTGACGGTTCTCACTGGAGCCATAAGCTAAGATGGTATATGCATTGTAATTGCACATTCCACACCCTAGGACAGTGGTGGCGAACCTATGGCACGGGCACTCAGAGCCCTCTCTGTGGGCACCCGCAACCTGGAAAAAGTCTATGGTGTACCAATAGGCCTTAGACTTTTCCTGCCATTCATCAGCACAGGGCGCACTATGAACAGCACAGGAAGCGCACAGAATGTAGGAAGGTTATTATAGCTAAATGATAAAGTACATGGAAGATATACTATATTGGACTATAGCATTCAGGTTAAATTGCCATGTTGGCCCTTTGCTGGAAATAAGTGGGTTTTGGGTTGCAGTTTGGGCACTCGGTCTCTAAAAGTTTCACCATCACTGCCCTAGGACAATGATTTACAACCCCATGGGTTTCCCCATGCCCTTTAAGGCATTATCAATTAGTTTTGACATGCCATCAGAATAAAACACACTTTCATGTCATAGGCAGTACAACATGAGCTATTACAGAGAAATCACCCGCTGTAGAGTTCTGCCACAATATATATTTTAGTCTTATGTCCTACCTGGTATGCTGAAGAGACAAATCACTGACGGCGTTAGCAGAGATGGATGTTGGAAGACGTAGCTGAACTCTTGGTCTCCGGTCAGAATAAGACCTCCGGACAAAAGGTTGAGGGTTGGCTGCACTCATTGCAACTCTTCGGTGCTGGTCATCATACTGACGAATAGAGAAAGTGTGCCTCAGAACAGGAGTCTGAACTTGGTTCAAAACAGTTTCTGCCCTACTCGTGGCTGGTGGTGATGGAGGCTTGGCTTCAAATAATGAAGAAGACGATGGGCAAAATATTGACTGTGCATTGCCAATCATTTTTGAAGAAGACTGTTGGTCCTCAGAAGTGCGCCTTAACCCTGTATGGGATGGAGAAACTGGAGGAGATGGTGTAGAATAAGAAGGGGGGCTAGGCTCACAACGAGTTTGTGGAGGGCTTGGTAGCCTCCGTTGACTTGGTGGGCTTTGTTGACTTAATATTTGAGGTGTACTTGGTAGCTTACGTTGGCTTGGTGGACTTGGTTGTTTTTGTATTTGAGGGGGACTTGGTTGCCTATATTGGCTTGGTGGACTCTGTTGTCTTCGAAGTTGAGGGGGACTTGGCTGTCTATGCTGATTTGGTGGACTCTGTTGTCTTCGTATCTGGGGTGGACTTGGTTGCCTATGGGGGCTTGGTGGACTCTGTTGTCTTCGAATTTGAGGGGAATTTACTTGTCTATGCTGATTTAGTGGACTCTGTTGTCTTCGTATTTGAGGAGGACTTGGTTGCCTATGTTGGCTTGGTGGACTCTGTTGCCTTTGTATTTGAGGGGGACTTGGAAGTCTACGTTGGGCTGGTGGGCTCTGTTGTCTTCCTACTTGAGGAGGACTTGATGGCTTTTGTTGGGATGGGGGACTAGGGAGCTTTCTTTGTAATGGGGGGCTAGCTATTATCATCTCATTAGGCAGACTTGATTCTCTTGGAGTACTTGTGCTAGATGTTTTCAGCATTAGAGAAGAGGGTTGTTGTACATGGTAGTGAGTTTTTTGTATAGCCTTGATGGTTTGTGGACTTACTAGTTTTCTATCAGTTGGTAGAGATGAAGCTGCAGGTCTTGTAGGAGAAAGTTTTCTTAAGATCTCATTTCTCTGTAATGTAGGGGAACATTGTTTTGGTTTAACCATGGATGCAACAGAACACAGCTCTCTATTAGGTTTGTCAGTTCTCACTACCTCCCCATCACTTGGATTCTGTAAATGGATTATTTTATGTGACTGCTTATACAAGTTAGCAGCCTGTTCTATTTCATGCTTTTTCTGAAGGTCTGTAGATAATTCCTTATGAATAGAAAGGCGATCAGTTTGTAAATAGCATTTTCTAAGTTCATTATTAACTAGATCTTCTTTCCTACATGCCCTGTCTTTGGACATGTAGATATCAGTAGTATTTTTGCTTGGTAACACATTCTTCATATTAATTGAGGCCTTCATTTTTTGAGACAAGGGTGGCTTCATTGTGCAAGTAAAGCTGGTGTCTTTTTCTTGATCATTAGCTGAGAGCAAGTTGAAGGAATCATCCATAAGTATTTCAAGGGGAGGAGGTGGGAGGTTCTCAAAATCATAATTTCCAGATTCATTTTCATCAGCTCTGGCCACATCATAAGGTTTTGAAGATAAATCAGTAGTAAGCATAGTTGTAGTAAATCCACTTGGAGCATTTTCTATTGTTTTGTCATCCAAAAGTTGTAATCCAATATAACCTGGAAATGTTGGAGGAAGAACAGGAATTCCAAATTTTCTAACACATCTGAGGGGTCCCAGAGTTTTCACATTTGTGTTTTTTCTGGTGTCATCCACTGGGCTAAATGTTTGGATAAGTTTTCGAACAGACTGCCGTGGTGATGCAATTATGCTGTCCGGTTTTTGCTCTGCCACAAGAAACTTTTCCTCTGCTTTGGCATCTTGCAGATATAGTGATGTTTCTAATGCTTTAGTTGTTGGGTTGCCATTTGCGACCTTTGCCATACTCATATCAGTCTTTCTAATGGCAACTCTTTCCTGACTAGGTAATATATTAAAACTTTTAGCAAGACAGGCCTTTAGTTTGTAGGTTGATAAATTATCACTAGATGTTATGTTACCAGAGTGTGAAAATGACTTCACTGGATTCTGCATTATGTCTGTGTTTTTTGTTGAGGAGTACAGTTGTTCCAACTTTTTGCTGAGTTCTTTCTGTGTCCTTTGAAGTTCTAGCAGAGTAGGATCCTCAGCTTGACTTCTAAGTGATTCTGCAGATCGAGACCTTCTGTGACTAGAGGTTCTTCTGTTGCTCCCATCTGCAGTCCTAGGCCTAACAAAATCTGAATTAATTTCTTCTCTAGTCCACACATTACTTATTGATTTGCCAGGAACAAACTTGATCTTTTCACTGATGGCTTCTTTCATTTTTAATGTCATCTCCTCATTCTCCGGGTTCTCCAACCATTTGGATGTATGTTTATAAGGACCCATACCTGCTGGAGAGGTCATAGGTCTCTGTGTTAAGGTGATTTGACTTGCTAAGCTTTTATTATCTTCACTTTCATCACAAGTCTCATCACTACTAGATGATTCTTCTGATTCTGGATCAATATCTTCTCCCAAAGTGGCAGTGGTCCCTAGTGAGCTCATTGAAGGGCTGCTTGACATACAAATTTGTTTTGAAACATGTGAATAGTTTTCCTGTCCCCCAGATGAATGTTTTTTTTCTTTTTGGGCAGATGTACACTTCTGATTTAGGTCAAACATCTTGTCTTTATTGGTTGACATTTCGCGTGTTCTTACAACTTCACTCGTCAAACTTACTTGACCTGATGAGTCAATACTAGACTTTCTTTCCATCTTCTCTGGGGATCTATATCCTCTCATAGATTCTGAATCACCGCCAATTCCACTATCTTCAGAAAAAAGAGCTGTATCATTTGGATGGTGCTGTGTAGATCCTGCTGCAGAATCCTCCAAAGATTTGATCATCTTCAGGAGTCTCTCATCACAGTGCTCTTTATGTTTCAGCTTTTCCTGAAATTTGCTAACAGCTGACTGCAATAAACTGTAGGTATCTTGCAAGGCACTGGTGGTCACAGAGGACACCGTACCATTTAAGGATAGCATTTTATTAATTGTATACTGCAACAACTGCTGCAGTAAATCCGGTTGTTCAGCAGGATCTCCTTTTCCAAAAGGCCAAGTGAGGTTGCTCCCTACAGCTTTTAAAAGTTTTTCTCCATCTTCCGCAATTTCTTCCAAGCATTGATTGATATCATCAAATCTCAGGGCCATGAAGCTAATCATTTGCTGCATGATAAGATGAGTCTGGGCTGCTTGGTTTGCCATAGAAATGACAGCTTCATATTTTGAAAGATTAGGGTTCAGGAATGCATATGCATCTTGGTGAGCCTTAACAAGCTCTTCAGGGAAATCAACCTTTTTTTCTATGTCAAGAAGAACTGCTTGGTTTGTTTTCGCACGTCGACTGTGTTTGCCAAGCCGTTGGCTTTTTGACTTTCTATTTTTTCTTGGATTTCCATCTAGTTGCACTGTGCCGGTTATCTCTAGCTCTGAACCAGTCGAGCTATGTTTTCTTATAGTTCTCCTCTTTTGATATGTTAAATTAACCATTCCTTCATCAGCAGTGTTGAGTTTGTCGTATTTCCCTTGATCATCGGAAAAAGATCCATTATGAGATCCAGCAAAGCTATTGGGAACACTTTTCTCCAACTGGTGATCCCCTTTTTGCAATTCTTCTTTCTGCTTGATTTCTTCATTTTTGTTGTCCGATAGAGGGACTGTAATTCCAGTATGATCATTGTCAGGAGGAAGAAGTTCTTTGTTTTTCTTTAATGGGTTAGCTGCATTTTTTGCAAGAGTTTGAATGATCCCATTACGAGAAGGAGCACAGCCCATCGTGTGATTCTGTATGTATGAATTTAGCAAATAAGTAGAAAGTCCTTACACTTTGGCTTGGTCCACGGGTCGGATGCTCCAAGATGACGCTCCATTGTCTCAGAGGTCAATGAAAAGAAAAAGTCTTCTTCGAGTTCAAAATAGAGAGCAAATAGAAATGCAATGCGATTCTTAGCAGCTGCAAACCAGCATAACAGCTTTGCTAGATACAGATAGATGTCTCTCAGTGTTTCTTCTCTCTCTCCATTGACAGATGTCAAGAGCAAATAGGATTTGGAGCTTACAGGATTAAACATACTTTATCTGTTCAGCAACAATCTTTCATTGGGAAAAACAACATGACAATAACATTACTCCTATGTCTGCCATGAAGTTTCTAGTGTGGAAATTTGCAACGTGACAAATTCTGAATTTCAAATGTAAATGGACTTTACCCCTAATAAAATTGACAGTGTGTTTTTGGGTAAAAGAGAAGAAATGGGGAAAAATTCCAATAAATGTAAGCAAACTATTTACTGGACAGCTCACCATTCAGTGGAAACGTTATTTACTTTGCAGCTCTACCTTTCCAGCCACTGTTAAGTGAATGTACATATTTGCAGAAAATTCTTCTTTTAAAAGTGAAAGGAAAATTTCTGAAACTGATGAGCACGGTTCTGTGTGCTAATTGCTAGAGAGAAAGGTCTGCAATGCCCATTGGACAGGTGTCCCGTTTAGCTCCTGTTGGTCATGTAGCTTCATCCAAGGCTCTAGCGTCCTTCAGAGGTGGTATTCTGGGTACTAGGGCCTCGGATGAAGTGTCTAGTCACCCTAAATTGCCATATCTTCAATTGATCTGTATCCTATGGCCTCATTTTCAGGGGCTGATTGGCCATAGACCCTACAAGGAAATTTCCCGGTGGGCTGATGACTATGGCAGGGCTTGACAAATTTCCTTGGAATCTAGGAGCCAGCTAAAAAAGTTAGGAGCCAGACGGAGGCGCGTCATCAAGCCCCCAATAGATGCCCCCATAGTGCTCCTTCCCCCCACTTCTCCATAGAGCCCCCCAATAATGCATGCCAGTATATAGGGCCCCCAGTAGATGCCCCCATAGTGCTCCTTCCCCTCTTCTCCATAGTGCCCCCCATAATGTGCGAGTATATAGGGCCCCCCATAATGCTGCCAGCGTCCAAGTGATCGCCACTTGCGGCCGCCATGACATGTGGAAACCCTTACAAGGATTACGGGGTCCAGAGGGGAGGGAAGAGGGGTCCGGAGGAGAGGGGCAGAGGGGTCCGGAGGAGAGGACAGAGGGGTTCGGAGGAGAGGGCAGAGGTTTCCGGAGGAGAGGGCAGAGGGGTCCGGAGGGCACAAACACAGGGGGCACCATGACATTTTACTGAGCACTACAACCCCCAGCTGGCACTCAGCCTCTGCAGTCCCCGCATCACTACAACGCCCAGCTCTTTCCCCCTCTTGTCATTCTCTTTCCCCCCCTTGTCATTCTCTTTCCCCCCTTGTCATTATCTTTCCCCCTCTTGTCATTCTCTTTCTCCCCCCCCCCCGTCCTTATCTTTCCCCCTCTTGTCATTCTCTTTCTCCCCCCCGTCATTATCTTTCCCCCTCTTGTCATTCTCTTTCCCTCTCTTGTCATTCTCTTTCCCCCTCTTGTCATTCTCTTTCTCCCCCCGTCATTATCTTTCCTCCTCTTGTCATTCTCTTTCCCCCCTTGTCATTATCTTTCCTCCTCTTGTCATTCTCTTTCCCCCCTTGTCATTATCTTTCCTCCTCTTGTCATTCTCTTTCCCCCTCTTGTCATTCTCTCCCCCCCCGTCATTATCTTTCCCCCTCTTGTCATTCTCTTTCTCTCCCCCCCCCTTCTTGTCATTATCTTTCCCCCCCTTGTCATTCTCCCCCCTCCCTCCCCCGCCTCTGGTGTAGAGTGGCCGAGATCTGTATGGTCCACGGGTACAGTAGCTTTAGTTTCCTGTACCCGGGCGGACTGACAGGAAGTGCACACTGTGTGCGCACTTCCTGTCAGTCCGGCCGGGTACAGGAGACAGATGCTCCCTGTACCCGCGGACCATACAGGGCTCGGCCACGCTACAATGGAGTGACAGGAGGGAGCGCTGAGCGCTTCCCTCCTGTCAGCTCCTCTTCTCTTGCTGCGCCCGGGCGGTGCGCTCTCATGGACGCGCCAGCCCGGGCAGTGCTGCAGCCGCCTGAGGCTCTCTATAGAGCGCTCGGGCGGCTGCAGCATGAAGAGGGCCGGCGCTCCTAGGACGCCACCTTTGCAAACAGGCTGACAAATACCCAGGCGCCAGGACCAAATTCCTGGTCGCCATGGTGACCTGGCGCCTGGGATTTGTCGAGCCCTGGACTAGGGAACCACCCAAGCGCTCCTACAGGTTGCAGGCCTGGTACATAATAATCTGATACTCAACGGCCGCAGGTGCTCTTCTGAACTCAGCTTCATGGCCGACTTCAAAATGGCCGCCAAGGTCACCACCCATCTTGAAAAGTCTCCCCCCTCACATATACTAATGTGCCACAAACAGGAAGTTAATATCACCAACCATTCCCATTTTATTAAGGTGTATCCATATAAATGGCCCACCCTGTAGAACAGGTCCTATTGTGTTGTGGATGAGAATAGCCCCTTCTCTTGATAAAAATATGGTACGCTTATGGAAGGTATCTGTATTTTGCAGACTGAAATATGGCCATAGTCATGTGCATGAGGCCTAACAATATGTCCACACAGTTGTATCAGCATGCTGAAAATGTAGGAGCAGACTCTGCATCAAAACTCTACATGTCCTCTGTGCAGTTTTACAGTTTAAGTGTTTTTAGTGCAGATTTGGATGTGATTTTTAGACCTCCTATTGGCCAATTTCACATGAGCGCATTCAGTGCTCCCTGTGTCTGAACGCTGCTCCTAGGACATGACATTACAACAATTTATAACGTTGTGTGTTCCTACCTGACCTCAACTTTCATGGTTTGTACTGACATTATATGAGTACAATTGATCAGAGTTGAGGTCAGGCAGGAACACACAGCATTATAAATCATAGCAATGCCGTGGGTGCGGTATCATAGAGCTGCATTCAGGACGGGAAACACCTCTGACACACGAAGCACGTTTCTTGCACTGAATAAACTTGTGTGAAACTGACCATTAATTTCAATAGGAATTTCCATGTGGAAGCCACACCAAGAATGAACATGCTGTTTTTTTTCCCCATGACATGCATACAGATGGAAAAATGCTCCTTACTGCAGTATGGATTTCCCATTGAAAACATTGGGAAGTGGAGTGAGAGTGGATTCCATGTGGATAAGGCCCCATTCAGATGACTGTATTTTTTGCGGATCGCACACAGACCCATTCATTTCAATGAGACCGCATTTTTCGCCCTATAAGACGCACCTAGGTTTTAGAGAAGAACGATAAGAAAAAAAATATTTTTCATTAGACCTCAGGTCAGATCAGCAGTCAGACCCCAATGTTAATCAGACCTCAGCCCCTATCAGACCCCCAATGTTAATAAGACCCCAATCAGACCTCAGCTCAGATCCCAATGTGAATGACCCCCAATCAGATAAGAGCCCCATCCCTCTCAGCCCCCATTGCCTCTCATCAGCCCCCATGCCAGAGAGAACTTAAAATAAAAAATCCACTTACCTCTCCTGCTCCTGGACGCCGCCGCTCCCCACCTACAGCGCGATCCCCTTCTTCCTGCCGTCGGCTGTGCTGTGAACCGGCGTGCACAGTGTGAGGTCAAGGGGCGCCCTCACGCTGTGCGCAGCCACAGCACAACTGACCACCAGGAAGTGGTGAGTACAGAGCCTTCCCAGTCCTCTGGAACTAATGAGTGCTTCCATAATGGAAGCGCTCATTAGTATTCACCACCATAAGAAATTGAAAAATATTGTACGTATCCACATGTCCATTCTGCAGCCCTGCAAATAACGGATGCATCATGGACGTCAGCCGTATTTTTTGCAGAACCGTATTCTGCAAACAGCAAAATATATGCAGTCGTATAAATGCGCCCTTATAGTTTGGAAACCGCACCAAAATCCATGCGGAAAATCGTGAGGTCATGTTCACACTGTGGATTTTGGCAAATTTTCCCCACAAAAACTACACTCAAAATGCGTGATATTTTCATGTGGATTCAGAGTCTAAATTTTCACACAACCGTATTAACCTACTCTTACGGTACAACTACATGTGGCTGGGGATTTCAAACCTTCACAGCGTTTGGTGAACATGTACGTCACAAGCTGTGTATGTCCATACGCAGTGGATGCCTGCTGTTTTATTTTCAGAAGTTCCATAGAAATGAATGGGAAGCGCACTGCGCAAGCGCAGCCACTGCCCCGTTCTCTTCTATGGGGCTGAAGGAAATAGCTGGGCCAGCCCTCGGCTATTTTCAGCCGTTCCACAGAAATGAATGGAGGGCGGCCGCACATGAACGGTCCGCTCTACTTCTTGTGGCGGCTCTGCTTTAGGGCTCGTGCACATGGCTGTTGCCGTTTTTGCGGTCTCGAAAACACATGTACCGGCCGTGTGCATTCTGCAGAACGGAACTTCCTGCCCTCTATAGAACTGTCCTAATCATAAGACATGTTCTATCTTTTTTTGCGGTGCCACAGAACGGACATTCGGATTCGGCCAATCCGCATCTTTTGTGGCCCTATTGAAGTGAACGAGTCCACATCTGACCCACCAAAAAATGCAGATTGGATGCGTACCAAAAATACGTTTGTGTGCATGAGCCCTTCGAGATAAGTGCGGATTCCAGTTATATGCCCTGAAAGCATGAGATGACACAACCCCTTTAAGCAGGGGCGTAGCTATAGGGGGTTCAGAGGTAGCAGTCGCTACCGGGCCCAGGAGCCTGAGGGGGCCCAAAGACCCTTGTGCCACATCAGAAGACACCTGTATTATAGAAAGTGTTTGCTGGTCAAGTTACACCTCTGGCTGGAGGGAAAGGGTTAGGTCAAGAATTTGGTGTGGGGGGCATTTAAAATTTTGCCTCAGGAAGCAGGAAGGTTATGTACACCCCTGCCCCTGACCAAGCACTGAGGGAAGGGGGGCCCAAGCTGAACTAGAGCCCAATGTACTTGTAATTTTTTTGCGTTTTAACCTCTTAAGGACGCAGGGCGTACATGTACGCCCTAGCGTCCTGGTACTTAAGGACTCAGGGCGTACATGTACGCCCTGAGAAGTTCCGATCACCGCAGCGGGTGGTGATCGGAACAGGATGCCTGCTGAAATCATTCAGCAGGCATCCTGTGACAATGCCGAGGGGGGTCATGTGACCCCCCCGTGTCGGCGATCGCAACAAACCGCAGGTCAGTTCAGACCTGCGGTTTGTTGCGTTTCCGGGTACATCGCGTCACCTGTGACCCGATTACCCGGAAATGACAGTGATCGGATGGCGTGAGGACACCATCCAATCACCGTCATGCATGTCTGCAGCCGATGGAGGAGAGGGAGCCCTGTGATTGGCTGCTGGAGGGCCCCTGTGATTGGCTGCCGGGGAGGGAGGTGGCTGCTGCGGCGGCAGATTCAAATCTCCTCCTCTCTTCGAGCAGCTTCCTTTTGGTTCCTGCTCTTGGAGAGAGAAGACGTGCCGTGCAGCCCCCAGCAGCCCCGATCCTCAGGGTAAGTCAGGGACAGGGTTAGGTCAGGCAGGGTCAGTTCAGGGACAGATCTTTTTCCCATCTTATTCATTTTTTTTTGCAGGTAGTTGGTGTCTGGGGTCCACAGCACACTCAGCTGTGAGACCCTAGACCCTGCTGTAGCCCCCCCCCCCCCTTTTAGTTGTGCAAGTTTTTTTTTTTTTCTATTTTTTTGTGCACTAATTTTGGTCGGCGCTCTTTAGTGTCCGGCCACTATTAGTGCATCGCACAACTGACCGCTGATCAGTTTTCTACTGATCAGTGAGTTTGACTTTTTTTTCACACCTCACTTTTTTTAGTTAGGTTTTTTTTTTTTTTCTGTGGTACATTTGTTCGTGAACACCCGGCCCCACACACACGCACACTAAATAAAGTTTATTTTACACGCACGCACACACACACACCCATGGACCGCCGGCTGTTCACGGTGGAGGAGGCATACGCCCAGATGCTCTCCGACACCGAGAGCGCCAGTGAGGATGAGGATGACCCCACCTTCCTCCTGTCGTCCTCATCCTCATCTGATGATGATGAGCCCCCAAGGCAGCGGAGACGCCGCCAGGCGGAGCCAGGGCCCTCACGCGCTAGGGACCCCGTGGCCCATCCCAGTACGAGCAGCCCTGGGGCTCGTACTGGTTTCCCGGCCCACCAAACAAGTGCACCGGAGCCCCCCACCGGTGACCTTAGCTGGTATCCCCCGGACTTTGAGCCTGCGATTCTGGATTTTGCTGGCAATCCTGGAATCCAGATTCCCACAGTGGGGTTCACTGAAATGGACTTCTTTAGTTTTTTTTTCAGTGACCCGCTGGTGAATCTGATGGTGGAGCAGACGAACCTGTATGCCCAACAGTTCGTCGCTCAGCACCCAGGCTCTTTTTTGGCCAGGTCCGGTGGCTGGACGCCAGTCAGTGCAGCCGAGATGAGGACGTTTTGGGGCCTCGTGCTGCATATGGGCCTGGTCAAAAAACCCAGTGTCAGGCTGTACTGGAGTGGGGACGTCCTCTACCAGACCCCACTGTACAGTTCAGCCATGACACGTCCCAGATTCGAGGCCATCCGAAAATGCCTGCATTATGCAGATAATGCAGCATGTCCCCCCTGAACTGATCCCGCCTATGACCGGCTGTATAAGATACGGCCGATCATCGATCATTTCGGGGCCAAGTTTGCACAGGCCTACGTACCTGGAAGGGAGGTCGCGATTGATGAGTCTCTCGTTGCTTTCAAGGGGAGACTCGTTTTCCGCCAATACATTCCCAGCAAGCGAGCAAGGTATGGCGTGAAGCTCTACAAAATTTGTGAGAGTACCTCAGGGTACACTTACAAATTTCGTGTTTACGAGGGGCGAGATTCCCGTATTGAACCCCCAGAATGTCCCCCCACTCTGGGTGTTAGCGGGAAAATCGTGTGGGACCTTTTGCACCCACTGCTGGATAAGGGTTACCACCTGTACGTGGATAACTTTTATACCAGCATCCCCTTGTTCAGGTCCCTTGCCGCCAGATCCACGTTCGCTTGTGGGACCGTGCGGAAAAATCAACGTGGCCTCCCTACCTACCCCCTCCAGGTACCTATCCCCAGGGGTGAGACCCATGCCCTTACTTGTGGAAACCTGCTGTTGGTCAGGTATAAGGACAAGAGGGATGTCCTTGTACTGACCACAATCCATGGTAACGGCACCACCCCAGTCTCTGTGCGAGGTACCACAGCAACGGTCGGTGGGTGGAGTTGATCTATCTGATCAAGTTCTCCAACCATATAATGCCATGCGGAAAACCCGGGCATGGTACAAAAAAGTTGCGGTCTACATGGTGCAGGTTGCCATGTACAACGCTTTTGTACTGTTCCGAAACGCTGGCAGCACAGGGACTTTCCTCCATTTCTATGAGGCAGTCCTCAGGGACCTGATCTTTTCTGACCGGGAAAGAGCAGGTCGGAGTACCTCGGGAATTGGAGGAGCCCGGGTCGTCCCTGGCCAACACTTTCCAGGTGTGGTCCCCCATACTGGAAAAAAGGGACGAACCCAAAAAAAGTGCAGAGTGTGTCGCAAGAGGGGGATACAGAAGGACACCACCACTCAATGTGACACTTGCCCCGATCATCCGGGCCTCTGCATTGATGGTTGCTTCAGGGAGTATCACACTTCCATGGAGTTCTAAATTTTTATAATTTTTATAATTCCCGACAGGCCCCTAGAAAATATATAAAAAAAAGTATGGCTCTCAGACTTTGGAGTCACATAAACAATTTTTTTTCCAAAAATATTAGCTTCCTCAAACTGCGATCTTCCAGATGTTGTAAAACTCCAAATTCTGAGAGGCACACTTATTGGGCATCGCGCGTCCGTAAAAATCTTCTCTATACAAATACCCCATAAACTGGCCCTCTGACAAACTCTGTAAAAAAATAAAATAAAAAACTATATAAAAAAGCCATTTTTATTGTCACCTTGAATCCCAAAAAGTGTAATATCTAGCAATCCAAAAGCCATATGCGCCCCCAAATAGTGCCAATAAAACCGCCATCTCGCCCCGCACAAAATGAGCCCCCACATTAGATAGTCGCCCAACTAAAAAAAAAAACTGTAGCTCCCAGTCTAGAGATAGTAAATTTTTTAATTTTTTGTTCCCAAAATGATAACCTAGTGCAGTGGTGGGCAACCTTTTTTTTCAACTGAGCCAAATCTCGCCAAAACCACGATTGAAATTTATTTTGAGAGCCACAAATAGTCCTCACTGGTACTGTTATATATTGACCTCAGAACCTGGCCACTAACTTATTTTGCTATGATGTGTCCACACACCCCTTTTCACATCAACCTTTTTATGTCAATCCCATAATGTCACATTTCACCCCCTCATGTCACATTTCTGCCCCTCGTGTCACATTTCTGCCACTCGTGTCACATTTCACCCCCTCATGTCACATTTCACCCCCTCGTGTCACATTTCACCCCCTCGTGTCACATTTCACCCCCTCGTGTCACATTTCACCCCCTCGTGTCACATTTCTGCCCCTCGTGTCACATTTCACCCCCTCATGTCACATTTCTGCCCCTCGTGTCACATTTCTGCCACTCGTGTCACATTTCACCCCCTCATGTCACATTTCACCCCCTCATGTCACATTTCACCCCTCGTGTCACATTTCTGCCCCTCGTGTCACATTTCACCCCTCGTGTCACATTTCACCCCCTCGTGTCACATTTCACCCCCTCGTGTCACATTTCACCCCCTCATGTCACATTTCACCCCCTCGTGTCACATTTCTGCCCCTCGTGTCACATTTCACCCCTCGTGTCACATTTACCCCTCGTGTCACATTTCTGCCCCTCGTGTCACATTTACCCCCTCGTGTCACATTTCTGCCCCTCGTGTCACATTTCACCCCCTCATGTCACATTTCACCCCCTCATGTCACATTTCACCCCCTCGTGTCACATTTCTGCCCCTCGTGTCACATTTCTGCCACTCGTGTCACATTTCACCCCCTCATGTCACATTTCACCCCCTCGTGTCACATTTCTGCCCCTCGTGTCACATTTCACCCCTCATGTCACATTTCACCCCTCGTGTCACATTTCTGCCCCTCGTGTCACATTTCACCCCCTCATGTCACATTTCTCCCCTTATGTCACATTTCTCCCCCTCATGTCACATTCCCCCTCCATGATGGCCATCACACCTTTTTTTTACCCTGCCCTGTTCACATCTCTCATTTCCATAGTTAGGCACACTTAATTCATAATCACCACCCCCTCCCATGATGGCCATCAGTCACCCCTTTCTTTTTGCCCTGTTCACAGTTCACATCTCTCATATGAGTACATAATTCATAATCACCACCCCCTCCCATGATGGCCATCAATCACCCCTTTCTTTTTGCCCTGTTCACAGTTCACATCTCTCATATGAGTACATAATTCATAATCATCCCCCTCCATGATGGCCATCAGTCACCCCTTTCATTTGTCTCTCCCTGGCCCTGCCCACATCTCTCATTTCCAAGTTCCAGAGGCATATAGTTCATATTCATCCCCTCCCCCTCCATTCCCCCCAACCTTTCCTTTTTCTGTCACAGAAATTGAGTTCCCAGAGGCAGGCAGGCCAGGCCATTGCTACACCTACCGGATGACACGCTGCTGATTTGGGAGGCACAGTCTTCTTCTGAGGGCGGCAGACAGAGAGAGGATGTTGCCTTGCCGCCGCGGCGCTACACAGAAAGCCACGCCCCCTATACCACATGACCCGACTGGAGCTGTGTGGAGCCGGCCGCCGGGGCTGCACACAGGGCGCGCACTGACAGAGGCTAGCTGCAGAGTCCTGACTTTTGGGGCGGCCGCCCGAGAGGAGGGAGGGGAGTGGGCGCCTGGCACACAGAAGAGCCGCATTAAAGTGTGTAAAGAGCCGCATGTGGCTCGCGAGCCGCGGCTTGCCGACCACTGACCTAGTGTAAACTCTTAAATAATAAAAAAAGTAGACATATTAGGTATCGCCACGTCCGTAAGAATCTTCCCTATCAAATTAACATTTGACCCAACCCCTCAGATCTACAGCATTAAAAATATGGAATAAAAATGGTGCTAAAACACCCATTTTTGGCAAAATTTCTGTTTTAATCCATTTTTTCCGTTAATAAAGCAAGGGTTAACAGTCAAACAAAACTAAATATTTATTGCCCTCATTCCGTAGTTTGCAGAAACACCCCATATGTGGTCGTAAATGGCTATATGGCCACACGGCAGGACATAGAACAAAGGGAATGCCACATGGCTTCTGGAAGGCAGATTTTTTTTTTTGCACCATGTCCCATCATGTCCCATTAGAAGCCCCCCCTGATGTAGCCTAGACTAGAAACTCCAAAAAAGTGACCCCATCTAAGAAACTACACCCCTCAAGGTATTCAAAAATTACTTTACAAAGTTTATTAACCCTTTAGGTGATCCACAAAAATGAATGGCAAATGTAGAAACAATTTTAGATTTTTAATTTTTTGTTAGCTTCCCTCAAAAAAGTGTAATATAGAGCAACCAAAAATCATATCTACCCTAAAATAGTCCCAAAAAAACAACCACCATATCCTGTAGTTTCCTAGATGGGGTCAATTTTATGGAGTTTCTACTCAAGGGGTGCAGCAGGGGGCTTGAAAGGGTACATGGTGTAAATAAACTATTCCAGCAAAATCAGCCTTCCAAAACCCATATGGCGCTCCCCTCCTGCTATGCCCTGCGGTTTGGCCAAACAGTAGTTTAGGACCACATATGGGGTGTTTTTGCAAACTAGAGAATCAGGGCAACCCATACTGAGTGTTGTTTGGCTGTTAACCCTTACTTTATTACTGGAAAAAATGTTTTTATTGGAAACTTTTCCAAAAATTTAAATTTCAAAATTGTTTCTCCATCTGCCATTAACTCTTGTGGAGCACCTAAAGGGTTAACAAAGATTGTTAACCCAGTTTTGAATACCTTGAGGGGTGTACTTTCTTAGATGGAGTCACTTTTTGGAATTTCTATGCTAGAATGCATCAGGGGGCTTGCAATAGGACATGGTGTAAAAAAACAGTCCTGCAAAATCTGCCATTCAAAACCCATATGGCGCTCCTCCTTCTATGCCCTGCGGTTTGGCCAAACAGTAGTTTAGGACCACATATGGGGTGTTTTTGCAAACTAGAGAATCAGGGCAACCCACATTGAGTTTTGTTTGACACTTAACCCTTGCTTTGTTCCTGGAAAAATTGATTATAATGAAAAATTTTCCAAAAAATCAAAATTCTGAAATTTCATCTCCATTTTCAATGAATTCTTGTGGAAGACCTAAAGGGTTAACAAAGTTTGTACAATCAGTTTTGAATACCCTGAGGGGTGTTCTTTCTAGAATGGTGTCATTTTTGGGTGGTTTCTATTCTGTAAGCCTCACAAAGTGACTTCAGACCTGTACTGGTCCATAAAAAGTGGGATTTGGAAAATTTCAGAAAAATTTCAATATTTGCTCCTATACTTCAAAGCTATGTAACATCCCCAAAAAATAAAATAGCATTCCCAAAATGATGGAAACATCAAGCAGACATATGGGGAATGTAAAGTAATAACTATTTTTGGGGGTATTACTATGTATTAGAAAAGTAGAGAAATTGAAACTTTGAAATTTGCAAATTTTTCCAAATTTTTGTTAAATTTGGTATTTTTTTATGCAAAAAATATAACTTTTTTGACCCGATTTTAGTAGTGTCATGAAGTACAAGATGTGACGAAAAAACAATCTCAGAACGGCCTGCGTAAGTAAAACCGTTTTAAAGTTATTTAGACATAAAGTGACAGTGGTCAGATTTGCAAAAAATGGCCAAGTCCTTTAGGTGAAATAGGGCTGAGTCCTTAAGGGGTTAAGTAGAGTTGAGCGAACTTCTATTTTTAGTTCGGCGTCCAAAGTTCGGGTTATCATAGAATCCCGTTATGGATTTCGCTACCGCGGACCATAAGGGCATTTGGAATCCATAAGGGGCTGCTCCATTGAACCCGAACCTTGGACAACCCTAAGGACCTGGGGTGATGTCACCGTCATGTGATCAGTGCAGGGGGCGTGGCTCAGCACTGGATCACCTCTTATCCAATCCAGTGCTGAGCCACGCCCCTGCACTGATCACATGACGGTGACGTCACCCCAGGTCCTCCGTGTTGTCCAAGGTTCGGGTTCAATGAAGCCGCCCCTTATGGATTCCAAATGCCGTTATGGTCCGCGGTAGCGGAATCTATAACGGGATTCTACGATAACCCCAACCCGAACTTTGGACGATGAACTAAAAATAGAAGTTCGCTCAACTCTAGTTTTAAGTGCTTGTACAAAAGGCCGTTAATCGCATCTTACATTGTCTTTTTCTGAGCAGTTTGAATTTTTCTGGTGTTTTTCCAAGCCCTTTAGAAAAGCCTACAGCAAAATCGCCAGTATAAAACACCGTACCCCGAGCCAACCCTCAAAAAAGCCACTGAAAACACAACGTAAAAAGCTACAAAATGCCCCACCTAAAGGGCTGTTGTTGAATCTGTCATATGGGGAAAACCTAGGGCGGCATGGCGGTGTTTTATATTGCTCTAGTTACGTTTAAAAATAAAAAAATCTAAATGAGTGGCGGGTGATGCTTCTCTGAAGTCTTGCCCGCACTGCTCGGTGGGAAAGTGGCCTGATAAATATGTCGTTCAGGCCGAATGCCACATTTTTCCACGTATTCCCATCAGATAAATGGTAATTGTTACAACATGGCGCTTCAATATTGTCTGAAAAAGCAAAGTGAAAAATGCAGGGAAACTGGGTAAGACTGCATTCACATGGCAGGGCTTTCCATCGAGGGTATACCGGAGAACAATATACACCGTGACAGTACAGAGTTCATCTATGGACTCGGTAATCGCGGTTTTGTTTCTGTTTCTTTTCGCCATTTCTCCCGGACAGGTGGCGGCCTGCGCTAGTCTGTCTGCCGAAAATACTGGGCAGATGAGTCCTTTGAACTCTGCTTGACCCAATGAAGTCAATGGACCTGTTGTGGTATATGCCCGAACACTGTTTTCGGGTAGTCAGGTTTATAATGTGACAGAAAGCACTGCAATGTGGCCTAAGGAAGTCCAACCAGGGTTTTCAAGAGAAATTTTTTTTTTGTCATTTATGTAACATCTGCGAAAAACTAAGCCTGCCATAACGTCAGCTGAAGAGTGACTGACAGACTCCATAATGGAGGGTCCCTTGACTTTCCTGTAATTCTGATGGCGATGATGACATTATTTCTGCCATAGAAGGTGACAGCGCAGACACAGCGTTACTTCAAGACCCAGCTCGTGCACATTTTATACCCAGCACCGTCGCCCCACTCATCTTTCCCGCCCATTCTCCTCACACACAGGGAAGCCGCTCGGTGACGTCATGACGCTCACTCCTCCCCGGTGACGTGCTGTGAGTGGGCGTGGCCGCTGCTTTGAGATCTGATCGCTGGATGGATGGGGAGACGCTGAGGGTCATCGTGTGACGGTAACGGAGGGGCTGACACTGATAGGAGGGGGGACGGGCCGCTGACAGGAGAGGGCAACGGGGGGGCACTGACAGGTGTGTGTGTAGGGAACAGGGTGACTGGTGACTGAGGGGCTGACACGTACAGGAGGGGGGACTGAGGGGCTGACACTGACAGGAGGGGGACTGAGGGGCTGACACTGACAGGAGGGGGACTGAGGGGCTGACACTGACAGGAGGGGGGACTGAGGGGCTGACACTGACAGGAGAGGGCAACAGGGGGGCACTGACAGGTGTGTGTAGGAACAGGGTGACTAGTGACTAAGGGGCTGACACTGACAGGAGGGGGGACTGGGGGCTGACACTGACAGGAGGGGGTGACAGAGGGGGATACTGAGGGCACTGACACTGACAGTAGGAGGGTTACTGAGGGGGGACGGGCCGCTGACAGGAGAGGGCAACGGGGGGCACTGACAGGTGTGTGTGGAGGGGGGGGACTGAGGGGCTGACACTGACAGGAGGGGGGGGACTGAGGGGCTGACACTGAAAGGAGGGGGGACTGAGGGGCTGACACTGACAGGAGGGGGCGGACTGAGGGGCTGACACTGACAGGAGGGGGACTGAGGGCTGACACTGACAGGAGGGGGTACTGAGGGGCTGACACTGACAGGCGGGGGTACTGAGGGGCTGACACTGACAGGAGGAGGGGGTACTGAGGGGCTGACACTGACAGGAGGGGGTGACTGAGGGGCTGACACTGACAGGAGGGGGGACTGAGGGGCTGACACTAACAGGAGAGGGGGACTGAGGGCTGACACTGAAAGGAGGGGGGACTGAGGGCTGACACTAACAGGAGAGGGGGGACTGAGGGGCTGACACTGACAGGAGGGGGGACTGAGGGGCTGACACTAACAGGAGAGGGGACGACTGAGGGGCTGACACTGACAGGAGGGGGGACTGAGGGGCTGACACTGACAGGAAGGGGGACTGAGGGGCTGACACTGACAGGAAGGGGGGACTGAGGGGCTGACACTGACAGGAAGGGGGGACTGAGGGGCTGACACTGACAGGAGGGGGGGTACTGAGGGGCTGACACTGACAGGAGGGGGGGTACTGAGGGGCTGACACTGACAGGAGGAGGGGGACTGAGGGGCTGACACTGACAGGAGGGGGGACACTGTACGCATCGGATATAATATACACACACTGCACGCACCGGATATAATATACACACACTGTACGCACCGGATATAATATACACACACTGTACGCACCGGATATAATATACACACACTGCACGCACCGGATATAATATACACACTGCACGCACCGGATATAATATACACACTGCACGCACCGGATATAATATACACACACTGTACGCACCGGATATAATATACACACTGCACGCACCGGATATAATATACACACACTGCACGCACCGGATATAATATACACACACTGTACGCACCGGATATAATATACACACACTGCACGCACCGGATATAATATACACACTGCACGCACCGGATATAATATACACACACTGTACGCACCGGATATAATATACACACTGCACGCACCGGATATAATATACACACTGCACGCACCGGATATAATATACACACACTGTACGCACCGGATATAATATACACACTGCACGCACTGGATATAATATACACACACTGTACGCACCGGATATAATATACACACACTGTACGCACCGGATATAATATACACACTGCACGCACCGGATATAATATACACACACTGCACGCACCGGATATAATATACACACACTGTACGCACCGGATATAATATACACACACTGCACGCACCGGATATAATATACACACTGTACGCACCGGATATAATATACACACACTGTACGCACCGGATATAATATACACACTGTACGCACCGGATATAATATACACACACTGCACGCACCGGATATAATATACACACTGTACGCACCGGATATAATATACACACACTGCACGCACCGGATATAATATACACACACTGCACGCACCGGATATAATATACACACTGCACGCACCGGATATAATATACACACACTGTACGCACCGGATATAATATACACACTGCACGCACCGGATATAATATACACACTGCACGCACTGGATATAATATACACACTGCACGCACCGGATATAATATACACACACTGTACGCACCGGATATAATATACACACACTGTACGCACTGGATATAATATACACACACTGTACGCACCGGATATAATATACACACACTGTACGCACCGGATATAATATACACACTGTACGCACCGGATATAATATACACACACTGTACGCACCGGATATAATATACACACTGTACGCACCGGATATAATATACACACACTGTACGCACCGGATATAATATACACACACTGTACGCACCGGATATAATATACACACACTGTACGCACCGGATATAATATACACACACTGCACGCACCGGATATAATATACACACTGTACGCACCGGATATAATATACACACTGCACGCACTGGGTATAATATACACACACTGTACGCACCGGATATAATATACACACTGCACGCACCGGATATAATATACACACACTGTACGCACCGGATATAATATACACACACTGTACGCATCGGATATAATATACACACTGTACGCATTGGATATAATATACACACTGCACGCACCGGATATAATATACACACACTGTACGCACCGGATATAATATACACACACTGTACGCACCGGATATAATATACACACTGTACGCACCGGATATAATATACACACACTGTACGCACCGGATATAATATACACACTGTACGCACCGGATATAATATACACACTGCACGCACCGGATATAATATACACACTGTACGCATCGGATATAATATACACACTGTACGCACCGGATATAATATACACACACTGTACACACCGGATATATTATACACACTGTATGCACCGGATATAATATACACACACTGTACGCACCGGATATAATATACACACACTGTACGCACCGGATATAATATACACACTGTACGCACCGGATATAATATACACACTGTACGCATTGGATATAATATACACACTGCACGCACCGGATATAATATACACACACTGTACGCACCGGATATAATATACACACACTGTACGCATCGGATATAATATACACACTGTACGCATTGGATATAATATACACACTGCACGCACCGGATATAATATACACACACTGTACGCACCGGATATAATATACACACACTGTACGCACCGGATATAATATACACACTGTACGCACCGGATATAATATACACACACTGTACGCACCGGATATAATATACACACTGTACGCACCGGATATAATATACACACTGCACGCACCGGATATAATATACACACTGTACGCATCGGATATAATATACACACTGTACGCACCGGATATAATATACACACACTGTACACACCGGATATAATATACACACTGTATGCACCGGATATAATATACACACACTGTACGCACCGGATATAATATACACACACTGTACGCACCGGATATAATATACACACTGTACGCACCGGATATAATATACACACTGTACGCATTGGATATAATATACACACTGCACGCACCGGATATAATATACACACTGCACGCACCGGATATAATATACACACTGCACGCACCGGATATAATATACACACACTGTACGCACCGGATATAATATACACACACTGTACGCACCGGATATAATATACACACACTGTACGCACCGGATATAATATACACACTGTACGCACCGGATATAATATACACACACTGTACGCACCGGATATAATATACACACACTGTACGCATCGGATATAATATACACACACTGTACGCACCGGATATAATATACACACACTGTACGCACCGGATATAATATACACACTGTACGCACCGGATATAATATACACACACTGTACGCACCGGATATAATATACACACTGTACGCACCGGATATAATATACACACTGTACGCACCGGATATAATATACACACTGCACGCACCGGATATAATATACACGCTGTACGCACCGGATATAATATACACACGCTGCACGCACCGGATATAATATACACGCTGTACGCACCGGATATAATATACACACACTGTACGCACCGGATATAATATACACACACTGCACGCACCGGATATAATATACACACTGTACGCACCGGATATAATATACACACGCTGCACGCACCGGATATAATATACACACGCTGCACGCACCGGATATAATATACACACACTGTACGCACCGGATATAATATACACACTGTACGCACCGGATATAATATACACACACTGTACGCACCGGATATAATATACACACTGTACGCACCGGATATAATATACACACACTGTACGCACCGGATATAATATACACACGCTGCACGCACCGGATATAATATACACACGCTGTACGCACCGGATATAATATACACACGCTGCACGCACCGGATATAATATACACACACTGTACGCACCGGATATAATATACACACACTGTATGCACCGGATATAATATACACACACTGTACGCACCGGATATAATATTCACACACTGTACGCACCGGATATAATATACACACTGTACGCACCGGATATAATATACACACTGTACGCACCGGATATAATATACACACACTGTACACACCGGATATAATATACACACACTGTACACACCGGATATAATATACACACACTGTACGCACCGGATATAATATACACACACTGTACGCACCGGATATAATATACACACGCTGCACGCACCGGATATAATATACACACGCTGTACGCACCGGATATAATATACACACACTGTACGCACCGGATATAATATACACACTGCACGCACCGGATATAATATACACACACTGTACGCACCGGATATAATATACACACACTGCACGCACCGGATATAATACACACACTGTACGCACCGGATATAATATACACACTGCACGCACCGGATATAATATACATACACTGTACGCACCGGATATAATATACACACTGTACGCACCGGATATAATACACACACTGTACGCACCGGATATAATATACACACTGTACGCACCGGATATAATATACACACTGTACGCACCGGATATAATATACACACACTGTACGCACCGGATATAATATACACACACTGTACACACCGGATATAATATACACACTGCACGCACCGGATATAATATACACACTGTACGCACCGGATATAATATACACACACTGCACGCACCGGATATAATATACACACTGCACGCACCGGATATAATATACACACTGCACGCACCGGATATAATATACACACACTGTACGCACCGGATATAATATACACACTGTACGCACCGGATATAATATACACACACTGTACGCACCGGATATAATATACACACACTGTACGCACCGGATATAATATACACACACTGTACGCACCGGATATAATATACACACACTGTACGCACCGGATATAATATACACACACTGCACGCACCGGATATAATATACACACTGTACGCATCGGATATAATATACACACACTGTACTCATGATATGTACGCAGTGTTTTATAATGTGTATATAGTATATGTGTAATGTTACTGATGTATAATAAGTACTTATAGACCCTAGGCGTCTGGGGGGGGGGGGGGCCCAGACGGGCAGATGGTATTGTCCACATTGGCACTGCCCCCCGACAGATTGAATGCCATGGTCTGCAGTACCAGGGACCTGTGATTTGGACCCATAGACGGTTTGGGCTTTTGGAGGATGCTGGATTATCAGACCTTTACATCTGTATATGGTTTTTGTGTGGATTTTGGTCAGCGGGCACCGTGGTGGTATGTTGCCTTGGTAAAGGACTATTTTAGCTCAAAGTAGCAGGGGCCCCCGGTCAGCAGCTACGCCTTTGGGGTTGGTTCACGTATCGGGCGTGACGCGGTTTTCGTGCAGGTATCCACACCAGTGCCGATGACACCGATCCCGTGTGTGACTGGAGCTTGTGCGAGAATTTTTCCACTGATTTTCAATGGCTCCGCGAAACAAAAAATCCCGCTACTCCCGCAGATTCTTCCCTCGCGCAGTGACAGCGGGAACTGATCACTGGGCATCCGACCACGGGGAGTCCACAACACAAGTGGCCTGTCTTATCTGTTTGAATGCAGTGGTGGTCGAGCATGCTCACTAGCGCCCCATTGAAACTCGGTAGTGGTAGCTGACGCAGTGAACGTTGGGGCCGCACTCCAAGGATTAGAGCACCGCTTCTTACTCGCTTTAGACTTACCGGAGAGATGGCGGAGTGCAGGGTTTGGCTATCCTCGCCAGTCCCATTGAGTCTGAGTGGTGCATTAGCAGGCATGATCAACCTCTGCTGCGTTCAAAAGAGCCCAAGGGCCCCCTTTCTCCTGATCCGTGGGGCCCCACAAGTCAGATACTTTTGATGTATGGCCCGTCTCACACATTGGTGGCATATCGCTAGGACTTGCCACCAATTTCGGATACTCGCACTTATCTTAGTAGAGTGCGGTGTGCGCTCCATTCACTCCTACGAAATTGTCTATTTCCGGAACGCCCATAAAAGTGACTGGCGAGCGCACCGCACAGGCATGGCCGCCTCTCCATTCACCTCCGTGCTATGCTGTTTTTGGCACCCCCATAGAAGTAAAAAGTGGGTTGGCTGCGCTTGCCCCATTATTTACCTTGGGGGCCTCGTTCTAAAGATGGTTGCAGGTCCCTGAGGTGGGACCCACTCCTGTCTGACACTGGTGGCATATCTTAGCGAGATGGGCCAACCCATCTTGGTAAAGCCCTTCAGGATAAGGCCATGCCACACACTGCTGTAAAGTGGCAGGTCGAGCCCACTGATTTTATTATTATTTTTTTTTTATGTGGCCATTGGCTGAAGTGGGTGGGCGTGGCCCTTCAGCGAGCGACTGGCCGCACCCCATCTGCTACGTTTGCCCTTACCCTTAGGGTCCACTCACACGTCTGTAAGTGTTTTGCGGACCTCACAACGCCAACACTATAAGGGTCCATTCACACGTCCGTAATTTGGGTCCGCATCCGTTCCGCAATTTTCGTACCCTTTCACTTTCATTGGGGCTGGAATGGATCTAGATCCGCATTTCCAGGATCCGTTTCCGCATTTCAGAGATCCGCAATTCCGTTCCCGACAAAAATAGAAAATTTCCTATTCTTGTCCGTAATTGCGGACCAGAAAAGGCATTTTGTAATATAGTGTCTGCAATGCGCCGTCCACAAATTGCAGATCGCACATTTCCGGTGTCCATGTTTTGCGGATCCGCAAAACACTTACGAACGTGTGAATAGACCCTAATAGAAAATGCCTTTTCTGGTCCGCAATTACGGACAAGAATAGGACATGTTCTATTTTTTTGGGGAACGAAATTGCGGATCCCGGAAATACAGATTCTGGAAATGCGGATGCGGATCCTGGAAATGCGGATGCGGACCCAAATTACAGACTGTTGTTGTCAGGGTCTCGTACTGTCTGCAGGACTTGGGTGTAAGAGAGCAGAGGGTTCGTCACAGTGTGTTGTCAGCCTCCCATTGTTAGATCAGCTGCAGGGACTATGACTCACCTGCAGCTGCTTTCCTCAAGGACATCTTGTCCTGTAGGGTTTGTTCACACCTTGCAGTCAAATCATGACAGAAATGCCGCAATTTCAGCCAAAAAACTGCCACATGGTTGCAATGTGGGACTAAAGAGGAAACAAGAGAAAGCTATTGGACAATTGCTTACAATGCAGTTCCCCAGTAGGAGTCCCTGGTGGCAGGTACAGTTGGTTGTGCCGGCTGCAGGCTATCGCGCCCGCGGTCCTGCGCCGGCTGATGCTGTAATAAGCTATATCAGGACGGTGATTAATCTTCCCGCCCTCCACTAAGATGATCTCACTGCTGCCAGCAGCATCCCATTATCGCCCATCTGTCGTGCACTCGCTGCAGCCATTCACTAGGGGCCGGGGAATCGGTATGAATTTTTTATTAAAGGGCCATCCTCTTGGGTAAGTACAAGGTCAGAGGTCAGCTATTCTCAGTGTGAAGTGATGGGTGCCGCACTGTATGGCTGCAGGACGACTGTCACCTTCTTATGCGGCGCCCAGCGCTTCACACTATGGAGCGGTGACCTGCAGATAACTGCTGGAACGAGCACCTCGGTGCGGGAGAAGCCCTTTAATCCGGGGTCCATTAAAGGGGTCATCCCTCCAGTGATATTATATTCATCCTGTACATTGTGAAAAATGAGCGATTATTTCCCAATTCTATTGATTTAAAAAACACTTTAGTGAAGAGAGATTTTTACGTACATAGTACGGCGCCACCTGGTGTTCAGAGTATGCAGCCATGTTCATGTCTACCTGATGATCCGAGACACGCGTGCCACACACAGTCACTCTCCCAGCAGTAAGGTCTCTGCATAGTGATCATCCATTCACTGCAGGGTAGCCAGAAGAAGATTTCTGCCCTGCCTGTGAGGGAAGTAGCAGAGCCTCTGCAGTAGCTCGGCGGTATAGTTGAGAAGATTCCTTCTGCAGGGGAAGTAAGAAGGTACTATATTGTCAGCTGCCAGAGGGGGGAGGAGACTGATTTTGAGGGTTGACTTGTGAGCAAGTGCTGTTTCTGTTCACTGCTCCAGACTCCATGATGCAATTATTATCCTTCTGCAGGGAATCTTACTGGGAACTGCCAGAAGGGGAAGGAGACAGACCGGGAACTTACTCTGAGCTATATTTACAGCTGCAAGAGGGGGAAGAAGACACAAGGGATTTACTGGGAACTATATTTACAGCTGCCAGAGGGAGGAGGAGGAGATAGATGGGAAACTTGCTCTTAACTTTATTTACAGCCTCTAAAGCAGGCATGCTCAACCTGTGGCCCTCCAGATGTTACAAAACTACAACTCCCAGCATGCCTGAACAGCCTACAGGTATCAGCCTACAGCAGGGCATTGTGGGAGTTGTAGTTTTACAACAGCTGGAGGGCCGCAGGTTGAGCATGCCTGCTCTAGAGGGTGAAGGAGACAGGGGACTTACTGCGAATTCTGTTTACGGGTGCCAAAGGGGGGTGTAGACAGGGCACTTATTGGGAACTATGTTTACAGCGGACAGTGGGGGAAAGAGAGACTGGGAACTTAAAAACAAAATATACATAGCTGCCAGAGGGGGAAGTAGATAGATTAAGAACTTACTGGGAAATATTTACAGCTGCCAGAGGGGGAAGGAGACAGACAAATGACTTGCTGCGAATTGTATTTACAGCTGCCAGAGGGGGAAGGAGACAGACAAAGGACTTGCTGCGAATTGTATTTACAGCTGCCAGAGGGGGAAGGAGACAGACAAAGGACTTGCTGCGAATTGTATTTACAGCTGCCAGAGGGGGAAGAACATTGACTGGTAACTTTTCCAGTTATTAGGCTGCTCTGAGTAGGTTATGGATGGGGGAATTGTAAATGTAAGCTGCAGTGGGAACAGCTGCTTCAATTATATTTCTATAAATATAAATTATATTGCAAACGTGATTTTTTTTTGGGGGGGAAGGATTTTCTAGTTTTAAGTAGGTACAGCGTGACCGTTGTATAATGAAAAATTCCACAATTTTCTGATTTACTTTTTGTTTCCATTCCTGCTCGTTGTCAGTGAACATTGGGGAGGTTTACTAAACAAGAAGCCCCAGAATTTTGACTCAAATTGCAGCACAAAAGGGGAGTACGAGCTGTGCTCGGGACTTATTATGTGTTCTGCTTCGTGCGTCTCGCTAGACGGTGATCGTGTCCGCCGAGAGGAGCCGTAAAGTGCGCCAGAGGTATCGATGGCGTGGGGCAGTATTTTAGTACAAGATATCAGCGTAAAGAACGCCAACTGAGAAGGGCGTGAGAAAAAGCGTCTAGCGAGGTGCACCGTATCTATGAAACGGCCTCCGCCTGCCGCGTCTTGTTTGTAAATTCAAAGGGAACCTGTCAGGTTGAACTGGTGTCTGAGCTGCAGAGAGCAGGTTATAGAGCAGGAGGAGCTGAGCAGATTGTATGGTTTTGTGCAAGAAGATTCAGTAAAACTTGAAATATATTAGTTTAAATTCCTGCTTATTCTGGGCTTTAGTCTCCACATACACACAGTTTTACACCAGGTTTCCATAACAACCCAGCCTTTTTTTTTTACTGCTGTAGGTCAGCTTTATAAGGGCAGGGCGCTATGGATGACACTGTTAAGGGAGCGGAGTGCTGTGGAGTTCACAGTTCAGGGGCAGGTAGGGTGGCCATTCAGGCCACCCTCAAAAGACGGACTTAAAAACCCCGCCCCCAAGTCCACACTGCACCACGCCCCAAATCCGGTTAGGCCACACCTCCTCCCGCTCTGCAGCCGACAGCGATAGAAAAAAATGAAGGGAAAAATCAATTTCTGTCAGCTGCAGGGGTGGGAGGGAGGGTGAATTTCTCCCTGCAGCTCACGCTCAGACAGCACAGTGCTGCTATCTAAGAGTGAGCTGTTCAAAAGGACATCCCTGTGTCCGTTCAGACCCTGCGCCGGACGGAGGGCAGGGAGTCTGAAAGCCGGACTGTCCAGCCTGAAACTGGACCTCTGGCCACCCTGGGGGCAGGCTGATGTGGAGGTCACAGTTAAGGGGACGGTCCACTATGGAGGTCAGTGTTAAGGGGGAAATTGTTGTAGAGGCCACTATTAAGGGGGCCGGGTGTTGTCGACATTACTGTTAAGGAAATGGGGTACTGTGGAGGTCACTAATAAAGGTGCGGCCGCTGTGGAGGCCACTGTTAAAGGGGCAGGATGCTGTGGAGGTCACTGTTACAGGGGCGGCTGCTGTGGAGTTCTCTGTTAAGTGGGCAGAGAGCGGTGGAGGTCACAATTAAGGGGACGGTCCACTATGGAGGTCAGTGTTATGGGGCGGCGGGCTGTAGAGTTCACTGTTAAGGGGGCGGGGTGTTGTGGATGTCACATTTTAAGGGAACGGAGCTCTGTGGAGGTCACTGTTTAGGGGGCAGGTTATTGTGGAAATCACTGTTAACGAGATGGGGTACTGTGGAGGTCACTAATAAAGGGACGGCCACTGTGGAGGTCACTGTTAAAGGGGAGGGCACTGTGGATGTTACTGTTAAGGGGACAGATCGCTGTGGAGGTCACTCTGCTAGTAAATGAATAAATTACAAGTTTTACTGAATCTTTTCCCAAAAAAACATACACTCCTGGGAGTTGTAGTTTTGCAAAAGCTGGAGGGCCCCAGGTTGGGCGTCCCTGGTCTGAGTCCTGGTTGTGACGATGCCATGTTACACTGGTACCAGCAGCGACTGTAGGGTCTGTGGGGTGGTTAAACCCTGCAGCGGGCAGCGCAGATACAGCAGTCGGGGCGGGGTGGATGCCTTTTAATACTTGTTGTGTACACCCCTGTTAATTGCTGGTTATCATATATGGATGATCTAATCCACACGAAGGACAAATTCCTGACTCGTCTTCTGCCGAGTTGTGAGAAAATATTAAGGAAGTGTTGAAGGCTTTGCAGTCGGGACATGTCCCTCCACGCCGCGGGGGCTTCTCGGAGTTGGGCGGATGCACAAAACACTGGAGATCTGACACTTTTACAATAGACCTGATCGTTAATGCTGCCGGGAGTGATCCATGACGGAGACTCTGATGCAAATGTGAATACACCCTTAAAGGGGAATTCCTTAGACATCGATGCATTATCCTCAGGATCTGCCTGATAGATGTCGCTCAGGATCATCTGTCTTCAGGACGGGGAACTCCGACCACAGCATACCGGCCGAGCAGGAGGTCAGAGGGACGCCCATCTATCAGACTTATTATGGATAGGCCATAACTGGTAGGAATACCCCTTTAATCACCGTATATTGAGACGCTCTGCAGCTCTTTAAGGCTCTGTTCACATCTGCGTCGGAGGCGGTCACGGTTTTGTGCAGCGGAAGAAATGGCGCCCTGCGGAGTATCTGAAACTGCAGTTGAGATGCAGATGTGACTTGAGCCTAATACACTTTGGGGGGAGATTTATCACAGATGTTAAAGTCTCTGCTTGCTGTCAATGAATGCAAACAGGGTGAAAACCTCTCTAGATCATGTGACATGGGTGCAAGTGCAGTGATATATCATGATGTCAGCGCACCCGTGTCAGCAGGATTGGAAGGGGGGGATTCCCGTGTCTCCCGTCTTGGCGCTTGCTCAGTGGATCTCCTGCTTCGCTCCAAGCAGTGCGACTGTGCAAGCGGCAAGACCTGGAGACACAGCACAGTCATGAGATGACGGGTCTCTACGTGCTCAATCTGCTCGGAGTGCAGCAGGAGATCCACTGAGATCACGTGGCACGGCGCAGGCGCAAGAAGCCTGGGCTGAATGAGATGTCTAGCCCTGTCAATCCAGAGGGAGGGATTAAAGCTGAAGGGGTGTAACAAACTGGTGCTTCAGGCGCTCTGGCCAGCCCCTTGGTGCTCCAGTAATAAGGTAATTTGCATATGAATAAAAAAATGCAGTGTTCTCTGCAACAGACAGTCATAATCAATGTATCGGTTTAATCAACATGATCAACCCTACCGGGCTGAATTCTTGGTTTAATAGGGTTGATCCTGCTGGCTGACTGCTCTTTGAACATGTGAAAGTAAAATGCGAAAAATCCTGTCAGTAAATAAGAATTTTTTCCCCCCGGTGACTGTAATGGAACGTAATACACGTCTCGTCTTTCCTCAGCTTGCGCCCCTTTCCACTTTTTAAATGTTTTGCGCAATATTTCAGAATATGGAAATGAAGAAACTTGACAATTAGTCATGATTTATAACGTCTTCCTCTTCTACTGCCAAGAGAAGGCCACGTCAGACTACACAGAGCTTGTGTGTAGTCTGTAACCATGGAGACACATAGGTGTACATCCTGGTGACCCTCTGATAACACTGCAGGGAGTCCTGGTGACCCTCTGATAACACTGCAGGAAGTCCTGGTGACCCTGTGATAACACTGCAGGGAGTCCTGGTGACCCTGTGATAACACTGCAGGGAGTCCTGGTGACCCTGTGATAACACTGCAGGGAGTCCTGGTGACCCTCTGATAACAGTGCAGGGAGTCCTGGTGACCCTCTGATAACACTGCAGGCACTCCGAGGATGCATGTGGTATGAGCAGATTTTTATCCTGAACTTAGAATAATAGCCGGGGGAAGAATGTACCGAGGGAGGCGAAAGGGAAGAGCGGGTGTCAGGGGTCAGGCCGTCTCTGAAATCTAATGAGTCTGGTGACGAGTGAGCGGCACAGCTGCAGGCAGGAGCGGGGGCCCGGGCTGTTATGGTTGTGGCTGGCGGGTTTATTCCTGGCACTTGTTGTCGGGCTCTCCAGTCACTTGTGGCTTTCATCTAACGCCCTCCTCCCTCTTCATCTTCAGGTGGTTTTCTAGAAAATGACCATTGAGGACCTGACTGGTGGGTACCTCGAAGGACACGCCCTGCCTGTCGTGCACCACTTCCAGCCGTGCTATCCAGACCCCTGCCGACCGGTCACCTTCTCCGTGGCTGCTGCTCCGATGCCGTCTGACTGTGGTGAGTGCAAGATGTATGCAGCTCCTGATTATATTACTACGTGGCTGTCCGTCCGACTAACTGATGTGAGAACATGTATGTAACATGTCAGAGACGGTAAGGAACTGTCTGGTATCGCGATCTTTAGCTGAATTATATCGAGCCCAATACTCCAGTCACATCCAGAACTGCATTCAGAATTCTGCTGGTTTCTTTGTGGCAGGCTGCAAAGTTCCCATCTCCGGTTTCACTGCTGCTGCTTCAGGGTCTGTACAGGAGGGGCAGTGCGCTTAGTGGTATTTATTCTGGGCACTTTACAGAAAGCCTCATCCCTCACAATACAATGCGTCCAAGTTAGCCATGTGTCTGTCAGCATAGCCTGTATTACAGGCAGTAGCAGCCAGAAGCATTCTCTATGCTGCTCTGGGTGCAACTAGAGCATCAAGATCAGAGCAAGTAAAGCAAAGGACCTACAGTATGTAATCATGACTGAAAAGTTGCACTAAAGCTGGAAGTTCAGCGTGAGCGTGATATCCAGTGACACATAGCACTAGATCCTGTCACAGTTCAATTAGGATCTCTTGTTGTTGTGGGCTACCTCAGATATCGGTGGGGGCCTCAGCACCAGGGCCCCACAGATATCGGTGGGGGCCTCAGCACCAGGGCCCCACAGATATTGGTCTGAGCCTCAGCACCAGGACCCCTCAAATATCAGTAGTGGCCTCAGCACTAGGAGCCCCGCAGATATTGGTGGCAGCCTCAGCACCAGGAGCCCCTCAGATATTGGTGGCAGCCTAAGCACCCGGTCTCCCTTGATATCGGTGGTGGCCTCAGGACCAGGTCTCCCTTGATATCGGTGGTGGCCTCAGCACTAGGTCTCCCTTGATATCGGTGGTGGCCTCAGCACCCGGTCTCCCTTGATATCGGTGGTGGCCTCAGCACCAGGTCTCCCATGATATCGGTGGTGGCCTCAGCACTAGGTCTCCCTTGATATCGGTGGTGGCCTCAGCACCCGGTCTCCCTTGATATCGGTGGTGGCCTCAGCACTAGGTCTCCCTTGATATCGGTGGTGGCCTCAGCACCAGGTCTCCCTTGATATCGGTGGTGGCCTCAGCACCCGGTCTCCCTTGATATCGGTGGCGGCCACACCACCAGGTCTCCCTTGATATCGGTGGTGGCCTCAGCACCAGGTCTCCCTTGATATCGGTGGAGGCCTCAGCACCAGGTCTCCCTTGATATCGGTGGTGGCCTCAGCACCCGGTCTCCCTTGATATCGGTAGTGGCCTCAGCACTAGGTCTCCCTTGATATCGGTAGTGGCCTCAGCACCCGGTCTCCCTTGATATCGGTGGCGGCCACACCACCAGGTCTCCCTTGATATCGGTGGTGGCCTCAGCACCAGGTCTCCCTTGATATCAGTAGTGGCCTCAGCACCCGGTCTCCCTTGATATCGGTGGTGGCCTCAGCACCAGAACCCTCACATATTAATGGGGACCTCAGATGCAGAACCCCTCAGATATCAGTGGGGGCCTCAGCACTATGGCCCCACAGATATCGGTGGGGAGCCTAAGCACCAGGACCCCACAGATATTGGTCGGGGACTCGGAACCAGGCCCCCCACAGATATCAGTGGGCGCTCAACAGCAGGCTCCTCTCTGATATCAGTGGGGCGTCAGAACCATGATGCCTCTGATGTATCATACTAATATTTGGATAATTAAGAGGAGAAAGCAAATCGTCAGCACTCTAGGGTCCACCTCTGTGTATCTTAGGACAAACGTCAGACTGAGAGACTATATGCAGTCGAAAATGTCCCCCTGCCGGGTGAATAAAGATTTTTTTTTTGTGTTTTCATTATGGCATGGAGTGCTTTTCTTAATTTTAAAGGTACCTTACTATTTGCTTTTGTTACAGAATTCTCCTTTTTTGACCCAAATGATGCCTCGTGTCAGGATATTCTCTTTGATCCGGACACTTCAGTTTCAGAGCTGTTTGCCATCCTTAGACAATGGGTCCCCCAAGTCCAGCAGAACATAGAGGTCATCGGGAATGAGGTGAGCTTATACGGACCGGCCAAATGGAGGGGCAGTGTCAAAACCTGAAACACAGGGGTGGGGATTTAGGAAGCCCTATACATCTATATATAGGCCCCCTGACTGCAGTGGCAACCACAAGACACCCCCGCAAAAATGTCTCCGAGATCTGGGGACAGAGAGACGAGGCTCTATACAGGGCTGCGGAATATGTAGGTGCTATAATGGCAAGGGAGCATGGGATATAACAGAATATACGTTATTAACCCTAGAACATGTCACTGCACTGATCGTGTTTTACGTTTGCAGATTTTGAAGCGAGGATGTAACGTCAATGACCGGGATGGACTGACGGATATGACGCTGCTACATTACACTTGTAAATCTGGAGCACAAGGCATCGGTGAGAGCTGTGGACGACTGACTTCACTTCTGTATATTGGTGTCAATTACAATCTACAAACAGCCCAACCCACATATACAAGCATCCATCCTATGGACACGTAGTGTATAGGCCTTCCATGTTTTACAGGTGTTTCCTGTGAATGTGACGTGTCATAGGCTTTTGGTAGCTGTTTTCTTTCCTCTGTTTGGAGTGTTGTAACTAGAAATGATATCTCCTGGTGTAAATTGTCCCACTCTTCGCTTCCTGTGCATGTACGGAGGGGCTCGGGGATCATAAACTAACCAAGCTGACAGGAGGCAGTAAATCGCACTCTTCGTCATCCCCTCGGTTCTGTCAGTGGATGCGTAAAACATAATTTGGAAGCAAAACAGTCATGGTAATGAGCCGTCTGTCGTTACAGGACACAGGGAGTGTCGTCTTAGTCACCAAATGCAGTATTTGAGTTCCTTTTCTTAAAGGTACAGGTGATTTTTTTTTCATGCAGGTGATGCAGAGATCGCTGCAAAATTCGCCTCTCACCTCATTGACATTGGAGCAGATGTGAGCCTACGAAGTCGCTGGACTAATATGAACGCTCTGCATTACGCCGCCTATTTTGATGTTCCTGAGCTGATACATCTTATACTGAAGGCTTCAAAGCCAAGAGGTAGGAAAGCTGGAAGGTAGAGGTGTCCTTAAGAAATACATGTATGATTGCAGTATGGGTTCAAATCATCCCCCTGCCCACACACGCACTTCTGCTGAGACCACCCTTATCTCTGCTCTCAGTATCCGGCTTCTACACATCTCCTATCGTCTCAATACCCTGCCTCTCCTCTCTTCTCTTAGTACCTGGCCTTTCCTCTCTTCTGTCAGTATTTGGCCTTTCCTCTCTTCTGTCAGTACCCGCGTCTCTCCTGATCTGTCAGTATCCTGCAGCCTCTATCAGTACTCAGCCTCTCTTCTTTCAGTACCTGTTCTCCTCTGTTCTCTCTGTATCTGACCTCTCCTTCCCTCTCCTCTCTCTGTACCCGACCTATCCTCTCTTCTCTCTGTACCCGACCTCTCCTCTCTTCTCTCTGTACCCATCTTCTTCCCTCTGTACCCGACCTCTTCCCTCTGTACCCGACCTCTCCTCTCTTCTCTCTGTACCCGACCTCTCCTCTCTTCTCTCTGTACCTGAACTCACCTGTCCTCTCGGTACCCAGTCTCCCTGTCTACTTTCTGTACCTGATCTCTCCTCTCTTCTCTTTGTATCTGACCTCGCTTCTCTTCTCTCGGTACCCAGCCTTCCCTATCTCCTCTGTATCCAGCTTCTCCTCTCTTCTCTCTGTACCCGACCTCTCATCTCTTCTCTCTGTACCCGACCTCTCATCTCTTCTCTCTGTACCCGACCTCTCCTCCGTTCTCTCTGTACCCGACCTCTCCTCTCTTCTCTCTGTACCCGACCTCCCCTCCCTTCTCTCTGTACCCGACCTCTCCTCTCTTCTCTCTGTACCCGACCTCTCCTCTTTTCTCTCTGTACCCAGCCTTCCCTATCCCCTCTGTATCCAGCTTCTCCTCTCTTCTCTCTGTACCCGACCTCTCCTCTCTTCTTTCTGTACCCGACCTCTCCTCTCTTCTTTCTGTACCCGACCTATCCTCTCTTCTTTCTGTACCTGAACTCTCCTCTCTTCTCTCTGTACCCGACCTCTCCTTTCTTCTCTGTACCCAACCTATCCTCTCTTCTTTCTGTACCTGAACTCTCCTGCCCTCTCAGTACCTGACCTCTCCTCTCTTCTTTCTGTACCCGACCTCTCCTCTCTTCTTTCTGTACCTGAACTCTCCTGTCCTCTCGGTACCCAGTCTCCCTGTCTACTTTCTGTACCTGATCTCTCCTCTCTTCTCTTTGTATCTGACCTCGCTTCTCTTCTCTCGGTACCCAGCCTTCCCTATCCCCTCTGTATCCAGCTTCTCCTCTCTTATCTCTGTACATGGCCTCCCTGTCTCCTCTGCTCTCAGTAATTGGCCTCTCCTGACCTCCCTGTACACATCCTTCTTTCATACCATTATTGCATGGCATATGTTGACATTGTGTGGTAGCACTCCGAACCTTTTGTCGGTTCACATTTAGTATTGCATAGTGTTGCTAGCTTGAGGTTTGTTTTGCAGTGTTCGTCTCGGCGTGACACGTATCTGAGAGGATGCTTCTGAGCGGACAGCTGCTGTGAATCCTTTTACCTCCCTCCATGATATTTTATAAGGCAGTAATATTGTGTTTTCCCTGTGTGAAGAGATAAAAGTGGCATTTCCTTCAGTCGTGCGCCTCACACTTCCACGTCCTGCCTCCCGCTGTGACTGATTTCTTTCTTTCAGATGTCGATGCCACCTGTAGTGACTTTGATTTTGGGACTGCGCTGCACATCGCTGCTTCAAACCTGTGCTTGGGAGCTGTGAAAGCCTTGTTGGAAAATAGAGCAAATCCGGCCTTTAGGGTAAGGGATCCAGAACACAGAGCGAGCAAGTCTGTACCAGCGAAATAACAATACAGTACAATATATAGCGCCAAATGTCAAACCATACATAGGGCTGTGTGCATGAGGCCTTAAAGGGGTATAAAGTTCTACAAATAAGGTTATACTTTGTATATTAAAAACATACACAATATTCAAAAACACATTCTATATGAATTCCTTGTCTTTCAATATCTGCTCGCTGTAATGCAATAGGAACTTTAATGTGTAATTCCATGGGATAATATTCTGTCCTGGTCATCAATCTGATTCACATTTGTGTGAACTTGAGACCGCCATAAATGCCAGCTTCTGCTCAGCAGCATGCAAAACAGTCACTAAATAGTAGGTGACAACAGTGAATTTCTTTATGGGTATTCCCATCATATCATTACTATATGACATTGGTGACTTTCACTGTTTTTCCCTGCACAACTGCGCCCCAGACGCTCACCGCTCCAGTCAAGTGAGACTACCCGACCCCACGTACACATGCACGCTTGACTCAGTTGTGGAAAAAAATGTGGGCAGTTGAAATCCAGCTGCCGAACCTTCGCTCTCCCTTCCCCCCTTTTTCAGGACTTTTATACCAATGACCTATCCTTTGGATATGCGGTGGGTGCTGGTTGTGTCCTGCCGGCAGGGACTAGGATCGGAAATGACTCCAATCCCGGTCACTTAACCTTGCATTTAGTTGAACTAGGCCTAGAAGACATTGGGCCAGATTTATCATTAGCTAAAGTCACTTTAATGGAGTGAAAAAGTCGCAAAAAAATGCGCAATCGGTAAAATTGCGCATTTTGTTGCGACTTTTTCAAGCTCTGCACTAAGCTCTCCAGTTTTGTGAAAGTGGGCGTGTTATTTTATGTAAATGAATCTCTAGACATATTTACTATTGCAACCATTCAAAAAGTCGCAAAAAAGTTGCAAAAAAATGCGCAATTTCACTCCAGGGGGGACCATGCTTATCTTATGCCACTTTTTAATAGAACATGCGACTTTTTTGTAAAGACGTGTGACTTTTGTAAAGCCGCTTACTGAAGGATAAACTGCTGCCGTCAAACCACATTTATCACAGTATTAAAGGACCATTAATAAATCTAACCGAGCCAAAAGTGACTTTGGACTTATGGAGAAGTGGAGTAAGATGGAAGTGTAATGATAAATCTGGCCCATTGTGCCTGGTGTAACAGCGAGTTTCCTGCTGACAGACCTCCTTTAAAAATTCAAATCATCTCCTACGTATAAAAAAAAACAATACAAAAATTGGTATCGACATGTCCAAAACGATTAAAATATAAAAATATTTATCCAGCATTTTTTTGGGCACCTTATTTTCACCCCACACCTTTTTTTTCCCCTGTTTCTCAGGGTCTGATATAATAAAAAACTAAAGTGATTAAAAAAAAAAGATTATTGGCCTGGTCCTGGCAAAAATCCATGATCGCTCATGGTTAATCCCAGCAGAATGACCTCATAGAATACAAGATTTCCCTTGCGGCAGAATGTGGAGGTTGTGCTGCTGGTGGCTGATCCCAGGACACCATGAATACGAATTGTCAGCAGAGCAGAAAATAAACGTTTTTTTTGCCCAATTTCCCAGTCACGACGGGGTTAAATTTAGTTGTTCTGTCATAATGTGCAGTCTGCAGATCTTCTGCCTCACCTGAGAACCACAAAAATTCTCTGCGCAGGAAATGATGCCTTTCTGTCTGGGCCTTCTGCTGCTTGTCAGACTAGTCGGCTTTCTTTATCATTTTTTTTATCATTATTAAAATCTAGATATGTCATCTGTGTGATGTCGGCATCGTCGTGGCCTTTCCACAAATTATAATTGCGGACAAATATAGGCAGTTCTATTAGGAAGATGCAGCATGCACACGGTCAGTATCAATATTTTGCAGATCTGCGGACCGCGAAATACTTACGGTCGTGTGCATGAGTGCTAAAAGAATGAGCCAGTGAAGAAATAGGACATATACTCACATAGTATAGCGCTATCTGGTGCACATAGTGTATAATTATGTGCACATCCACCTGATGAGCTCCCTGTCACCCACACCACGGCCAGGTCTCTATAATAATCCTCTGTTCACCACATGGCAGCCAATAGAAATGGCAATCTGCTCTGCTGGGAGAGGAACAGGGCCTGCAGAGGGGAAGTATGAAGGAACTATGGGGCACATTTATTAAGACCCCTAAGATGGCGGTGGATCCGCTGGAGTTATGAAGAGGCACCGGCTTCTTCATCACTTCAGCGGATCCTCCGCCAGTTCTAAATTGTAAGACAGTTTGCCTAGCCGTCTTACATTGAGACCTTTTTCTACGACTGAAACAGGCGTAGAAAATGGTAAATAACATGAGCCTACCGGCCCGTCTTGTTCTCCACTCAGGCCACCCCCACTTTTTTATACCTGCGGGGAGAAGTCGCAGATTGCGGTGCAAACTACGCTTGAAATACGCCTAATTTAGGCATATTTCAGCATGATAAATGACCCCCTATATTGTCAGCTGCCAGAGGGGGAAGGAGACGGCACAGATTAACAGCAGCCCAATCGTAGTATAATGGAACGTGTGCATGCTTTCTCACTTTTTCTATTGTCTCTGCTTGCTGTCAGTGAACAGGAACATTCTTGTTTTGAATCCCTAAAAAGTTCCTCCTGACCTTGGTCTGCTCAGAGCAGAGGGTGCACAACAATGGGGAGTCCAAGGCATGACTGAGATTTTTTTATATGTGCTTCTTGTGGCTTACACAGATATAAGGTAACGTGTCAAGCAGAGATTTTGAAAATTATACATTAGAAATCAAAATACTACTGGAATGTTCAACATTTTTGCTTGCTGGCAATGAATGGTCCCATTCATACTGTCCAGCCCCTTGATTTTTCTGCACACAACTGTTGTTGTTTTGCATTCTGTTTCTCATGGATCCGTTGTTCCGCATCTGACTTTTTTTTTTTTTTCTCTGATTTAAGTCCTTTTCCGTTCCGTTATTCCACAAAACATATCCGTATGGTTTCCGTATGCGATCCGTTTTTTGCGCATTGGAAACGGAAACAGTAACTTATTAATCACCAAACACATGAGCAATATGGACTGGGTATAGCATGTCTACAGTATGGATCCGCAAAATACGGTTGTGTTCCTTGTGCGTTCTATATTTTTTGCAGACCCGTTGACTTGAATGGGGCCTCTGACCGTGATTTGCAATAATAGGACATGCACTACTTTTTTGCGGAACGGCCATGCGGAAAAACGGAAACGGAATGCACACGGAGTAACTTCTGTATTTTATACAGCCCCGGTGAAGTGAATGGTTCCGCATACGGGACGCACAAAAAACGGAACGGAAGAGGAAAGAAAATACGGTCGTGTGCTTAGCCCTAAAAGCTAGAAGGCTATATAAGGCAAAACTAAGTAATACCTCACTGCTCCGCTCGCTGCTTCCCGGGCCCCTCACCGCTCCGGTGTCCTTTCGGCACAATCACTGCCTGCAGTGGTCCCTAGTAACAAACCTCCAGCTGTGTAAGCAGGATTGAAGGGGTATTCCAGCAAAAAGCACTTATTATCCATCCACTAGATTAGTAATAAATACTAAACTATGGGAGGCGTACTACTGAAACTCCCACTAATTGCTAGCACTGGGGTCCCAGTCCTCCCATCTGCATGCTTATATGTGCACCGTGCTGCTCCATTCAAAGTCTATGGTGGTTTAAAGAGCAGAGCGATGACAGATACTTTTAGCCAATACACCCCTTTAAAATCAAGTTTTTGGTCTTTGGATGCAAATCTGAATCTTCCTATTCACTGACAGCAAGCAGAGACATTGAGAATTAGAACAGAAGATATATTAGAAAGTTGCAGAGCCTTTCGTTGTATGTTGATCAAGCTTTTTTCGCATGTGCGAACTCCACGGCTTCCTGCTCATCTGCGGATGTTTGTACAGAGCGCCGTATGTCCAGGTCCCCCAGTCACCGAGCTTTGTGTCTCTCTGCAGGATGACAGAGGCCGTGTCCCAGCAGATGTGGTTCCTGACCCAGTGGACATGCCCCTGGAGATGGCTGATGCGGCCGCTGTAGCTAAGGAGATCAAGCAGATCCTGCTGGACGCCATGCCTCTGTTGTGTGATCTCTCCCAGATCTCCCTCCCTAACTACGACAACGTACCGGGAAATGTGTCGCTCCAGTCATCTGGTCTGAAGCTGGGAGACCGAGTGCTGATCGCCGGGCAGAAGGTAGGGTATGTACAGTCACCGGCGGCTGGCAGTGCTGTGCCCCTGGTCATAGTCATTTAACCACTTCATGACAAGAGTGTTAGAGGATTCTAGTCTGTTCTACCACCAGTAAACAAAAAAATCACTGTTTAATTATAATCAGTGCAACAGTTTTCAAGATCATTGCTAGCTGTAAGCCAGTGGAAACATTCTTGTTTACTGAAAAACTACAGACTGAGTACTTATCACTGCTGAGGCTTTGTTACAGATGCATCCATTTTAGATCCATTTTTTTTCAAACTAAACGCATGAGCTGCACAAACCTTCCTCCTGTCCTGACAGTCGGTTGCAGTGCATCAATCTAGAATCTGAGCTGTTTAGCTTATAAAGGGTTATAAACTGGATGCAGTTGTAACAAAGCCTCAGCCGTGAGAAGTTTTTGGCCTGTACTGGTTTTCAAGCTCTGGGTGTAAATAAGAATCCCCTCATTCACTAGCTGCAAGCAGAGATTTTGCAAATTGTGAAGAATTGAAGGAACATATGTTATACGGTTGCAAAGCTTTTCATTAAACAGTGATTGCATTCACCTGTAGGACTGAAGGACATTATATTTTACCTGACTTCATGTTTCCAAGACCCCCGTTTGAATGTAGCGGTGGTCCCACACGCACACTGCCGCTCTAGTCCGTGTCTAAGGGACTGATGAAATGCAGTTGTTGGCGTCAGTTCCATAGACAGTGAATAAAGTGGCAGTGCTCATGTGGGACCACTGCTTCATTCAGAAGGAGGTTTACGACCTCTCCGAACTCATGAACGGTGAAGGTCCCATCCGTTTGGACCCCCAGCGATCATACATTTACCTCCGGTGGATAGGCAATAAACTTTAAAAAAATAAAAATATGCCAGCACTTCTTCCCATTAACTCATCCTTTCCTTTGGTTCTATTTACTTTCAAATTACTATTAAAATTGAGAAAAGTGGAAAGAAATCTCGCTGTGTCCCAGGAGCTCAGCCCGGTCCCCCCCTCCTGTCACTCGACTGGATGCAGCAGGAGCCTTCCCGCACTGGTCCATTCACACGTCCGTGGTGTATTGCGAATCCGAAATACACCAAGCCGCACATGGCCGGCACTAAATAGAGAAGTCCTATTGCGGACAAGAATAGGACATGCTCTATTTTTTTGCGGTGCTGCGGACCGGAAGTTCGGGCTCCGCGCCCCGGAAATGCGGATGCGGAGAGCACATAGTGTGCCCTCCGCATCCATTCCGTCCCCATAGAGAATTAATGGGTCCGCACCCGTTCCGCAGAATTGCGGAACGGGTGCGGACCACAATCACGGAGGTGTAAATGGACCCTAAAACAGATAGATTTTTAAAGGGGTTGTGCACCTTTTTGGAGGGGTTTTGGCAGAGGTGTAAAAGGAAGCATACCTACCTGTTTCCTGGTGTTGGCTCCCTGGATGTAAACTTCCTGTCTGACGCTGCCACAGCCAGTCGCTGGTTGCAGCGGTGACCTGCCCCCCTTGCATCATGACAGATGGTCACAGAAGATCAAACAGAAAGTGTACATCCAGAGAGCCTAGTGGCACTCCTGGTGAAGGAGCTGGGAGCCAGCCCCGGGGAGCAGGTTAATATGATTCCCTGCACATGCCTGCCCAAGTTGGGCAACCCCTTTAAGCTCTTTCTGCTCTGTTTTCTGTCACCGAGCTGAAAATGGAACAGATCAGCACATTAGTTAACCTGTCTTATGGCGGTTTGTCTCAGGAATGTGCAGAAGATGCTGCAGACAGACAAACAGCAGGGGCACGATCACCTCGGACCAGTCCTACTTACTACAAATCTACGGGAATAGCACATCTGCTGCTGGGCTTGCAC
Organism: Bufotes viridis; assembly: GCA_033119425.1. NCBI lineage: Eukaryota > Metazoa > Chordata > Amphibia > Anura > Bufonidae > Bufotes > Bufotes viridis. The sequence goes on from CM065592.1 coordinate 447,541,002, forward strand.
TGGGGATGTGCATTTCTGTACTCCCTCCTGTTTCCTGCATGCAGACAGGCCGTGCAGGGATTTAAGCACTAGACCGAGATGGAGAAGATGTCTTTATGTATTTTTAAGGACTTCTAATGCAAAATAAATGCAAAAGGCAGCTGGGAACTGAGGGGGACGTGCTGGGATATTTTTGTGTCAATCGCCCCTCCACCTTGCTGTCCACCTGATTGGTTGCGCTAGGACAGGCATCCTCAACCTGCAGCCCTCCAGCTGTTGTAAAACTACAACTCCCACAATGCCCTGCTGTAGGCTGATAACTGTTCGGGCATGCTGGGAGTTGTAGTTTTGCAACAGCTGAAGGGCCGCAATTTGAGGATGCCTTCTGTAAGAGTTCTTCTACATCTCCCTCATGGGCCCCGGTAGATCAGCTCTGCAGTATAGCCGCCTCACCATAGCGGCAGCAGGCGAGGGCGCAGCCGTATTTATTGCGCTTTGTATCTCTTCTGATTCCCTCGTGCATCCATTACACTTTACGATCCGCTTCTCGGTGACTGATGTGTTTTGCCAATCTTGGAGCAGTTAACGTGTCAGATGTGACGCACAGATTATAGCTGGATTCTTTCTTCATGATATGTAGCGGCACAGCAGGGGATGCATCCTCTGTCGAGGCAATTAGAGCAGATGATGATTGAAACCAGAATAATTGGTCCAGTCAGCGCCGCACACAGATTGGTTCGTCTTGCAGTGAGACAGGCGGCCAGCAGGGGGCCCCCTTGTCATTCAGATGTATTTCTATGGCTCGCGGTGAGCCTGACGTTTTGCAGCTATTATTTTTCATTTTTTTTTTAGCTTTTTTATTTTTTTTTCTTCCCTCCTGACATATCTGTTTTAATACTTGAGATTCCCAAAAAATAACCATTTTTGAAGAAGCTTTTTTTAGAACTCTGCATTGGGAATTTATTAATAAATTGATTTCTGAGGGGCACCATTTCTTTAATTAATGGAAGCCCCATCAACAAAGGAAGTGATATCACCCATTTATTCTTATATTTCCAAGAGGAATAACAGAGGAGCACACCGTGCAGAATTGCTATACCATAGCAGTGATGACTAACCTCCGGGAATGCAAGTATTTACTAAAAGAATCGTCCTTTTTACCCCTTGGACACATTTACTGTACATTTATGGAGCTGGCGCCATATTTTTAACGGCAGTGGCGTGAATGTACGGTGCGGGCACAGGAGCTGTAGGTCATAGCGGACGCTCTGCCGCAACGGCTGGGATCATGGAACTCAAATCCCAACTGTTTAACCCTTCATATGCTGCAGTCAGTAGTGACCAGGACAAAACCTTCTAATGGACTTTGTATTTCAATACTTTACCGCTTTCAAGGTCTTTGCTTTGGATTGTCTAGGCTGGATGCAACTGTAACAAACCCTCAGCTGTGAAAAAAATAATATTAGGCCTGTATAGGATACAGCCTCTGTATTAACTACAATCTTCCTGCTCACTGTCGGGGTCCATTTACACGTCCGCAAAATGGGTCTGGACAAGGCCGGCTCTAGGTTCATTTTGGCCCTTGGGCGATAAGTGTCAGTGGGCCCCCTTCAGGCATTTTTTTTTACATTTTCATGACCCCCAGTGGCGCCACACATAGTATAATGAGCACTAGTGACCCTTCACACAGTATAATGACCCCCAGTGGCCCCCCACACAGTATAATGACCCCACAGTGGCCCTCCATTCAGAATAATAACCCTCAGTCGCCCCCCAGTCAAAATAATGACCCCCCAGTGGTCCCCACACTGGAGGTTATACTGTATAGAGGGGGCACTGGTGGTCATTATACTCTATAGTGCTCACTGCGGTCATTATATTGAATGGGGGCTCTGGGGGTCATTATACTGTGTAAGGTAAGGGGCCCTCACAGTATAATGCCCCCCAGTGCCCCCCACACAGTATAATGACACCGCCATACGGTGACCGGATAAAAGAGTATAAGAGGGCACAGTACAGGGAATTACTAGGGGCACTGTACAGGGTGTGGTAGGAGGGCACAATGCAGGGTATAAGGGGGCACAGTATGGGGTGAGGGGCACAGTACAGCGAATGACTAGGGCACTGTACAGGGTGTGGTAAGAGGGCACAATGCAGGGTATAAGGGGGCACAGTATGGGGTGAGGGGCACAGTACAGCGAATGACTAGGGGCACTGCACAGGGTGTGGTAAAAGGGCACAATGCAGGGTATAAGGGGGCACAGTACGGGGTGAGGGGCAGAGTACAGGGAATGACTAGGGGCACTGTACAGGGTGTGGTAAGAGGGTACAATGCAGGGTATAAGGGGGCAGAGTACAGGGAATGACTAGGGGCACTGTACAGGGTGTGGTAAGAGGGCACAATGCAGGGTTTAAGGGAGCACAATATGGGGTGAGGGGCGCAGTACGGGTGACCCTGTGACGTTAGAAGGTCCTTATGGTGAATGTGGTTTAGACACCACCCTAATGAGAGGCAGAGGAGTGACACAGGGGCCCGGGGCCATGGATGGACATGAGGGGTGAACACAGCAAGTAGGTGGAAGGGGCTGAGGGGGATTCATATAAGAAGTAGTGGCAGGAGGTCTGTGCAGGGCAGCAATAGAGACAGGAGCTCTGAATACATGAGGGAGGAGAGGAGACAGCAGGATATGAGGGGGGAAGGTGTCATGGAGGCAAACTGCAGCAGTAAAACAAATAGCATGAAGCTGCTTGTCTACTACAACACCCAGCAGCCCCTGGAAGAGTTCCCTGTCCCAGAGGCAGTCACAGTGCAGACTCACTACTCACAGCCCGGCCATCTTCATCTTCTCTCCTCACTGTCCTCAGGCAGCAGGTGTAGAGGGGGCGTCTCTGAGTCTCTGCAGCAGCCTCATTTGACTATCAGAGGGCCCTCCATGAGGGGTACTGCGTAAGTGAAATGACAGCAGCTCCAGCAATGAGTTCTTCCATCTGTATTGATGGAAGTGCTCATAGCAGCTCAGTGGGCCTCCCCAGAAGCAGTGGGCCCCGGCACTTGCCCTTGTATGCCGGGTTCTAGCGCCGGGCATGGGTCAATTTTGCGGAACAGGTGCGGACCCGTTTATTTTCAATAGGGCCGCAAATGATACGGACAGCACACGGTGTACTGTTCGCATTCACACTTCCGTTCCGCAAAAAAATAGAACATGTCCTATTCTTGTCCGCAGACACGGACAAGAAAAGGCATTTCTATTAAAGTGCCGGCCACGTGCTGTCCGTAAAACGCGGAACGCACATGGCCGGTGTCCGTACTTTTCGGATCCGCAATTTGCAGACCGCAAAACACTTGTGGACGTGTGAATGGACCCTTAGCAGGCAGAGATCTGAGAGAGCTGATTCAGAGATTATTAGTAGGATGCAGAAAATAAGGCGTTCTATCTGGGTTCCTCCGTAATCCCCCCCCGTCTGCTGCTTCATGCTCTTGATCTGAGGCTCGTATCTGGACCACGTGGCCCGTGTTTCTTTTAGCTTTAATAATCTTGAACCCCATAATGCAGCCATTTGGCAGCTCAGTCCCTGCGTATGTGCGATGGCCGCGCGGCCTACCCTTTCCATATGGCTCGCAGTTCTCATTCTACTAAACAATCAGGGACTGCCGCTGGTGCCAGCTGTCCTTGTTTTCTGGGACAGTGGGTTAAGGGGTGTAATTAGCCGCTCTCTTCATGTAATGAGGGTCATTGAAAGGAAAGCGACATTTCCTGAATATATTTGTGACTTTTTCTTAAAGACGACCCGTCACCTCTCCTGACTTGTCTGTTTTAGTAACTACTTGATAGGCCCATGTAATAACAATTCTGGAGCCTCAATTCTTATGACTCCTCTGTTACCCCTTCTGGAATTTAAGAATGAATTGCAATTGCTAGCAGTTAGAAATTAAGGTCCAGCTGGTTGTTACCAGCTGGGGACGTGTGCTGAGGGGCACTGATGGGATAGTGTCAGACTGTGCAGGGACACACCCCCAACTGGTAACACCCACCTGGACATTCATTGTAGACTGCTAGTAATTTATACATAACTTCTAGAAGGAATAATAAAGGAACGGCACATCATAGTGCCCAGATCTTAGACCTCGTGTACGGTATGTAGCCCGGTTATGGGACCTGTAGTCATCGGAGGTTCACTTTAACGTAAGGGAAATGCCAGTAAATCTAAATGTTATCCCCTTCCAAACAACATACCATTTTGGGATTTTTTTTTCATCTTCGCAGTCTGGAACTAAGAACGTTTCTCTGTTTGCATCGGGGCAGCAATATTGAGTCCTTTTTGTTTTTATGGGGCATGTTGTAGTTTCTACATGTAACACATAAAGGTGTGGCAGCTACCTAAAGCCCCAGGGTGCAGGAAGGGGTTAAATAAACGCTGGCAAGGCGTACATAGAAATCTGTGATTTTCCTCCGGTCTCTGGCGTCCTTGACAGATCATTACATTGGAGCACTTCCTAATGGAAGCCCCTGTGGTGAGGGGTCCGATAAGTTTGGTTTTCTCTTGCTTCCTTGTTAAATTCCTTACGGTTGACTTCTGTCGCTTTGTAGGTCGGCACTTTAAGGTACTGCGGACCCGCTCAGTTTGCTACGGGCCAGTGGGCCGGGATAGAGATGGAAGAAGCGGACGGGAAGAATGATGGCAGCGTGGGTGGAGTCCAGTATTTTAAGTGTTCTCCTAAACATGGTACGAGTGTGTGTATTATGTTATATATCACTCCGGTGTCACTTCCCCTCGGTCCTGCATGAGATAAATGGAGTGCTTAGCAGCAATACTTGTCTGTAATACTGTATTTTTGGATTATAAAGCTACTTTCACACTGGCGTTTTGGTTTCCGTTTATGAGATCCGTTCAGGGCTCTCACAAGCGGTTCAAAACGGATCAGTTTTTCCCTAATGCATTCTGAATGGAAAAGGATCCGCTCAGAATGCATCAGTTCGCCTCCGATCCGCCTCCATTCCGCTCTGGAGGCCGCCTGCAGCGTTTTGCTGTCTGTCTGACGAAACTGAGCCAAACGTCCCCATTGACTTACATTGTGTGTCAGGACGGATCTGTTTTCACTGACACAATCTGGCACAATAGAAAACGGATCCGTCCCCCATTGACTTTCAGTGGTGTTCAAGACGGATCCATTTTGGCTATGTTAAAGATAATACGAACGGATCCGTTCTGAATGGATGCATGCAGTTGTATTATCTGAACGGATGCGTTTGTGCAGATCCATGACGGATCCACACCGGACGCCAGTGTGAAAGTAGCCTAAGACGCAGTTTTTAAGCCAGAAACAATCTTGCTAAAAAGTGCCTGCATCTTACAGTTCGCCGTTAGGGTGGTCTGGCAGTACTAGACCCCCTGACTGCTTCCTTAAAGGCTATGTACACCTTTGGGAGCATTTTGTTTTTTAAATTACTGCATTGTACTCATTTTGAGCTAAAAATAATTTTTTCGATGAGTTTTTATTAAAAATGTTGAATCCTTTTCTCTGTACAGCCTTGAGATTTTCTAGGAGCAGGCTTTGTATTTCTGCTGTTTCCATCAGGCAGCTTAGCTGACGGCTCCTTACCTCTGATCTCTGACCTACTAAACACTCATTATAGCTCAATTCTTATCTTACTGATTAGAATGTGGCTTAAATAAGTGTTTCGACTTTTTAGTAAGGGCTCACGCGCCTGGAAAACCCGTTCACTTGAATCGGTCTGCAATCCAGAAGGTCGGTGGGGAACGGAGGCATGGAACCCCACAGAGGCAATACGGAGTGCTTCCGTAGGGTTTCACTCCATGCCTCCGCACCGCAAAAAAGTAGCGCATGTTCTATTTTTTTTTTGCGGTCAAGTTGCATGGGTCTGGATCCGTCGTGGCAGCCTCACGGATGGTGCCCGTGCATTGGGGACCGCAAATTGCGGCAGAACAACGGCCGTGTGAATGAGCCCTGATCTAGAGATAAGGTTTATTAGATGAACGGCACAAAGCGAAAGTAAAAAGTACGATTCACACAGCTAGACAGTTAACCCTTTATGTTTTTAATACATTCTAATTGAAAAAATGATTTTTGGCCCAAAATGATTAAAATGCAATCATAACAAAAAATTGCCGCCGAAGGTGTACATAGCCTTTACTGATCCGGCAGAGCACTCATATGGCTGTGCGTCTGCGAGCTTCTCTCTTTCCTGCCCGACATTGATCTCTGTGATCAGTTCAGGCAGGAGAAGAGGCTGAACGATCAGTACATGGAGGGGACTGTTAGGAACACAAGCCTCTCCATCTTGAAGGTCTCCGCACTGCAGTTTAAACTGCAGCTGAGGGTTTGATGATGTCACAGGTGCCAGGGGCCAAATCAGGAACAGTACCATGGATAGGTACATTTAATGAGGGGACCGGGTTCGCCATTGCAGTGTAACCGTGGTCAGCAGATGACACACTAAGGTTACCAAGAGCTGACCAAAACTATTAACCCCCTCTACACTAGACCCCAAAGTTAGTGACCTTGACCCCTCCACTATTGCTTTTCTAATTTTCTGTTGTCTAAACCTGGGGTGAGTCTTAGTAACCTTAGTATTTCACAAGTTTATATTATGTTCTCTGATGAGAAAAAGCATTAATGTATCTCCCATCAGGTATCTTTGCGCCACTGTCCAAGGTAAAACGAGCAAACGAACCAATGAAGACATTTATTAGACGCTCATCTAGCAAGACGACCGGTTCTATCAAATCTACGAAGATCGACCTGAGCCGAGTTACATCAAAAGTTAACACCGGTTAGTTATGGTGTATAAGACTTACATTTCATAAAATACGAGGGTCTGCCTAGAATGTATGAGAGTTTACATATAGAATTAATCTACACAGTCTGTGTATGTACATGAGTACTTATTCTGTACTAATCCTGTATTATACTCCAGAGCTGCACTCACTGTTCTGCTGGTAGTCACTGTGTACATACATTAGTTATCCTGTACTGATCCTGAGCTACATCCTGTATTATACTCCAGAGCTGCACTCACTATTCTGCTGGTGGAGTCACTGTGTACATACATTACTTATCCTATACTGATCCTGAGTTACATCCTGCATTATACTCCAGAGCTGCACTCACTATTCTGCTGGTGCAGTCACTGTGTGCATACATTACTTATCCTGTACTGACCCTGAGTTACATCCTGTATTATACTCCAGAGCTGCACTCACTATTCTGCTGGTGCAGTCACTGTGTACATACATTACATTACTTATCCTGTACTGACCCTGAGTTACATCCTGTATTATACTCCAGAGCTGCGCTCACTATTCTGCTGGTGCAGTCACTGTGTACATACATTACATTACTTGTCGTGAACTGATCCTGAGTTACATCCTGTATTATACTCCACAGCTGCACTCACTATTCTGCTGGTGGAGTCACTGTGTACATACATTACTTATCCTATACTGATCCTGAGTTACATCCTGCATTATACTCCAGAGCTGCACTCACTATTCTGCTGGTGCAGTCACTGTGTGCATACATTACATTACTTGTCCTGTACTGATCCTGTGTTGCATCCTGTATTATACTCCAGAGCTGCACTCACTATTCTGCTGGTGCAGTCACTGTGTGCATACATTACATTACTTGTCCTGTCCTGATCCTGAGTTACATCCTGTATTATACTCCAGAGCTGCACTCACTATTCTGCTGGTGCAGTCACTGTGTACATACATTACTTATCCTGTACTGATCCTGAGTTACATCCTGTATTATACTCCAGAGCTGCACTCACTATTCTGCTGGTGGAGTCACTGTGTACATACATTACTTGTCCTGTACTGATCCTGAGTTACATCCTGTATTATACTCCAGAGCTTTACTCTGCACTATTCTGCAGCTTCAGAGCTTAAATCTCGCAGTGTTTCTTGCTTGTTCAGTCTCTGCACAGAGCTTGTTGTGATCATTTGCACCAGACACTGTTCATTTGTTTGGTGCAGAGAAGAATCACTATCCTGCACGTTATTGGAGCTCAGCAAAGCTGGTAGGAGTGTAATAGAATGCTTGCTGACTGTTTCCAGTAGCAATTGTGATTGAATGTCTTTGGTCGATCACTGTTAATTTACTCCAAACATTGACCGTGTCCTATAAGAAGATGACACAGGCTTGTAATACTTTTTCCTCTTCTCCTGACAGGGCTGCCTCCCTTAAAGAAAAACTCGACATTTATCCAAAGCAACGACGAGTCCATGAATTCTTCGTCCTTTAAGAAAGGTGATAACACCATCATTTCGTACAGAATAAGAGAGACCATCTTAAAATACAGACCCCCGGGGGGATTAGGGTGTAATTCCATCTCCGACACCAGTCATTCTCATAAAGGCCGCGGATGAAAGCTCCGCGGCCTCCACCTATGACCAGATATTTTCCATCACCTCGGCCTCCTGCCTCTGCTCCTTCTATGTTTTCATTCTCTGTCCCATCTGTTTGACCAGAAGCCTACGCTGCAGTTTGATAATCCCAGATCGGTGGATGCACCTGTTCATCTATAGCGGGGGAAGGGTTAAATGCGTCTGACATCTGAGGGCACAGTGTCGCTGTGTCCTCCCTAATATTCAGAAATGAGAATAAGCTGCATGATCTCTAGTGTGTGTATATTAGTTATATATTGCGTGTTTTATCTGTATTAGGGCGCATTCACGCGTCCATAAATGTTTTGCGGTCCACAGATCTGCAAAACACGGATACCGACCATGTGCGTTCCACACGCGGTGCAACTTTCCGCATTCGCCTCTGTACAGTATTAGAATGTATGGGCTCTGATGAGCCAACGTTAGTTATTCACAAAGTCGCGTGAATCAACTACCGAAGTTATTGAAGCAAGTCACGCACGACTCTGTGAATAACTAACTTCGGCCCATACATTCTAATACTGTACAGTATTATTCCGTAGTTTTAAACGCGATGGAGCATCCGAAGCTCGCTTCGCTCAACGCTAATTACTATAGGAGCCGCCGGGTCTCACAAAGGTCATCAGGGCAGCCATACTGCCCGAGGCTTGGACTAATAGGCTGCCAGTCAGGGCAATGATGCATTAAAATAGTATGGATTTCAAGCCACTTTAGAAGAAAGCAAGAGTATAACTAAAGCCTATGTAGACCTTTGGGTTACATTTTTTTTATTATTGCATTTTACTAATTTTAAGTTAAAAATCATTTTTTCAATTGGTCTTTATTAAAAATATGGAATCCTTTTTTTTTCTATACAGAGCTGAGATGTTCTCTTTTTTTGTCAGTTGGGGAGCTGACGGGCTCCTTATCTCTGCTCTTTGACATTATAAACACTACTTTCACACTCGCGTTTTGGGCGGATCCATCATGGATCTGTAAAAACGGATCAGTGACAATAATACAACCGTTTGCATCCGTCATGAACGGATCTATTTGTATTATCTGTAACATAGCCAAGACGGATCATGAACACCATTGAAAGTCAATGGGAGACGGATCCGTTTTTTATTGTGTCAAAGAAAACCGATCCGTCCCCTTTGACTTACATTGTGTGTCAGGACGTTTGGCTCCGCTTCGTCACGCGGACAGCAAAACGCTGCAGGCGGCCTCCAGAGCGGGATGGTGACTGAACGGAGCCAAACTGATGCATTCTGAGCGGATCCTTCCCATTCAGAATGCATTAGGGCAAAACTGATCCGGTTTGGACGCTTGTGAGAGCCCTGAACGGATCTCACAAACGGAAACCAAAACGCCAGTGTGGAAGTAGCCTAAAATAATTTATGACCTCTCAGTAGTTTAGAGATAAGGTTTATTAGATGCACAAGGTGAAAGTACCAGTCACACCGCTAGAAAAACAGTTAACCCTTTGTGACAGAACAGCTCAATATTTTGAATAAAGACAAAATGCCAAAAATGAGTAAAATGCAATCATAAACAAAAACTGTCTCCGAAGGTGTATATAGTCTTTAAAGGGTTTCTGTCACCAGATTTAACCCTATGAAGTTAGCTGACATTAGCGATGTGCTAATGCCAGCTAAACCTATCTAGCCTATTCTTACTTTTCTCAGTGCCTGCATTAACCTAAAAATTGAACTTTTATAATATGCTAATGAGGCTCTAGGAGCAGGGGGGGCGTTGTTCCTGCTCCGAGAGCCTCCGTTCTCCCACCTTGGTCTCCTCCCTCCAGGTCTTGATTGACAGGGCCAGGCAGCGCTTGCGTCCGTCTGCCAGCCCTGTGCTCGGATGAAATCTCGCGCCGTTCTGAACTCGGCGCAGCCGCGGTGAGGGAAGTACGCTCACCGGCTGCCAGCTTCCTCACCGCGCCTGCGCTGAGTTCAGAACGGCGCGAGATTTCATCCGAGCACAGGGCTGGCAGACGGACGCAAGCGCTGCCTGGCCCTGTCAATCAAGACCTGGAGGGAGGAGACCAAGGTGGGAGAACGGAGGCTCTCGGAGCAGGAACAACGCCCCCCCTGCTCCTAGAGCCTCATTAGCATATTATAAAAGTTCGATTTTTAGGTTAATGCAGGCACTGAGAAAAGTAAGAATAGGCTAGATAGGTTTAGCTGGCATTAGCACATCGCTAATGTCAGCTAACTTCATAGGGTTAAATCTGGTGACAGAAACCCTTTAAATATGAAAATGTTTCCCACTAAAAAGAAAACTTTTTTTGATAAATCTATTTAATTTTGTAAGAATAGTTCATCCTTAAAAGAATATGTATTTTGGTACGGCAGCCATGGTGACAACCCAAAGAGTCGAGTTAACTATTTATACATCATCACTTGAATAAAATGGCGGGTTTTCTGGGGGAAGGGGGGGGTTTCATCCAAAAAATGTACAAAATTATGGCCGTGAATATGTACCCCAAATTGGTACTGATGAAAATGATAGTTTGCTCCGCAAAAATAAAACAGCCCTCATACAGCAGGAAGGAGGCGAAATGAAGGCCTTTTTTTCCCCATAAATTGTGTCTTTTTTGTTTTTGCAAAATTATGAAAATGTAATAAAAAAGGAAAAAAATGATTACAAAAATACTGTACATATCTGTCATATTCATGTTCGTACTGAGCCGTAAAAGTTTAAATATTAGCTGTAAATGGCCCAAAAAAACCTTGATAGAGTTGTTGATTTTTCATTTATTCTAAATTTACCGTATTTTACGTTAATACATTTTATGTGCCATGAAATAACATAGAAACATAGAAACATAGAAACATAGAATGTGTCGGCAGATAAGAACCATTTGGCCCATCTAGTCTGCCCAATAGACTGAATACTATGAATAGCCCCAGGCCCTATCTTATATGAAGGATGGCCTTATGCCTATCCCATGCATGCTTAAACTCCTTCACTGTATTTGCAGCTACCACTTCTGCAGGAAGGCTATTCCATGCGTCCACTACTCTCTCAGTAAAGTAATTCTTCCTGATATTACCTTTAAACCTTTGCCCCTCTAATTTAAAACTATGTCCTCTTGTAGCAGTTTTTCTTCTTTTAAATATTCTCTCCTCTTTTACCGTGATGATTCCCTTTATGTATTTAAAAGTTTCTATCATATCCCCTCTGTCTCTTCTTACTTCCAAGCTATACATGTTAAGGTCGTTTAACCTTTCCTGGTAAGTTTTGTCCTGCAATCCATGTACTAGTTTAGTAGCTCTTCTCTGAACTCTCTCCAAAGTTTCAATATCCTTCTGCAGATATGGTCTCCAGTACTGCACACAATACTCCAAATGAGGTCTCACTAGTGCTCTGTAGAGCGGCACGAGCACCTCCCTCTTTCTACTGGTAATGCCTCTCCCTATACACCCAAGCATTCTGCTGGCATTACCTGCTGCTCTATGACATTGTCTGCCCACCTTTAGGTCGTCTGATATAATGACCCCTAAATCCCTTTCCTCAGATACTGAGGTTAGTACTGTATCACTGATTTTATATTCTGCTCTTGGGTTTTTACGCCCCAGGTGCATTATCTTGCACTTATCAACATTGAATTTTAGTTGCCATATTTTTGACCATTCCTCTAGTTTTCCCAAATCCTTTTCCATTTGGTGTATCCCTCCAGGAACATCAACCCTGTTACAAATCTTTGTGTCATCAGCAAAAAGACACACCTTACCATTGAGGCCTTCTGCAATTTCGCTGATAAAGATATTAAACAATATAGGTCCCAGAACAGATCCCTGAGGTACCCCACTGGTAACAATACCATGGTCTGAATATACTCCATTGACTACAACCCTCTGTTTTCTGTCCTTCAGCCACTGCCTAATCCATTCAACAATATGTGAGCCCAAGTTCAAACACTGTAGTTTATTGATAAGCCTTCTATGTGGGACAGTATCAAAAGCCTTACTAAAGTCCAGATAAGCGATGTCTACTGCACCTCCGCCATCTATTATTTTAGTCACCCAATCAAAAAAGTCAATAAGATTAGTTTGACATGATCTCCCTGAAGTAAACCCATGCTGTTTTTCATCAATCAACCCATGAGTTTTTAGATGTTCCACAATCCTCTCCTTGAGTATGGTTTCCATTAATTTCCCCACTATTGATGTCAGGCTTACCGGCCTATAGTTGCCCGATTCCTCTCTACTACCTTTCTTGTGAATTGGCACAACGTTTGCTAATTTCCAGTCTTCTGGGATGACACCTGTTACCAGTGATTGGTTAAATAAATCTGTTAATGGTGCCACAGAAGAATTCCAAGGGTCAGCCTTGAATTTCTGGCGAGTAGTGGGGGTCTGCACTGTGTGGTGTCTCAGACCCCACCTGTCTCAGTCATCGTTGCTTTGTCTGGAACTTTGTATGTTTCATTCCACTTTGCAGCATTCTACATCCGATCCAGCAGTTTTTCTTCATGCTCATTCTCCTCCTCCTCATCATCATCCTCCTCCTTTGTTGAGACCAAGCCGCCCCTCCCCAGTCATCACCGGCCGCCTTGGGCCGCTGTGGTCAGGCCCCGGTCCTCTACATTAAAGAGTGGTAACGCTCTCGCTGTGTTGTGTGACTCCAGAGCTTCCTGCTCCTGCACAGAAATCTCCTGGTTGCACCTCAGTCCACACTCCTATGTCACCAGTTGTTCACGGGGAAGCTGTGGTTTTAGTCACGTCACATATTGTGCTGTGGATTTCCATTTTAAGCAATTTCCAAATCACTTTTTTGTATCCCTATTTAATCACATTTTATATACGTGCACTATTATGGTAAAATATAGTGGTGTGGTGACTTTTCACACCTCTTTCTTGCATTCCCCTTCATGTGTGTCCCTTCTTCCAGTTTATTACATTGACTCTCTTCACAGGTCTTCAGCCGCCTGTGTTATCCTCTAGGGGGAGCCCAACCTCCGAGCAGACGGAATTCCAGCCTGGTGACCGGGTTCTTGTGGTCGGTCAGAGACTTGGCACTATAAGATTTTATGGCAAAACAAGCTTTGCACCAGGTAAGTCATGCAATACACCTGGTCCACATGGATTGTAGCACTCCATTAAAGGAAGCTTAAAGGGGTTTTCCGGGTGGGTGGGGTCCAACACCTGACACCGCCGCCGATCAGCTCTTTGAGGAGGCTGTGTCACTCCAGTAAGTGCTGCAGCTTACAGAGAACAGCGCCATACATTGAATAGTGGCTGTGCTTGGTATTGGAGCCCAGACCCAGTCACTTGAATGGGTCTCAGGTGAGCCCAGGTCAAGTATAATAAAGTACCTTATATCCATATGTGTTCTTCTTTTAGTTGTGTCTCTTGTCTTTTCTGTAAAAAAAACGCTTTATCCATTATGCAAATTAGGCACCAAGGAGCCCAGAGGGGCATTTTTTTCTCTCCCAAGGTGCCCAGGAACGCCCCTCTGATTTGCCGAGGCCGCCTAAATTTGAATCAGAACAACGCCTCCAGAATCTAAAATCGCCTCCCAGAGGCGAGGCTAACGGCAGCGCCCCCCCGGCTACCTCTGCTCTCTGGTCTGAAACATCCCCGATCTTCCTCTCGCCGGCAGCCCAAAATCTCGCATGCCCAGTGACACTGTTGAGGCTGTTGCCCTCAGTTGCTGTACGATCGCGCAGGTGCCGGCACTGCGCCTGCGTGAGTATTCGGGCTGCCGGCGAGAGGAAGATCGGGGATGTTTTAGGGCAGAGAGCGGAGGTAGCCGGGGGGGCGGAGCCGTTAGCCTTGCCTCTGGGAGGTGACTTTAGATTCTGGAGGCGTTCTTCTGATTCAAATTTAGGCGGGCTGGGTACATCAGGGGGACGTTCCTGGGCACCTTGGGAGAGAAAAAACGCCTCTCTGGGCGTTTTTTTTTACAGAAAAGACAAGAGACACAACTAAAAGAAGAACACATATGGATATAAGGTACTTTATTACACTTGGATAAAGGGGGGGGGGGGGAAATGATGATGTGCAGGTGACAGATTCCCTTTAAGCTGCCTGACAACCATATATTTGGGGTGGATGATCGAAGTTGCACTGTAGTCTTACCAGTATGTCTGTAGTAACCAGTATGTCTGTAGTAACCAGTATCACTTTTCTGTCTCTAAGCTGTATTGGTACTGTGCTGGCTGCAGAAAAGGGACAGCCGCCTTGTTGCAGTCACATCACATAAGTAACTATTGCAGTCTGTGTTTCAGAAGAAGAAATGCAGAATGATACCTACCGAAATATGTGAATGATTTAATTCCATTATAAATAAGAATTAGTTATTCACTTTCATTATCTTGCCCATATATGTGCAGAACAGTTGTTTTTATGCTACCTGGGCTTTCTGTAAAGGATTACAGTTCTATGATTCCTCTCCCTGTATCCTGCATTATGTCGATTGCATATATCCTAACACATATAATTCAAACATTCATCATTTTCCCTCACCCTGGGAACACACCTGAGCGTTTTTCAGCGCGTTCAAACGCGCTGAAAAACGCACAACAAGTGAAAACCCATGTATTCCAATGGACATGGTTCACACTTGAGCGTTTTACAGCGTGTTTGAACGCGCTGAAAAACGCCAAACGCTAACGCTTGTGCATGAGCTTCTTTGGGGCGTTTGCCCAAGCGTTCGCACCCATTGAAAAGCATGGGAACGCGCATATAAGAATATATGCGCGTTTTCCGCTTCAAAAAACGCGCATATGAACGCGCGTTTTTGTAGTAAAAACCAGCAGAAAGGCAGAATCTCCACCCACCTTTGCTGGGTGGGGATTCTTTTTTTCTGCAAACTGTAAGCTGTCAATCAAAAATGCCCCAAATACGCGCGTTGCAAAAATACAAAAACGTCTAAAAAAAACGCGCGTTTTCAGCGGAAAAAACGCTCAAAAAAACGCCTGATCCAAAAACGCCTAGGTGTGTTCCCAGCCTCAGGGTTCCCATCATTTTGGTTAACCTTAAATCTATGGCACATGGGATAAAAGGGTTTGTCTTGCTTAAGGATACCCCTTCCCATATGCCCTTTAAGGACATATGGATGCTGCGCAGGGCGGTTTCCCATTTAGGATCGCCTCTATAAGCCAGAGACTACATCTTTTGCTTATAGATTCGGTGGCCTCCATGTAATACCACATTATTGCTGCAGTGGCCTACGACTGCCTAAAGGACACTGGGGTAGGGTGATCATTGAGGGGTTAAATGCCTAAGAGCAAAGACTCATTAAATGCTTTACTATTTAAAGCGTAACCATCTCAAAGAAAACTGCCTGTGTCAGTCATTTAATGGAATCAGTGTAAGTGAATTAAATATTGATTTTCTCACTCACCTGGGTGACACGCTGCATTGCCGCCGATCGGGATGAGATTGCACTTGACCAGTATCTGTCAGTGCACATGCTTAGCCGTCTCCTGCTGCTGTAATGTTGTTTCATGTGGTCAGAGTAAATGCCCGTGTTTTCTGTCATCCATGTCACCAGTGAGGAGACTTGAGAGCTCATCTATCAAGGTGATATACAAAGGAAAGAATACGTAGGACAGAAAATACGTTTTTTTTTATGAATTAGGAAGCAGAGGCCAGGACAGGGGATTTCTCTAAAGCAGGGATTCTCGGCTCATTTTAGGAAATGTCCGCTATTTACCCCGGACACTCTAAAATGAATTTGCACCCTAAAATTAATTTGGACCCAAGACCATATCCCTAAAATAAATCTGGACCCAAGACCAGACAGCCTAATTTGAATTTAGACCCCAGACCCTACACCCTCAAATAAATTTGGACCCTAGAGCAGGCAACTTAAAATGAAATTGGGCCGCATACCAGAAAGACCTAAAATGAATTTGGACCTCAGACCATATCCCTAAAATTATACTATTTCCCCTCCTTTTGCGGTGCAGAGTTTCCCTACCTTATTCTGTGTGATCAGCTCTATACAGTCTTCTTGTTATTTTGTAGAGTCGGTACGTCTGGGAAACTTCTTCTTTGGTTATTTCTTTTCTCTTTCTTTGCTGGGCTGGTAATCCTCTTTCCACAGCGCTGCACACGCCGCCCCGGCCGGTGGCAGACGTGTGTACGCGGGAGCCGCTGAGGGAGCGGGGAACTTGTGACGTCACACGGAGGCATCTGTAGGAACATAGTGACATCACAAGTTCCCCGCTCCCTCAGCGGCTCCCGCGTACACACGTCTGCCACCGGCCGGGGCGGCGTGTGCAGCGCTGTGGAAAGAGGATTACCAGCCCAGCAAAGAAAGAGAAAAGAAATAACCAAAGAAGAAGTTTCCCGGACGTACCGACTCTACAAAATAACAAGAAGACTGTATAGAGCTGATCACCCAGAATAAGGTAGGGAAACTCTGCACCGCAAAAGGAGGGAAAATAGTGTGGTTTACCGCAGCCAGCGCAGGGGTATCATTAATAGTTAACATACCTTGTTTTTACAAATACGGGTTATTGTCAGGGAACCCGATATACACCCTAGCAGCGGCACCCTGTGAGTAGCAGGGGATAGAAATCGCATATATAAGAGTGGCAGCGCAAGTGTATCCATTATAACTGTTATTCATATCCCTAAAATAAATCTAGACCCGACACCCTGATATGAATTTAAACTCTAGACCAGACACCCTAAAATGAATTTGGACCCCAGGCCCATATCCCTAAAATAAATTTGGACCAGACACCCTAAAATGAGTTTAAACCCCAGACCCAAAGAATTGAATTTGGACCACAGACCATATCCCTAAAATAAATTTGGACCCGGGACCCTAAAATAACTTTAGACCGCAGACCAGAAACCCTAAAGTGAATGTGGACCCCAGACCAACTCCCTGGTACCCTAAAAGTATCTCCAACCCTAGAGCAGACAATAAAAGAAGAAACCTGTATACTTGCTGCTTCGTCACCTCTATTCACTGCCACTCTGAACATCCGGATGCTTGCTGATGTCAGGACGTTGTATGCTGGGCCCCTGATGTTCTCTCATGCATCTGTAGGCAGGACTGAAGGCTCTTGACAGCCACCCTGGTCTGGAGCTTCACGAAAAGAGCACTGCCATTGTAAAGCATTTGACACCTCCGCTCACGTGTGGTTATGGCACAAGTTGAGTTCCATTGGTTTAGGCAGTACAGTTTGCGATTGGATCCAGACCAGACTAAGGTTATAAATGGAGTTTTGTATCGTCATAAATTCAAATAAAAAAGCTGCCGACCGTCGCCACTAGGGGGAGCTCACAGTATAATGATTTCTGCAATTCCATCCTTATTGGGAGCTGTATATATGTAGTGAGCTCCCCCTAGTGGTGGCTGAAGGTACATAGAAATTTATCATAGAGAAAAGCAGGGGAGCAATTTCATGCACTACCAGTGCCATTATAGCGGCCTATTAGATACACTACCGTATCTAATTTCTGTGTACCTCATCTATATCATATTGATCCAAAGCTGGCGATACAACTGAGAGAAGAGTCGTCTGAGCCTGTAGACTTTTCATATATATCGGGCTACTGGGTTGTCCCGTGATGGCACATGTCAAGGATGGCGGCACCGCCACCTTGGATTTCGGCCAGAGTGTTCTTTGCATTCTGCATCCATCTCATTGACTGTGACCAGTGGGTGGAAATGCATATTGGGCGCGTTTCATTATGGGATGTCCTGAGGTCGCGGTGCACGCTGTCAGCCGCTGTAATCTTGTTAGCGAGAACGACGTAGAGCCGGGTTTACAGGACTTAACATTTCAAGCTTTGATTTAATCAAGTAAAAGTGTTTTATTTTAATCACGGCTTTTCTGCCAACTCCAAATGTCATGTGAGATGCTCTGACATACAAGCCTAGGGGAGAACAGCCCCTCCCGCAGGGCTAATGTCTGAGGTAGCAGAGCTGAGTGTGTGGCTTGCGGGGGTTTCCTCCGGGTATTCCGGTTTCCTCCCACACTTCAAAGACATACTGATAGGGAACAGCGTGATGGTGATGTCTGTAAAGCGCTGCCGAATAAGTGAGTAAAATAAAGAAATAATGCAGCGACTCTGGATTTTTCTGATATCTGAGAGTTGTATATAGTTGGGTTAGCAGAGCTGAGTTTGACTTATTTAAGGGGTTTCCTGAAACTAAGATCTTAAAGGGGTTGTCTCTTCACAGACAATGGGGGCATATGTCTAGAATATGCCCCCATTGTCTTATAGGTGCGGGTCCCACCTCTGGGACCCACACCTATATCGGGAACGGAGCCCCGAAAGGTGGTGGCTGGAGGACCCCGTATGGCCACCACCAAGTGCGCTCCCCATAGAAGTGAATGGGAGCGCACCGCGCAAGACCGGCTATTTTCAGCGGCCCCATAGACAGTGAATGTAGGGCGTCTGTGCATGCGCAGTGCGCCCTCCGAAACTTTCAGGGCTCCGTTCTCGATATAGGTGCGGGTCACAGCGGTGGGACCCGCACCTATAAGACAATAGGGGCATGTCGTAGCGATATGCCCCCATTGCATACACATAAGGCCTCATTCACACGATCGTATCCATTTAACCGTCCACAAAACAGTAAACTCCTGTAGAACTGTCCTATCCTTATCCCCAAAACGGACAAGGCTAGGCCATGTTCTTTTGCGGAGCCGTGGGATGAATGCATCTTCTGCGGTACCATTGAAATGAAAGTGTCCGCGGCCGACCTGCAAAAATAGTGGACCAAACATAGGGTCGTGTGCATGGGCCCTAATACTACAAAATCTGTCTGCAGGTGTACTGTACCTAGAAGAACTGATGCTGCCGGCAGAGGGCGATAAGAATAATCTATTAACACTTGTATTGTTTGAAGCATTCCTTCTTTGCAGCCTTTTTTTTCACAAGTGCTTAAAACTTTTGCACAGTAGCCCCCGTACTTGTGCCTTGCCGACGGCCATCTTTCCAGGAGGACTTGCTGGTGGCTTCTTATGAACACAGCTGATCTGCAGACAGGTTACCCGCTGGCTGTAAATCGTCGCTCTCACGGGATGATCGCACTGCAGGTTGTGTTTTATATCGCCCTCACCCATGTGACCGCCCTAACATGTGCTGTCTTCTCTCCTCGCAGGGTACTGGTGCGGCATTGAGCTGGACAAACCTCATGGAAAAAATGAGGGCTCAATCTCTGGAGTTCAGTATTTTACCTGCCCCCCTAAACATGGGGTTTTTGCACCTCCGTCTAGAGTTCAAAGGTGAGCGGAGGTCATCGAAGTAGAAGGCAGGGGTCATTTACAATGTCTAAAGACGCTACTGATGTAAGGAGGAACTCTGCCTTCCACCGTCAGACAGCATCTAAGTGCATAAAGCAGACATCCCCAAACTGCGGCCCTCCAGCTGTTGTAAAACTACAACTCCCACAATGCCCTGCTGTAGGATGATACCTGTAGCCTAGCATGCTAGGAGTTGTAGTTTTGCAACAGCTGGAGGGCCGCAGTTTGAGGATGCCTGGCATAAAGAATAAAGCTGGCGCCCTCACACACCTGGGATGTGTTATATCAAAACATTAGTTCAGAATGACGGACAGATAGGATGATAAGGGAATGAATAATATAGTTACTGCAATCGATCCCTCACTTATTGCGCGGCCCTCGCAGTAAGGTAGAAAAACCGAGAAGGAAAAAAAGGATAGAAAAAAAAAATTAGATAAAAAAAGATGTAGTTAAAAATGACTATGAATATAAACCTCAATAAAAAGGTAGTCCACTTATAATATTCACGTCCATCCAGAGCCATGTTTTTATGTGTAACGCCACATATGCAGATTTATATGGTGGCACCAACAAGGTCGGTGTATTTGATGCACAGTTACTCAATAAATATTAATAGAGCGCGGCTTGTCTTCAATAGTCATGACAGGTATTTGCTTGGTTGTGAGAAAAGCGCTGCTCGGCGCACAGTGTACGTTAAAGCTTCAAATACGCTGTAATACAGGAGATAATTTGCAGAACCGCCGCGTACTTCCAGGCGTATTGTTGCTGGTAAGGTCTGTCCGTGAGTGTCCTGCTCTCCAGCAGCCGGGTGTCGGTTATAACAGTCTCTGTCCTTCAGGAGTGTAGAGCGCTGCGGCGTTCTCACAGGAGACGAATCAATGAAGTAGACTGCTGTACGGAGTCGGAAACTGCCAGGCGCGTTTCAGTGTTATACCTTCCTCAGTGGTATCAAAATGGCAGCATACATGTGCTTGTTCTTATAGCATTAGATGCTTGATTATCCCGAAACTGCGGCATGGCTTTAGGAAATGATAGACACCGGCAAAAATGAAAAAGTGGAACGGACCACGCAATAAGAATTCAGAAATAAATAAATATGCTTCGATTAGACTGTGACAAATACATTAATTTATACACCCAGATTTACTCATTTGTTTCACAGTCTGGTGAGAAATACTGGCCATTAAAAACGGACACACTGTCAGTTTTTCATGGCCATTTTTCAACCACGTGTGCATCCGTTTTCTGTCCGTTTTTAATGGCCATTTTGCATCAGTTTTTCATGGCTGTTAAAAATGTCTATGAAAAATGGATGAATTTTTTTTATTTTTATAAAGATACCAACTCCTGCAGTGCCCTCAGCATACATAATGCCCCCCACGGTAATAATGTCCCCCATAACGGCTCCCAGCAGTAATAATGTCCCCCATAGTGGCCCCAGCTGTAATAACCTACTTCATAGTGGCCCCCAGCAGTAATAATCTCCCTCACAATGGCCCCCATCAATAATAATGCCCCCCATAGTGGCTCCATCAGTAATAATGTTCCCCACAGTGGCCCCATCAGTAATAATTTCCCCCATACTGCCCTCATCAGTAATAATGTCCCCCATAGT
The DNA here is from genome assembly GCA_033119425.1 of Bufotes viridis. Taxonomy (NCBI): domain Eukaryota; kingdom Metazoa; phylum Chordata; class Amphibia; order Anura; family Bufonidae; genus Bufotes; species Bufotes viridis. The sequence goes on from CM065592.1 coordinate 447,562,214, forward strand.
GGCCCCCAGCAGTAATAATGTCCCCCATAGTGGCACCCAGCAGTAATAATGTCCCCATAGTGGCCCCCAGCTGTTATATTGTCCCTCATAGTGGCCCCCAGCTGTAATAATGTCCCCTTAGTGGCCCCCAGCAGGAGTAATGTTCTCCCTGGTGGGCCATAATGTTGCCCATTGTGTCCCCTGCAGTAATTATGTCCCCTATAGTGGCCCCCAACATTATTAATGTCCCCCAAAGTAACCCCCAGCAATAATAATGTCCCCCATAGTGGCCAGCAGCTGTAATAATGCCCCCTTAGTGGCCCCCAGCAGGAGTAATGTTCTCCCTGGTGGGCCATAATGTTGCCCATTGTGTCCCCTGCAGTAATTACATCCCCTATAGTGGCCTCCAACATTATTAATGTCCCCCAAAGTAACCCCCAGCAATAATAATGTCCCCCATAGTGGCCACCAGCTGTAATAATGTCTCCATAGTGGCCCCCAGCAGGAGTAATGTTCACCCCTGGTGGACCATAATGTTGCCCATAGTGTCCCCTGGAGTAATAATGTCCCCTATAGTGGCCCCCTGCAGTAATAATGTCCCCTATAGTGGCCCCCAGCAGTAATATTGTCCCCCAAAGTGCCCCCAGCAGTAATAATGTCCACCATAGTGGCCCCCAGCTGTAATATTGTCCCCCATAGTGGCCCCCAGCTGTAATAATGGCCCATAATGTTGCCCACGGTGGCCTCCACCTGTAATGTTTCTTTTAGCAAAAAAAGATAAAAGATTGCTCACCTCATCCACTTGCACGCACAGAGGCAGTCGCTTCTCTCTTGATTGAAAAGGACCTGTGCTAAGCGTGATGACATCACTGTGTACCAGCATGATTGCGTCGTCACGTCATCACGCTGAGAGCTTCTGCGGTCATATTGCACTAGTGTACCCGTTTTGAACGGTCTTTAGACGGGTGCACTCCTGTTTAAGCACCCGTTAAAAACAGTCCCATTGATTTTTTGACGCTCACTATTCAGTGGCTGTTAAAAAAACAGCCATGTGAACAGCCACAAAGACTGCTGTGGTTCTGAAAACGGCTGTGTGACGGCCATCAAAAAGACTGCCGTCACGCAGCCGTTTTTCACTGTTGTGTGCGTGAAGTTTAAAGAGAAACACAAGGCCGCCGCAGCGCTTTACACTGCTGAAGGACAGAGGCTGTTAGAACCAACAGGCGGCTGCTGGAGAGCAGGACACTCACCGACAGACCTTACCAGCAACAATACGCCTGGAAGCACGGGGCCCCGCTACATCGGGCCCTGATAACATCAGACGGTGAGCACCACAGGGATTGTTCAGTGTATTTGAAGCTGTAACGTACACTGTGCACCGAGCAGCGCTTTTCTCACAGCCAAATACCTGTTATGACTATTGAAGACAAGCCGCGCTCTATTAATATTTATTCAGTAAGGGTCCATTCACACGTCAGTATTTTTCTATATCTCGAATTGCAGTCTATTTTTTGCGGATCTGTTGTTCCTGAAAATTTTTCTGTATGTCATCGGCATTTTGCAGATCCATTGACTTTCTATTGTACCACGGACTGCAATTTGCGGATAATAACAGGACAAGCTTTATATTTTTTCGGACTTGCGGAACGGAATCACGGATGCGTCCAGTACACATTGTGCTGTCCACATCTTTTCCGGACTCATTGAAAATGAATGGGTCCACACCCATTCCGCAAAATTTGGAACGGATCCGGAAAGAAATTGCGGATGTGTGAATGGACCCTAACTGTGCATAAAATACACCGACCTTGTAAAATACACCGACCTTGTGAAATGCCACCATATAAATCTACATATGTGGCGTTACACATAAAAACATGGCTCTGGATGGACATGAATATTAAAAACTATATAAAGTAAGTTGACTACCTTTTTTATATTTATAGTCATTTTAACTACATTTTTTTGCATATATTTTTTATTCATTTTTGCTATAATTTTTCCTTTCCTTTTCTTCTATTTTACCCTGAGGGCCCCGCGATAATTATTAAAGAGAGGGATCGAATGCAATAACTACTATTCATTCCCTTATCATCTGTCCGTAATTCTGAACTAATATTTTAATAAATAGAATATTTTGATATAACACGTCCCAGGTGTGTGAGGGCGCTGGCTTTATTCTTTATACACTTCTCTGTTGCAATACTTGGCCTTTCGGACAGCCGATCCGCTTAGAGCACCCACTCTTTCCATTCTTGAGCCGCAGTGGAGTGTTGGTTAACATCTAAAAGTTTTCAGATTATTTTTTTTTTCATTATTTTATTTTCCCCACAGGGTCTCTGGGTCTTTGGATTCTTTGTCAGAGATTCCAGCGAGTAAACTGAACCATTCCTTCCCAGGTACGTTCTCCGTCACAGAAATCTGTCTTTGTCCTTCAAGAGGTTTTCTGGGGCTCCTATATTGATGACCTGTTCTCGGGCTAGGTCATCAATATCTGGTGGGGGTTCGACTGCAGGCATTCGGCTGCCAGCCGTCAGTCAGCTGTTTGAAGAGACCGTGGCGTTCCAGCCTTCCTGCAGCTTACCAAGCACAGCGCCGTACATTGTATAGTGGCTGTGCTTGGTATTGCAACTCAGACCCGTTCACTTAACTAGGACTAAGCTGCACATAGGGCGTGTGACCGATGAACGTGATGTCACAGGCCTAGGCAGAAGACACAGCGCTCATTGGATACCTCAAACAGTTGATCGACAGGGGTGCAGGGTGTCTGTCCCCCCGCTGATGTGTTTTATGAATATATATATCCCTTAAAAGGGGGTTTTTAAGTAATTTATTATTTATTGACACATTCTACTACTTTCTATTAGACGTTGTGTTTCAATTCCTTGCCATTTCCAAAATCACCTCTTGCTGTCAGTGAATAGAAACATTCTTGTTTACATTCAGTGGCTGAAAGCACCATCTGATTAGCTGCTGCTGACACACGTACAAAGCTTGTTGCAGCATATCATAGGACCTGTCACCAAAACATGCAGTGCAATCTGAAAGCAGCAGGAGGAGCTGAGCAGATTGGTATATATTTTTATGGGGAAAGATTTAGGAAAACTTGTAATTTTTTACATTTATATCTGCAGCCCTGTGAAGTGCTATCGGTACAGGGAGGAGGAGTTTTCAATGATTGACAGCTATCTTTCTATGCAAATTTATGCACATAATACTATCAATGACTGATAACACCTCCCTCCTGTACAGATGCTGCTGAGAGAAGGTAGAAAAAACTGAGATATAAATGTATAAATTACAGGTTTTACTGAATCTTTTCCCACAAAAATGTATATCAATCTGCTAAGCTTTTCCTGCTTCTCCTGTCAAATTGCATTGCATTTTTTTGGTGACAGGCCCTCTTCAACCCCTTAAGGACCTCTGCCATATATGTACAGCGGAAGTCCGGTCCCTAAACATGGCGCCCGTTCGCACGTGCAGCGGGCGCCATAGCCGCTGGGTTTCTGCTATTTTAAATAGCAGAGACCCGCGGAACATGTATGCGATCAGGCATAAGGCTAATAGCATACATTTTCCCCTTCAGATGGCATCTGATCAGTCCGGAAGCAGAAGTCGCGCGCTTCCCGACTGAGATCGGGGAAGCTGTTACATTGCTGAAATAGCCCGAAGCCTCAAACAGGCTTCGGTGCCTATTTCAGGAATATACAAATACAGGCCACTAGGTGGCAGCATTGTATTGTTATATTCCAAATGAAGTGTTCAATGATGACTATTTAGCCATCAATGAACACAATGGGCAATTAATGATTGCCAGTTATTGTCACACAAGGTGACTTAAAAAAGTAAAAACCTTTATCAGAATTGCATTTTTCCCAATTCTACCCCATTTGGATTTTTTCCCCGCTTCCTACTACATGGTATGCAACCGTAAATGGTGCCATTAGAAAGTACAACTTGTCCCGCAAAAAATAAGCCCTCCATAAGGCTATGTGAAAGGAAAAATAAAAAAGTTAGTACTATGGGAAGGCGGGGAGTGAAAAACGAAAACGCAAAAATGGAAAATCCCAGTGTCCTGAAGGGGTAAGGTGCGTTCACACAAGCTGGTGGTGTGCTGTACCCAGCACTTTACAGCAAATTTTGCCCGATCTGTAATGTTTCCTGACTGGGCGACCTCAGCTGGTGCAACACAGTGAGTCCCCTATATTAATTTACATCGCAGACCTGACCCTTAAATTAATTTAAATCCCAAATGAAAACCGTAAATTAATTCCAGTTTTGTAAGTTTTTCAAAGCTTGAAATTTGCATTCCGACAGTGGAGGAAGTTAATAGTGACTTGATCTCTACACGCACGTCTCTGATTCCGGCCCTGGGATCCGAGATGTGGCAGTACAGAGAGTCGGGGTAATTACCTCTGTGCCGAGGGGAAGTGATAGCACCGGGACCTGTCTAGGCAGGTGCACCCACTGGTTAAAGCAATCCTCTATCCTCTCTCTACTCTTGCCGATGGATGGGGATCTTGAACAGAGGACCCTCCTCTATTAACTCTGCTCGCTAACAGGGGGTAGGACAAAGGTTTTTTTTAATATCTCTGTGAAGAAAGCTGGTTAGAACCAATATGGTCGCCGGTGCATATACAACATACACGTGTACACAATGTCCAAAGGAAACAGGGAACCCAGCTTCCAAAAAAAAACGATGCAGTAAAAACTATAACAAAGTCCACGTCTACGCGTTTCAGATCATGCAATACTGATTCTTCCTCATGATATATAACATACACGTGTACACAGTCTCACTCCTGAGGTATGTCAACCGTCTATCTTATATTTCTAGGGTTCAAAAGAAGCCTCAGCAACACATCTACAGGAGCTGCGCAGAAAGACGTGGACAGGAGACACTCATACGGCCGGTAAGACGCGAAAAACAAAGGGGGTGGCCAAAATAACCCCAGAATGAAAGTTCTACAACTTTATGATGGTTAAAGGGGTTTTCCAGGAGTTTGATATTAATGGCCTAACTGCAGGATAATCATCCCTATCTGATCGGTGGGGTCCAGCTTCGGACACCGCCACTGCTGTACTTTGGATAGTGGCTGTGCTTGGTATTGCAGCCCAGGTTCACTCACCTGAACAGGACTGAACTGTAACGAGGCCATGTGACCGATGAACGGGACCAGAGCGCTTACTGGAACGCCGCAGCCTCTTCAAACAGATGTTCGGGGGGGGGGGGGGGTGCTGGGGGGCTGACCCTCCACTGATCAGATAGTGGGGACCTCTCCTGAGGATAGGTTATCAATACTGCACTTCAACCAGTTTCAACTGGGCCATTTTCCTCCTTCATGACCAGGCACCTTTCTTTAGTACGTGTTTGAAAGCGATAACTTACATTTTGGGTCTTTTTTAGGCGATGGAGCCTTATTTTGATGTCATTTTTATTTTTTATACCTAGGGGACATGTAGGGAAAAAAAGCGAAAAGGTGTCTCTTTTTCACAAAGTGCAAATAAAATACTATTCTTCACTATTCTTAAATTGCGCCCCTTTCTGTTACAATTTTTTCTCTGTAGAGGATTTATAGTTTATGATTGCTGGGCTTGAAAGCTGCGGTGTGGGCTAATAGCAGCCGTTTTTATCATTATTTTGCTGTATGTTTGTTTTTATTTTTTTGTATTTATTTTTCTACTTTAAACAATTTTTTTTAAATTGCCAATTCATTCTGTAACTGGGGCTGACATATTAGCCTCTGAGAGAAGCTCTTGTAGATACCCAGCACCGGGCAATCACATGATCACCAGGATCGGAGAAGAAGGCATCATGGCCGTGTTACAGGATAAGTAATGTAATGTATGTACACAGGAACTCCACCAGCAGAATAGTGAGTGCAGCTCTGGAGTATAATACAGGATGTAACTCAGGATCAGTACAGGATAAGTAATGTAATGTATGTACACAGTGACTGCACCAGCAGAATAGTGAGCGCAGCTCTGGGGTATAATACAGCATGTAACTCAGGATCAGTACAGGATAAGTAATGTATGTACACAGTGACTGCACCAGCAGAATAGTGAGTGCAGCTCTGGAGTATAATACAGGATGTAAGTCAGGATCAGTACAGGATAAGTAATGTAATATATGTACACAGTGACTGCACCAGCAGAATAGTGAGTGCAGCTCTGGAGTATAATACAGGATGTAACTCAGGATCAGTACAGGATAAGTAATGTATGTACACAGTGACTCCACCAGCAGAATAGTGAGTGCAGCTCTGGAGTATAATACAGGATGTAACTCAGGATCAGTACAGGATAAGTAATGTATGTACACAGTGACTGCACCAGCAGAATAGTGAGTGCAGCTCTGGAGTATAATACAGGATGTAACTCAGGATCAGTACAGGATAAGTAATGTAATGTATGTACACAGTGACTGCACCAGCAGAATAGTGAGTGCAGCTCTGGAGTATAATACAGGATGTAACTCAGGATCAGTACAGGATAAGTAATGTAATGTACACAGTGACTGCACCAGCAGAATAGTGAGTGCAGCTCTGGAGTATAATACAGGATGTAACTCAGGATCAGTACAGGATAAGTAATGTAATGTATGTACACAGTGACTGCACCAGCAGAATAGTGAGTGCAGCTCTGGAGTATAACACAGGCTGTAACTCAGGATCAGTACAGGAGAAGTAATGTAATGTACACAGTGACTCCAGCAGCAGAACAGTGAGTGCAGCTCTGAAGTATAATACAGAATGTACCTAGTGACTATAGATTAATTCTGTATGTGAACAGGATAATGGTGATCAGAGGTCACATACATATTGCTCTGGTGCAGCCTTATCTGGAATATGCAGTTCAGTTCTGGGCACCAGTCCATAGAATGGATGCCCTGGAGTTGGAGAGAGTACAGAGGAGAGCGACTAAACTGATAAGGGGCATGGAGGGTCTGACTTGAGAAAAGACGTCTAAGGGGGGACATGATTAACCTATACAAATATATAAATGGGCCATACAAAAAATACGGTGAAAAATTGCTCCATGTAAAATGCCCTCAAAGACAAGGGAGCGCTGTCTCCGACTGGAGAAGAAGAAGCTCAGTCTCCAGAAGCGTCAAAGCTTCTTTACTGTAAGATCTGTGAATCTGTGGGATAGACTCCTCAGGACGTGGTCACAGCAGGAACAGTGGACGGGTTTATAAAAGGGTTTGGATAAATTCTTAAAGGTAAATGACATTTATGCTTATGAAAACGTGTAGAAATCTGAGTGTTTCTTCCTTCTGGGATTCGCGTCCCTCGGCTGAACTTGATGGACTTATGTCTCCGTGTAAGTATACTGATAGGAAGGTTTGTAAGTGATCAGCATTCATACACAAGCGGATAATTATTCTCCCCTTCACATTTAGTAGGGTCGTCTCTGGCAGCGGTGTCAGGCTGCAGTCTGTTTATGGGTCTCTGTGTGCTCGGCTCTTGTGGACGCTGCATTTTCCCCCCCATTCTTCAGCCCCTGTCAAGTTGCCCGGGGACGAGTGTAGAGATATTTTCAAGTTTTTTATTTTATTTTTGTTACAGAGGTGAACCTACCCTTTAAATGTCTATTCCTGGAGGCCCCATACATTGCAGCAGTGCTCAGTGAGGATGATCACAGCCTTTATGATATATAATATTCTGTTCTTCATCTGACCTCGCACAATGACCTGTTAATTCATCCTGAGCCTCCTGGTTCATAAGTAGAATACCAGTGACAACTGACAGCAGGGCACCAGAAGGGACACCCGTCAGGTCAGGATGCAGCGTACTAATATATACGTAGGGTGTGTTCACATTTGCATATGGTTGATGAAAATTTTGCCCGTTTTTTGTGCTGAAATCCGCAGAAGAAATGCTTAAAATATGCGTCTCATGGATACCTGCACTAGGGCCAGAAAGCAGCTGCAGTTTCCACGAGGACACCACGTGGGGCGGCCACTTACGGATTAAAACCATTAAAAGTTCCTCTATCCCCTGTTGCACGCTATATTTGCGATAACATTTGGAACTGTTCTCACCGCTGTTGGTAAGAAGACCGGGCAGAGTTAACTGGGAGGGGGCGTGACCTGCATCATTTTCAGGCATTTTTTTTAAAACTCAGCCTGAAAAACCAGTTGCTTTTGTGGTTCACTTTCTATTTCTGAGAAACTCTGTACTTCTTTATTGGCGACCTTTGGTGTTTATTCTGTACAGTAATGTGCACGTCCACCTGAGGTGGTCGCACATGCTCAGTTCCATCCTTCAACTGTCATCAGCTGTATCTACTGTTAAACGCTGTGGCAGTTACAGGGAGAGAGCTGCAGTAAAAGAGACATGCCCCCTAAGCTTTGATAGAAAGAGAGAGATGCTGCAAAAAAGACATATTCCCTGAGCTGTAATAGGGAGAGCGCTGTAGCAGAAAGGACATGCCCCCTGAGAGAGCTTCAGCAAATAGGACAGGCCCCTGAGCTGTGATAGGGTGAGAGCTGTAGCAAAAAGGACATCTCCCCTGAGCTCTGATAGGGAGGGAGCTGTAGCCGAAAGGACTTGCCCCCTGAGCTGTGATAGGGAGAGAGCTTAAGGACAGGCCCCTTAGCTCTGCTAGGGAGAGAGCTTCAGAGGAAAGGACAAGCCCCCCGTGCACTCCCAGCTGAGGTGGTTGCACATGCTCAGTTCAATTCTTCAACTGTCACCTGCTGTATCTACTGTAAAACGCTCTTACAGTTATAGGGAGATATCTGCAGCAGAAAGGACGTTCCCCCTGAGCTGTGATAGCAAGAGAACTTCAGCAGAAAGGACATACTCCCTGAGTTGTGATAGGGAAAGAGCTTCAGCAAAAAGAACATGCCCCTGAGCTCTGATACAAAGATAGCTGTAGCAGAAAGGACAAGCCCCCTGGGCTATAATAGGGAGAGAGCTTCAGAGGAAAAGACAAGCCCCCTGTGCACGCCCAGCTGAGGTGGTTGCACATGCACATGTGACATTTATAGGGAGAGAGCTTCTGAAAGGACAGTCCCTCTGAGCTGTGATAAAGCGAGAGCTGTTGCAGGAAGGGCACACCTCCGAGCTCTGATAGGGGGGAGAGCTTCTGAAAGGGCACGCTCCTGAGCTGCCAGTCTGAAGAGAATCTAGCAGAATAATTGGAGCAATGAATAGGGGGGATCTCTGTGGGGCACAGGGCTGGTTCTAGCTTTGTTAGAACGATATCGTCATGTACTATAAACTTTTTCAGAGGCGTGCCACGTGGTGCCACGTGGAGTACATATGGAGTATTGCCTTTCATATCAATTGGTTCCTATGAAGGGCAGTGTTCACGAAAGCGTAGGACCCCTTTAAAAAAGTAGCGCGGAGACATAGAACAAGCAGACATTTCCAGTGTAACCAGTGTACGGTCCTTTTTTTCAGCCTGTGATACATAATGGAGCCGCCTCGTGTCGATATTTTGTTCCAGATTGGGGCCCCATGTTCTTTTCTGGTAATGGGGTCGTCTGGTTAAAGGAATAGCAGAGCGCGTGACGAGCAGCGACTTGAAAGCATCTCCGGAGCGGCACCGAGCAATAACCGCTCACAGCGGGATCCAATCTTAATGATTCCCGGCTCCGGCCTTGTAGAGGTTATAGCAGCACATTAACGAATATGGGAATGTACCACCACACAACACAAATGCAGCACGCACCCCAGATAGAAGCCTCGAAATGTTCTCCGAAATCTCCCCAAACTGCACAAATCTCTTCACCGCTGCAAAAAGGACATTTATTTACTGGTTTAGATGTTTTCAGTAACAAACAAGTAAAAAAACGAGGTCACCGCAATACAAAGCACTGAAGACCCCGCAACTCTGCCAGGAAGTGTGTGCGTCACCCAAGACTGTGCCGCAATCATTATAACTGTTCTACCGCACATAATGAGCTGTACTAGTCATCTTCTTGTACCGTACATAAGAGCAGTATTATAGTGGTTATATTCTTGTACATAGGAGCAGTATTATAGTAGTTATATTCTTGTACATAAGAGCAGTATTATAGTAGATATATTCTTGTACATAGGAGCAGTATTATAGTAGTTATATTCTTGTACATATGAGCAGTATTATAGTAGTTATATTCTTGTACATAGGAGGCAGTATTATAGTAGTTATATTCTTGTACATAGGAGGCAGTATTATAGTAGTTATATTCTTGTACATAGGAGCAGTATTAGGCCTCATGCACACGACTGTTGTTTGTTTCCGCGTCCGTTCCGTTTTTTTTCACGGATAGGATGCTTTCCCATTCATTTCAATGGGTCCGTCAAAAAATGCGGATGGTCAACCGTTTTTGTTCCGCATCCGTGATCCGTGTTTTCATTCCGTCAAAAAAATAGTGCATGTCCTATTTTTTTCACGTTTGCGGACAAGGATAGGCATTTTTACAATGGATCTGCCATAAAAATCGGATCCGTCCAAAAAAACGGTCCGTCATCCGTTTTTTTTGACGGACGCAAAATTTCAAGGAAGAGCGGACGCGGAGGCAGGCAACGGTCGTGTGCATGTAGCCTTATAGTAGTTATATTCTTGTACATAGGAGCAGTATTATAGTAGTTATATTCTTGTACATAGGAGCAGTATTATAGTAGTTATATTCTTGTACATAGGGGGCAGTATTATAGTAGTTATATTCTTGTACATAGAAGGCAGTATTATAGTAGCTTTATTCTTGTACATAGGAGCAGTATTATAGTAGTTATATTCTTGTACATAGGAGGCAGTATTATAGTAGTTATATTCTTGTACATAGGAGCAGTATTATAGCAGTTATATTCTTGTACATAGGAGGCAGTATTATAGTAGTTATATTCTTATACATAGAAGCAGTATTATAGTAGTTATATTCTTATACATAGAAGCAGTATTATAGTAGTTATATTCTTGTACATAGGAGGTAGTATTATAGTAGTTATATTCTTGTACATAGGAACAGTATTATAGTAGTTATATTCTTGTACATAGGAGCAGTATTATAGTAGTTATATTCTTGTACATAGGAGCAGTATTATAGTAGTTATATTCTTGTACATAGGAGCAGTATTATAGTAGTTATATTCTTGTACATAGGAGCAGTATTATAGTAGTTATATTCTTGTACATAGGGGGCAGTATTATAGTAGTTATATTCTTGTACATAGAAGGCAGTATTATAGTAGCTTTATTCTTGTACATAGGAACAGTATTATAGTAGTTATATTCTTGTACATAGGGGGCAGTATTGTAGTAGTTATATTCTTGTAAATAGAAGGCAGTATTATAGTAGCTTTATTCTTGTACATAGGAGCAGTATTATAGTAGTTATATTCTTGTACATAGGAGGCAGTATTATAGTAGTTATATTCTTGTACATAGGAGCAGTATTATAGCAGTTATATTCTTGTACATAGGAGGCAGTATTATAGTAGTTACCATATATTCTTATACATAGAAGCAGTATTATAGTAGTACTATTCTTGTACATAGGAGCAGTATTATAGTAGTTATATTCTTGTACATAGGAGCAGTATTATAGTAGTTATATTCTTGTACATAGGAGCAGTATTATAGTAGTTATATTCTTGTACATAGGAGGCAGTATTATAGTAGTTATATTCTTGTACATAGGAGCAGTATTATAGTAGTTATATTCTTGTACATAGGAGCAGTATTATAGTAGTTATATTCTTGTACATAGGAGGCAGTATTATAGTAGTTATATTCTTGTACATAGGAGCAGTATTATAGTAGTTATATTCTTGTACATAGGAGCAGTATTATAGTAGTTATATTCTTGTACATAGGAGGCAGTATTATAGTAGTTATATTCTTGTACATAGGAGCAGTATTATAGTAGTTATATTCTTGTACATAGGAGGCAGTATTATAGTAGTTATATTCTTGTACATAGGAGCAGTATTATAGTAGTTATATTCTTGTACATAGGGGGCAGTATTATAGTAGTTATATTCTTGTACATAGGAGCAGTATTATAGTAGTTATATTCTTGTACATAGGAGCAGTATTATAGTAGTTATATTCTTGTACATAGGAGGCAGTATTATAGTAGTTATATTCTTGTACATAGGAGCAGTATTATAGTAGTTATATTCTTGTACATAGGAGCAGTATTATAGTAGTTATATTCTTGTACATAGGAGGCAGTATTATAGTAGTTATATTCTTGTACATAGGAGCAGTATTATAGTAGTTATATTCTTGTACATAGGAGCAGTATTATAGTAGTGATATTTTTGTACATAGGGGCAGTATTATAGTAGTTATATTCTTGTACATAGGACCAGTATTATAGTAGTTATATTCTTGTACATAGGAGGCAGTATTATAGTAGTTATATTCTTGTACATAGGACCAGTATTATTATACTTTTAGGTATAATTTTTATGTTTTTTTGTCAATTATATGTCTTGTCCTCCTTGTGTATATAGTGTGTTAGGTCTGTGCTGCTCATAGTTTCTGGATGTGATGTTAACTATATTTTCTTTCTCCCCGTGGACAGCAGGAAGCCAGCCCTCCGCCGCAGTTGGAGCAGCACCAGTTCCACAAGCACCAGTGACGGAGGTGTGAAGCTGCACAAGGGGTCCCAGGTCTTGCTGACCAGCTCCAATGAAATAGCCATCATACGGTACATTGGCCCTACAGACTTTGCCCCCGGCGTGTGGTTAGGACTAGAACTGCGCTCTGCCAAGGGAAAAAATGATGGTTCTGTCGGCGACAAGCGGTATTTTCACTGTAAGCCAAACCACGGCATCCTGGTCAGACCCGGCAGAGTGACCTACAGAGGGATCAATGGATCCAAACTCGTGGATGAGATCTGCTGACCCTTGCACATTTACAGAACTGGACTTTATTTGACCTGGGAATTTGGGGCTTTATCTGAATGTTTTTGACTCTTGTCTGTTTTCTAGCTTTTTCCATTTGTTATGAGAATTTAACTAATCAAGAATGTATCCCCTCCAGCTTAAGCCTGGGGTAACGTGACCCACATTGGGGTGTCCCGGTATCTGATCTACTATTACCTAGCCTGTGATCTACTGATAAAGCTTGCAAGGCCAGATTCTGGACAGAGGTGGGTCCTACTATGATCCAGCCGTAGGCACCCAAAGAAATGGTCTGTTTATTGTTCAAGCCAAGCAGGGAGGTGGTCATCCAGAAAATTCTAATATTTCAGCTCCTTTTCTTAAAGTAGGATGCCCTGGGAGCATAATTGTGTAGGAAGGGGTGGCAACATGCATCACTTAAAGGGATTCTCCACCACTGGTTATCTTGGTGGTGGTGGCTGCCTGAGCACTGGTATCTCTGTTAAAAATTTTCAGAATGCAGATGGTAAAACCTTTAGTTTTGCAGCCGAGTTGGGAGATCATCAGTCAAAGCCGCGGCTCTCTTCAAGCAATATGCTTTATCTCTGGAATCACATCACTAGGCCAAGCTGCCACTGGTGGTCTTGAATTTTAATTGCATTATTAAAGTATTGATTTTACATTTTCAGTCCAAATATAAGAATTCAAGGCCGCAGTCATAGATTCCGGAAAAAACAAAAAATCCTACATGCAGGAATATTCTGTCTAGTAAAATGACGAACTCTGTGATTTAAGTCTGGCCTCCCGCTATAGTTAGTCGGGTCCTCCGGTGCCACTAGTTCACTTATGTCATTTTATGCTCAACTTCTATAACAAAGCAGAACAGTCAAAATCTATAAGGGTCTATTCACACGTCCGTAAGTGTTTTGCGGATCTGCAAAACATGGACACCGGCAATGTGCGATCCGCAATTTGCGTACCGCACATAGCCAGCACTATAATAGAAAATGCTTTTTCTTGTCCGCAATTGCGGACAAGAATAGGACATGTTCTATTTTTTTCAGAAACAGAATTGCAGATCCTGAAAAAACAGATCCCAAAAAAACTGATGCGGATCTAATAACGCGGATCTGCATCCGTTCCAGCCCCATTGAAAGTGAATGGGTCTGCAAATTGTGGACGTGTGAATGCACCCAAGACAGATGTGAGAGCAGCCTAACTCTGTAGCAGGTGCTGTCATTGGTCAGGCTCCGACTCTGTGGCAGATGCTGTCCTTGGTCAGATGCTGACTCTGTGAAAGGTGCTGTCATTGGTCAAGCTCCAACTCTATAGCAGATGCTGTCATTGGTCAGGTATCGACTCTGTGGCAGATTCTATCATTGGTCAGGCCCTGACTCTGTGTCAGGTGCTGTCATTGGTCCGGTGCTGACTCTGTTGCAGATGCTGTCCTTGGTCAGATGCTGACTCTGTGTCAGGTGCTGACTCTGTGTCAGGTGCTGTCCTTGGTCAGATGCTGACTCTGTGTCAGGTGCTGACTCTGTGTCAGGTGCTGTCCTTGGTCAGATGCTGACTCTGTGAAAGGTTCGGCCATTGGTCAGGCTCTGAGTCAGTGGCAGGTGCTGTCATTGGTCAGGCTCCGACTCTGTAACAGATTTTGTCATTGGTGAGGCTCTGACTCTATAGCCGGTGCTGCCATTGATCAGGCTCCGACTCTGTGGCAGGTGCTGTCGTTGGTCAGGCTCTGACTCTGTGGAAGGTTCTGTCATTGGTCAGGCCGCCACTGGCAGGTGCAGTCATTGGTCAGGGCCAGGCTCTACTTTAGAAACCTTTGACCAGTGCCTATGGGGTTTAGTTGCAATACCACATGTTTATCAGCCTACTGCGACGCATTCACCTCCCTTTCGAGCTGCACTGCAGAATCTTTTGGTAACGGTATATACCTTTGTAGGGAATTCTGGGTTATTAGAAAGGGGTCCTATGTTCAGGGTCTCATCTACTGGGCTAGAGTGTAGAGCGGGTACAAAGAGCACCTCTCACTCAGGAGGACCTGTCCTGTCCAGTGTTACACTGACCACGCATTGATGTGACTGGACACGATGTAATGTTTCATTTCTCCTGTGGTGGCGCTGCAGGGAAATTCAACACTTGTTCCCAGGTTTGTCCACAGAATGCAACTGATCACCGGAGGTCCCTGTAGGAGGACACTTTGTGATCAGCCAAATGTCAGCCAACTCATCTAACAAGTAGGGATTTTCCAATATAGACCTTTTCATTGAGTGGCGACTGATGGTTGCACCTTTGGAGCAGCAGCTAGCAGTAGTAACCTGGTATCTGGGGAATAAGCTGCATGCTGTGCTGATATATTTCTCACTGTCTGTCAGAGCTCCTAATTCCCACCTAAGCATAGGGTTAAATTGTGAAATTCTGTCTCCCTGCAGCCACCACTGGAGGGCAGACGAAATAGTGGTAAAATATCACTTTACGGCATGCTGCAATGCTTTACCATTAGAACATATCCTATTCTTGGAAACTGATTGCGACTTTTTATGGAACTTTTCCTATGACTAGAGGCAGCAATCTCATGTATATATTGATATGCATTATTTGCGATGCGGTATTGGGCGGCGGTACGCGGAAGAGAGCACTTATCTGAATAGAAGCACTTTTAAAGCGAATGCACTTTTCTTACTATCATTACATGAATGATTTATATTTAGGGGGTTTTCAGCCTCTCTTTTGCTACCCTAACGTTTTGCTGCAGCTTTCGGGGTGTGCTGTGTGGAGCCACAACATGAGGGTTTTTGTTGTTTTTGTTATCTTCTGCTGATCTTGTAACTTTTTGTTTCTCTTTTGTAACTTTATTTTAAAATATAAAATCTAAATACAATGTTGAGCAGTTCGGAAGTGTGTTTGTTTTATCTTTTTCTGATCTTAAAGGGCGTCTGTCAGCAGATTTATCCCTATGACACTGGCTGACCTGTTACATGTGCGCTTGGCAGCTGAAGGCATCCGTGTTGGTCCCATGTCCATATGTGGCCGCATTGCTGAGAAAAATTATGTTTTGATATATGCAAAAGAGCCTCTAGGAGCAACGGGGGCGTTACCATTACACCTAGATGCTCAGCTCTTTATGCAACTGGCACGCCCTCGGCACTTTGATTGACCGGACCAGGCAGTGTACATTTCATGACACCTGGCTCTGACCTCCTAAAGTCAGTCAATGTGCAGAGGGCGTGGTAGTTGCAGAGAGAGCACATTCTCTAGGTGTAATGGTAACGCCCCCGTTGCTCCTAGAGGCTCATTTGCATATAATAAAACCTCATTTTTCTCAGCAATGCGGGCACATAGGAACATGGGACTAACACAGATGCCTTCAGCTGACATGTAAAGCCTCATTCAATGTCCGTGTCCGTACTCAAATCCGTGAGCTGGTGGCCTGTGATGCATCCGTGAAGGATCCGTGTTGGGTCCGCGTGTCCGTTTTTTGCTGTCAGTGTTTCACTGATACTGAACAGCTGAAAAATAATTTTCAAAGAATCTCTTCTTAATGATCCGTGAATCACGGATGGCATCCGGACCCATAGACTATAATGGGCGTGATGGATCCGTGAACGGACAAAATAGAGCATGCGTCCGTGCTAAAAACACGAATCCACGGACCGCGCTTAAACACTGATGTCTGAATACGCACATAAAATGAATGGGGACGTGGAGAACACTGATGTTAGCAAGGCTTAACAGGTCAGCCAGTGTCATAGGTACAAATCTGCTGACAGATGCCCTGCTACACATCCCATACCCCGTTCACATCCAGAGCTGCATCCCTAATTTTAGTGTCTGCTAATTAAAGTAATAACCGACAACTAGCGAGAGAGCGGCTGCAGGAAAAGGTTGGGTCCCGGAGGCTACGAACAGAGAGGAAACGAGCAGACTGCTGCTGCAGCTTTGGATGTGACTGGAGAAAATGACATTTTTCTCAGCAGTTTTGCAATCAGGAGACGAGGTCTGTAATGGGCTCAAAAGCAAGACGTGATATTCAAGTGTAGTCCTTCATTCAAGGAGACTCCACACCTTCCCACATTACAGCTCATCAAGTGATTTCCTCTTCCCGCCTGAGTGCATTTCGCCATTTCTCCGGTGCGCTGATTGCGGGAGTGGCGATTCTCTCCATTAATCCAGAAGACGCCGGCTGGAAATTTGTAACAACTAAAGCAAATATTTTTTTTTGGTCAACAGGTAAGATCTGCTATCGTTTCATGCAAGGTCGTGATCCAGCTTTCCCAGTCTCCTGAAAGGAGACCAGTATGTGCTGCTGTGTAACCAGGCTGATCCGCCATTCAAGACTATTTACCACATCGGTCATCACCCAGCTTTCCCAGCCACAGATAGGGCTCATGCGCACAAACTGATTTTTTTCCGTGTCCGATAAGTTTTTCTTTTTTTTTTTTTTCCGGCCCATATGTGGAACCATTTACTTCAATGCGGCACAAAAAAAACAACGGAATTTACTCTGTGTGCATTCTATGGCCACGTCCTATTATTGTCCGCATTACAGACAAGGATAGGACTGTTCTGTTAGGGGACGGATGTTCCGTGTTTTGTGGATACTCAAATTGCAGACCGCAAAACAACAACGGCTGTGCGCATAAGTCCTAAGAAACATCTTCAGCCTCATGACTGTTGTTTTAAAGGGGTTCTCTGGGAATTACATATTGATGACCTGTCCTCAGCGATCAGCTGTACGAAGAGCCTGCGGCGTTCCATGAGCCCCTCTTCCTAGGCCAGTGACGTCACATTCATCAGTCACATGGCAAGGGAATAGGACTGAGCTGCAATACCAGGCACAGCCACTATACACTGTATGGCGCTGTGCTTGGTGAGCTGCGAGGAGACCGCAGCAATCCATCAGCTGATCAGCGGTGCTGCTGGGAGTCGATAGGTCATCAATATCGAAATCTCTGAGAATCCCTTTAAAGGGCTTCTGTCACCCCCCAAAAGTCATTTTTCTTTTTTGTGCTTACTAAAATCCTTATAGGGCGATTATTCTATATATACTGTTTTTACCTTTTTCTGTCCGTTATTTTAGCTAAAAAACGCACTTTTTAAATATGTAAGTTACCTCGCTACCAGCAAGTAGGGCGGTTACTTGCTGGTAGCCGCCGCATCCTCCTTTCCAAAAAAACGCCCCTTTCCTCCTGTTGAGTGACAGGGCCAGCGAGCGCTCTCCTCCTCTGGCTGGCCCTGTCTCAGTTCCAAATCGCGCACCTGCGCCGTCCCAGTCTTCAGTTCACTGAGAGGAGGACGCTGCTCGGCCGCTCCTTCCTCAGTGCGCCTGCGCCGATGACGCCCGAGGAGGAGAGCGCTCGCTGGCCCTGTCACTCAACAGGAGGAGGGGGCGTTTTTTGGAAAGGAGGATGCGGCGGCTACCAGCAAGTAACCGCCCTACTTGCTGGTAGCAAGGTAATTTACATATTTAAAAAGTGCGTTTTTTAGCTAAAATAACGGACAGAAAAAGGTAAAAACAGTATATATAGAATAATCGCCCTATAAGGATTTTAGTAAGCACAAAAAAGAAAAATGACTTTTGGGGGGTGACAGAAGCCCTTTAACTGCTTCAGGACCGCCGTACGCAGGATTGCGTTCTGCGGGCGGTCCTGTTCTTCTGATCGGACGCTAGACTTCCTGTGAGCGCGCGCGTTCACAAACGCGCGTCTCAAGAGTTGGACTACAGCCTGCCAGCGATGATCAATCGCTGGCAGGCTGTAGATGCGAAATAAATCGCATCAAACAAGTATATCAGACGCTGTTTTGTGAACAGCGTCTGATATAACTGCTACCTGGTCCTCTGGTGGTCCCATTTACTGGGATCGACCACCAGAGGACCAGGTAACTATGTAAAGTTGCACCAAACACTACACTAACCCCCCCCCACCAATTGCCCCTTGATCTCCCAATCTAGACCCCCTGATCACCCCCCTGTCATTGATCAAACCCCTTGTAAGGCTCCATTCAGACGTCCATATGTGTTTTGCGGATCCGTGGATCCGCGGATCTGATCCGTGGATCCGCGGATCTGATCCGCGGATCAGCAAATCCTCAAAACACGGACAACGGCAATGTGCTTTCTGCATTTTGCAGATCCGCACATTGCCAGAAGTATATAGAAAATGCTTTTTCTTGTCAGGACATGTTCTATATTTTTGCGGAACGGAAGTGCAGACCCGGAAGCGCGGATCCGTAATTCCGGATCCGAGCGGGACAAAGTCTGTCCCCATAGAAATGAATGGGTCCGCAATTCCGTTCCGCAAACAGAATTGCGGACGTGTGAATGGGGCATAAGGGTCCCCTATCACCGCCAGTTAGTTAGCTACTTGTTAGGTAGCTAGCGCCCAGCCCACCGCACCGCAGTCACTGATTTTGGCAGAGATTTTTTCATCCACATTGATCGATGCGAATAAAAAAAAAATCTGTGCCGTTCATTTTTTTTTTTTTTTCAGCCCAGAGGCTGAACGGAAAAAAAAAATCTCATTACCCGTATGCTCAATATACGGAGAATCGCAGAAACTCCTAATGCTGGCCATACGTGTAATGATTGCGGAGACCCTCAAATGCCAGGGCAGTACAAACACCCCACATGTGACCCCATTTTAGAAAGAAGACACCGCAGGGTATTCCGTGAGGGGTATGGTGAGTTCATGGAAAATTTTATTTTTTGTCACAAGTTAGTGGAATATGAGACTTGGAAAAAATAAAAATCAATTTCCGCTAACTTGTGCCAAAAAAAAAAAATTTCTGTGAACTCGCCATGCCCCTCACAGAATACCTTGGGGTGTCTTCTTTCCACAATGGGGTCACTTGTGGGGTGTTTGTACTGCCCTGGCATTTTAGGGGTCCTAAAGCGTGAGAATCCAAATGCGTAAAAATG
The DNA here is from genome assembly GCA_033119425.1 of Bufotes viridis. NCBI lineage: Eukaryota > Metazoa > Chordata > Amphibia > Anura > Bufonidae > Bufotes > Bufotes viridis. Next base: position 447,581,948 of record CM065592.1, read on the forward strand.
GCCTGTGAAATCCTAAAGGTACTCATTGGTTTTAGGGCCCCTTTGCGCATCTTGGCTGCAAAAAAGTGTCACTCATGTGGTATCTCCGTACTCAGGAGAAGTAGGGCAATGTGTTTTGGGGTGTATTTTTACATATACCCATGCTGGGTGTGAGAAATATCGCTGTAAATGACAACTTTTTAAAATTTTTTATTCAAAGTTGGCAATTTACAGAGCTATTTCTCTCACCCAGCATGGGTATATGTAAAAATACACCCCAAAACACATTGCCCTACTTCTCCTGAGTACGGCGATACCACATGTGTGACACTTTTGCAGCCAAATCGCAAAGGCCAAATTCCAACGAGTACCTTTTAGGAGGGCATTTTTACGCATTTTTCTTCTCACGCTTTAGGGCCCCTAAAATGCCAGGGCAGTAGAAATACCCCACGTGTGACCCCATTTTGGAAAGAAGACACCCCAAGGTATTCGCTGAGGGGCATAGTGAGTCCATGAAAAATTAAACTTTTTGTCAAAAGTTAGCGGAAAGGGAGACTTTGTGAGAAAAACAATAAAAAATCAATTTCCGCTAACTTGTGCCAAAAATTTTTTTCTATGAACTCGCCATGCCCCTCATGGAATACCTTGGGGTGTCTTCTTTCAAAATGGGGTCACATGTGGGTATTTATACTGCCCTGGCATTTTAGGGGCCCTAAAGCATGAGAAGAAAATGCGTAAAAATGCCCTCCTAAAAAGGTACTCATGGGAATTTGGGCCCCTTTGCGCATCTTGGCTGCAAAAAGTGCCACACATGTGGTATCGGCGTACTCAGGAGAAGTAGGGCAATGTGTTTTGGGGTGTATTTTTACATATACCCATGTTGGGTGAGAGAAATATCTCTGTAAACTGACAACTTTGTATAAAAAATTTTAAAAAGTTGTCGTTTACAGCGATATTCTCACACACAATATGGGTATATATAAAATACACCCCAAAGCACATTGCCCTACTTCTCCTGAGTACGGCGATACCACATGAGTGACACTTTTTGCAGCCAAGATCGCAAAGGGCCTAAAACCAATGAGTACCTTTAGGATTTCACAGGGCATTTACGCATTTGATTCTCACGCTTTAGGAGCCCCTAAAATGCCAGGTGAGTATAAATACCCCACAAGTGACCCCATTTTGGAAGAAGACACCCCAAGGTATTCCGTGAGGGGCATGGCGAGTTCACAGAATTTTTTTTTGGCACAAGTAAGCGGAAATTGAGATATATATATTTTTTATTTAGTTTTTACAAAGTCTCATATTCCACTAACTTGTGACAAAAATAAGATCTTACATGAACTCCCCATACCCCTCACAGAATACCTGGGGTGTCTTCTTCTAAAATGAGGTCACATGTGGTATTTATCTGCCCTGGCATTTTAGAGACCCTAAGCGTGAGAAGAAGTCTGGAATCCAAATGCGTAAAAATGCCCTGTGATATCCTAAAGGTACTCATTGGAATTAGGGCCCTTTGCGCACCCAGGCTGCAAAAAGTGTCACTCATGTGGTATCGCCGTACTCAGGAGAAGTAGGGCAATGTGTTTTAGGGTGTATTTTTATATATGCCCCTGCTGGAGTGTGAAATATCTCTGTAAACGACAATTTTTAAATTTTTTTATACAAAGTTGTCAGTTTACAGAGATATTTCTCTCACCCAGCATAGGTATATGTAAATACACCCCAAACACATTGCCCTGCTTCTCTGAGTACGGCGATACCCATGGTGACCTTGCAGCCTGGTGAAAGAGCAAACTAACGAGTACCTTTAGCTTTTACATGGCTGCTCACAGTTAGCCCCGCCCAAAATGCCAGAACAGTAAACACACCCCACAAATGACCCCATTTCGGAAAGTAGACACCCCAAGGTATTCGCTGAGGGCATAGTGAGTCCGTCTGAGATTTTATTTTTTTGCCAGAAGTTAGCAGAAATGGAAACTTTATTATTATTTTTTTCCTCAGAAAGTGTCATTTTCTGCTAACTTGTGAAAAAAATGAAATGATACATGAACTCACCATGCCCCTCCATGAATACTTTGAGGTGTCTTCTTTCTAAAGTGGTGTGATTTGGGGGTATTTATACTTTCCTGACATTCTAGCACCTGAAGAAACATGACAGGTGCTCAGAAAGTCAGAGCTGCTTCAAAATGCCGAAATTCACTTTTTTGCACCATAGTTTGTAAATGCTATAACGTTTACCCAAACCAATAAATATACACTTATTGGATTTTTTTTTATCAAAGACATGTAGAACAATACATTTAGAGAAAAATTTATATAGAAATGTAGTTTTTTAAAAAAAAAATTACAACAGAAAGTGAAAAATGTCATTTTTTTGCAAAAATGTCGTTAAATTTTTATTAATAGCAAAAAAAGTAAAAATGTCAGCAGCAATGAAATACCACCAAATGAAAGCTCTATTAGGTCCCTTTCACACGGGCGAGTTTTCCGGGTGCAATGCGTGATGTGAACGCATAGCATCCGCACTGAATCCTGACCCATTCATTTCAATGGGTCTGTGTACATGAGCGTTTTTTTTCACGCATCACTTGTGCGTTGCGTGAAAATCGCAGCATGTTCTATATTCTGCGTTTTTCACGCAGCCCTGGCCCCATAGAGGTGAATGGGGCTGCGTGAAAAACGCATTGCATCCGCAAGCAAGTGCGGGTGCGTTGCGTTTTTCACTGATGGTTGCTAGGATATGTTGTTTGTAAACCTTCAGTTTTTTATCACGCGCGTGAAAAACGCATCAAAACGCATTGCACCCGCGCGGAAAAAACTGAACAACTGAACGCAATCTCAGGCAAAACTGAATGGCTTTGCCTGTGAAAACACTCAGTTTTCACTGAACGCATCCGCAACGCATCCGGACCTAATCCGGACACGCTCGTGTGAAAGGGGCCTTAGTGAGAAGAAAAGGAGGTAAAATTCATTTGGGTGGTAAGTTGTATGGCCGAGCAATAAACGGTGAAAGTAGCGTAGTGCAGAATTGTAAAAAGTGGCCTGGTCTTTAAGGGTGTTTAAGCTAGGGGGGCTGAAGTGGTTAAATAAAGTTATCATTTTAAAAAAGAGCAGTGTTTCAGTTTTTTTGTGTGGGTGCGATCGGTTTTTGATGCGTTCTTTACGCGCATGAAAAAAAAAAAGTAGAATCACAATCTACATCTCCTAGCAACCATCAGTGAAAAGCGCATTGCATCCGTTTTTCACTGAAGTCCCATTCTCTACATGAAAAACGTAGACTATAGAACATGCTGTGATTTTTTCCTAAGTGCACAGTCCCATTGAAGTGAATCGGTCAGGATTCAGTCCGGATGGTTTGCGTTTGCGTCACGCATTGCACCCTGACGGAAAACTCGCTCACGTGAAAGAGGCCCAAAAAGCTGCAGTCGCCTCAGAAGCAGTATAGTAGGTGCAAATGCTTCCGAATTTTGCTCATTTAAATTCCTCTTTTTGATCCAAATTAGAAAATTATTGAAATACAATGTTGAAGAATTTTGAAACACGTCTTTATTATCTGGTATATTATGTTCCATTCACATCCAAAGCAGCACCAAAAGTGCTTCACGGACAGACACAAACCGCCGTTTACTTACATTTGCGGAGATGAGGTGTTGCAGCTCAGAGTACTGAAGCCTGAGAGCTCGCAGGAAAGCTGCAGCTTTGGATGTGAATAGTAAATCATTTACTATTATTCGTGGATTTAGAGTTCATATTCATGGGTGTTAACACCATGCCCGGGGCATACAAGGGCAAGTGCCGGTGCCCACTGCTTCTGGGGGGCCCACTGAGCTGCTATGAGCACTTCCATCAATACAGATGGAAGAACTCATTGCTGGAGCTGTTGTCATTTCACTTACGCAGTACCCCTCGTGGAGGGCCCTCTGATAGTCAAATGAGGCTGCTGCAGAGACGACCCCCTCTACACCTGCTGCCTGAGGACAGTGAGGAGAGAAGATGGCCAGGCTGTGAGTAGTGAGTCTGCACTGTGACTGCCTCTGGGACAGGGAACTCTTCCAGCTGCTGCTGGGTGTTGTAGTAGACAAGCAGCTTCATGCTATTTGTTTTACTGCTTCATGAAGCAGTTTGCTTCCATGACACCTTCCCCCCTCATATCCTGCTGTCTCCTCTCCTCCCTCATGTATCCAGAGCTCCTGTCTCTATTGCTGCCCTGCACAGACCTCCTGCCACTCACTACTTCTTATATGAAGCCCCCTCAGCCCATTCCACCTACTTGCTGTGTTCACCCCTCCTGTCCATCCATGGCCCCGGGCCCCTGTCTCACTCCTCTGCCTCTCATTAGGGTGGTGTCTAAACCACATTCACCATAAGGACCTTCTAACGTCACAGGGTCACCCGTACTGCGCCCCTCACCCCATATTTCGCTCCCTTAAACCCTGCATTGTGCCCTCTTACCACACCCTGTACAGTGCCCCTAGTCATTCGCTGTACTGCGCCCCTCACCCCGTACTGTGCCCACTTATACCCTGTACAGTGCCCCTAGTCATTTCCTGTACTGTGCCCTCTTACCACACCCTGTACTGTGCCCCTAACCCCGTACTGTGCCCCCTTATACCCTGCATTGTGCCCTCTTACCACACCCTGTACAGTGCCCCTAGTCATTTTCTGCACTGTGCCCTCTTACCAAACCCTGTACTGTGCCCCCTTATACCCTGCATTGTGCCCTCTTACCACACCTTGTGCAGTGCCCCATGTCATTTCCTGTACTGTGCCCTCTTATACCCTTTTATCCGGTTACAGTATGGCGGTATCATTATACTGTGTGGGGGGCACTGGGGGTCATTATTCTAAATGAAGGGCCACTGTGGGGTCATTATACTATGTGGGGGGCACTGGGGGTCATTATACTGTGAGGGCCCCTTACCTTACACAGTATAATGACCCCCAGAGCCCCCATTCAATATAATGACCCCAGTGACCACTATACAATATAATGACCCCCTGTCCCCCCTCTATACAGTATAACCCCCAGTGTGCGGACCACTGGGGGTCATTATTCTGAATGGGGGACGACTGGGGGTTATTATTCTGAATAGAGAGCCACTGTGGGGTCATTATACTGTGTGGGGGGCCACTGGGGTCATTATACCATGTGGGAGCCACAGGGGGACATGAAAATGTAAACAAATGCCTGAAGGGGGCCCACTGAGATTTATCGCCCAAGGGCCCAAATTAACCTAGAGCCGGCCCTGGTTAACAGGATGATGGGAGTTGTAGTTCAGCCTTTAGATCTTAGATGTTTTGAATGTTAAAATACTTTTTTATTTTTTCCTTAAAGCCACACCGCGGTCACCTCCTGCAGGCAGTGATCGGGCCTGCTGCTCTGCCAGATAAATCCGGCCTAGATTTTATTTACCAGGAATGTATGCTGGGTTGGAGCAGGATGATGACTACAGGACGAGTAACAAACCTCTTTATTTCAGCTTTTAATTTGTGGGCAGTGTTTAAAATAAAACAACTTTACAAAAAAGTTTACATTTGTTTTTATTTTAATCAATTTATTTATTTATTTTTACCTTAGAGTTTTCACCTCCCACGCAGATGTATTGTGTTTCCTTGGTAACAGACTACAAATACATCCCATGTAGTCTGATCTTACAGTCGTGTGGACAGAGGGGAGTAAACCATGACTGCAGTGTCGGACAATGCAGGGTTTGTTGTCGTCGGTATCCATGCAGACACCTGGGTCTACATAAGGGCCGTATACATAAAACAGGAGGAGGAGTATTGCGTATAGATAAATCCAGTCCATAATTCTAAATGGTTTTGTATTTATTTCTGTCTGCAGATATTCCAGGAAGAATGGACGCATAGCGCCACCTGCGGTTTCTATAGAGCAGTATTTTTGTGTCCACCTCAAGGCTGGGGGTGGACACACATGCTCAGTCTTGCCTCTCTTTCTGCCCCTTCAGGTATCTGTAGGGATCACCTTTGGGCCTCATGGTGTCCGTGCCGGTATTGCGGACCACAAATTGTGGTGCGCGATGCACAGGTGCCGTCCGTGTGCCCGCTGTCTGCGGACGCAGACCCCGTTCACTTGAATGGGGTCCGTGATCCTCATCCGACTGTCCACACCACAAAAAAGTAGTGCGATGTGGAGGCACAGACGGAAAACCCATGGGTGCAGTCCGTAGCTCTTCCGCGGGCTTCTGATCTGTACCACCGTATTGTATTCAAGTCAGTGGGTCTGCATCCGTGATGCGGCATTCACAAGGCCGGTGCCCGTATATTGTGTACCTGCTGTTTACGGGCCACAATACGGGCACGGACCTGCCACGTTCGTGTGCAGTGTCTTCTATTCCCTTTAACTCCTTCAGGACAAGGATGATTTTGGAAATCATTTTTTATTTTTATTCCTCGCCTTCCAAACGCCATTTTTTCTATTATTTAGACATAGCCATATAAGGGCTCGCTTTTTGCTCTTTTTACTGACTCCATTTACATTTCCGTATAATGTATTAAGAAGCTATACGAGATAGACGAGGCGGCAAATCATAATGAAGTCATTATCATGGGGGACTTCAACTACCCAGATATAGACTGGGAAACTGAAAGCTGTACATCCCATAAAGGAAACAGGTTCTTGGCAATAGCCAAAGACAATTTCCTTTCCCAACTGGTTCAGGACCCGACTAGAGGGACGGCCATACTGGACTTAGTATTAACCAATAGACCTGATAGAACAACAGACGTGTAGGCCGGGGGTCACCTGGGAAATAGTGACCATAAAGTAATAACCTTCCAATTATCCTTCAAACGAGAGTTTCTAAAGGGAAGAACAAAAATACCAAACTTCAAAAAAGCAAAATTTAGCCAACTAAGCGAGGCCATAGGCCTAACTAACTGGGACAAAGTCCTCAAAAATAAAAATACAACCATAAAATGGGAGATTTTTAAAAGCATTGTAACATCTAATTGTGAGAGGTACATACCTTATAGGAATAAAAGGCTAAGGAACAATAAGAGACCAATGTGGATAAATGGAACCGTAAAGAAGGCAATAAATGACAAAAAGAAAGCATATAAATCGCTAAAACAGGAGGGCAGTCAGGAAGCACTGATAAACTATAAGGAAAAAAATAGAATATGTAAAAACTAATAAAATTTGCCAAACTAGAGACCGAGAGATTAATTGCCAAAGAGAGTAAAACTAACCCTAAAATGTTCTTCAATTATATAAATAGTAAAAAATATAAATCTGAAGGAGTCGGCCCTCTACATAGCAATGAGGAGGGTGTTGCAGAGAGCGACGAGGATAAAGCAAAACTATTAAATATTTTTTTCTCCACTATATTCACTGAGGAAAATAAACTGTCAGATGAAATGCAGAATGTAAAAATAAATCCCCATTAAAAGTGCCCTGTCTGACCCAGGAAGAAGTACAGCAGCGACTTAAAAGATTAAAATAGACAAATCGCCAGGACCGGATGGCATACACCCCCGTATCCTAAGGGAATTAAGTGATGTCATAGCCAGACCATTATTTCTGATATTTACGGACTCTATAATAACAGCAATATGTGGTGCCAATATTCAAAAAGGGTCCAAAAACAGAGCCTGGAAATTATAGGCCGGTAAGTTTAACATCTATTGTTGGTAAACTGTTTGAAGGGTTTCTAAGAGATGCTATTTTGGAGTATCTCAATGAAAATAAGCAAATAACGCCATATCAGCATGGCTTCATGAGGGATCGGTCATGCCAAACAAATTTAATCAGCTTCTATGAGGAGGTAAGTTCTAGACTTGACAGCGGCGAATCAATGGATGTCGTATATCTGGACTTCTCCAAAGCATTTGACACTGTACCTCATAAAAGGTTAGTATATAAAATGAGGATGCTCGGACTGGGAGAAAATATCTGTAAGTGGGTAAGTAACTGGCTAAGTGACAGAAAACAGAGGATGGTTATTAACGGTACACACTCAGATTGGGTCACTGTCACTAGTGGGGTACCTCAGGGGTCAGTACTGGAGGGGTCACTGTCACTAGTGGGGTACCTCAGGGGTCAGCATTGGGCCCTATTCTCTTCAATATATTTAGTAATGATCTTGTAGAAGGCTTGCACAGTAAAATATCTATTTTTGCAGATGACACTAAACTGTGTAAAGTAATGAACACTGAAGAGGACAGTTTTCTGCTACAGAGGGATCTGGATAGATTGGAGGCTTGGGCAGAAAAATGGCAGATGAGGTTTAACACTGACAAATGTAAAGTTATGCACATGGGAAGGAATAATGCAAGTCACCCGTACATATTAAATGGTAAAACACTCGGTAACACTGACATGGAAAAGGATCTAGGAATTTTAATAAACAGCAAATTAAGCTGCAAAAACCAGTGTCAGGCAGCTACTGCCAAGGCCAATAAGATAATGGGTTGCATCAAAAGGGGCATAGACGCCCGTGATGAGAACATAGTCCTACCACTTTACACATCACTAGTCAGACCACACATGGAGTACTGTGTACAGTTCTGGGCTCCTGTGAACAAGACAGACATAGCAGAGCTGGAGAGGGTTCAGAGGAGGGCAACTAAAGTAATAACTGGAATGAGGGATCTACAGTACCCTGAAAGATTATCAAAATTAGGGTTATTCACTTTAGAAAAAAGACGACTGAGGGGAGATCTAATAACTATGTATAAATATATCAGGGGTCAGTACAGAGATCTCTCCCATCATCTATTTATCCCCAGGACTGTGACTGTGACCAGGGGATATCCTCTGCGTCTGGAGGAAAGAAGGTTTGTACACAAACACAGAAAAGGATTCTTCACTGTAAGAGCAGTGAGACTATGGAACTCTCTGCCTGAGGAGGTGGTGATGGTGAGTACAATAAAGGAATTCAAGAGGGGACTGGATTTATTTCTGGAGTGTAATAATATTACAGGTTATAGCTACTAGAGAGGGGGCGATGATCCAGGGAGTTATTCTGATGCCTGATTGGAGTCGGGAAGGAATTTTTTTTCCCCTTAAGTGAGGAAAATTGGCTTCTGCCTCACAGGGGTTTTTTGCCTTCCTCTGGATCAACTTGTAGGAAACAGGCCGAACTGGATGGACAAATGTCTTTTTTCGGTCTTATATACTATGTTACTATGTTACTATAAAGAAAATTATTTGTGAGAAGCTAAAATTAATTCCGCCATTTAGGCCTAGTTTTTACAGCATTCACTCTGCAGTAAGGGCTCATGCACACGAACGTGTGCTGTCCGTTGCCGTATTGCCGACCGCATTTGCGGATCCGCAATACATAGGCACCGTTCCATGTGCGTTCTGCATCACGAATGCGGACCCATTCACTTCAATGGGTCCGCAAATCCGGAGATGCGGAACGGAATCACGGAACACTACGGGGCGCTTCTTTGGGGTTCCGTTCCGTACTTCCGTACCGCAAAAAGATAGAACTTGTCCTATCTTTTTGCGGAATGGACGAATGCAGACCCATTCAAGTTAAATTGGTCTGGATTCATCCTGGCGGCCATACGGAGGTTACCCGTGCATTGGGGACCGCAATGCACGGAACAGACCACCTACGGCCGTGTGCATGAGCCCTAAAAGTGATACGAGGGCCTTATTCTCCGGGTTGGTACAGAAATACCACATTTCTATAGTATTTAGAATGTTTTACTACTAAACTGTTCAAAAACTCTGTTATGTCGCCATAGTCTGACACAGCTGTAGGAGGGCTGGTTTTCTGCTGGGTGACCTGTAGTTTTTATTGGTATTATATTGGGGAACATGCAACTTTTTGATCATTTTTTTTATTCTAAAATCTTGGGAGGCAAGCTGAGCAAAAAATTACAATTCAGGCCTTTTTGGTGATGTGCAATTCACATGATTAATGACTTATTTTAATAAATTGGACATATTCAGATGTGGAGAAACCAATTACGCTTATTTTTTTATTTTTAATATGATTGGTAAAGGCTTTTTTTTTAAATAAAGTTTTTTTTTTTTAGTTTTTTTTTATTAGGTCATTTGATTTTATGGCATACTATTACACACTGGCAATTTTGAGGGGTTTCAGAAAGCCCCCTGCTGCTGTGACAACCAGTCGGCACCAGATGGTTTAGCTGCGGGTGGAGCCATCGGAGGACAGAGGTGAGATACAAAGCTGCAGCCTGAGCCTGGAGACTACCGCAGACTCTAAGCCTACATGTACACGGCAGTGTTTTTTTGCGACCTCCGTTCCGTCTTTTTTGCGGATCCGATGGTTTCCCATTCATTTCTATGGATCCGTTAAAAATGTGGATGCCTCTTCTGTTACCTGTCCGCTGTCCGCATTTCACGTTCGCAAAAAAATATGGCATGTCCTATTCTTGTCTGCAAAAAACGGTTTGCGGACCCATAGAAGTCAATGGGTCCGCAAAAAATGCGGATGACCAACGGAAGCCATACGTTTGTTATCCGCATCCGTTTTTTTTTTGCGGATGGTTGCTCGGAAACCAGAGCACTTGTACAGGTACGGATCTGCAAAAAAAAACAGAAGACACGCGGAAACACAACCTACAAAATTTGCGGACGCATGGAACGGATGTGGATGTGAAAAAAGGAAGACGGTTCCGCGATTTGCGGACAGCAAAAAACAACTGTCGTGTGCATGTAGCCTAAGGCCTCTTTCACACAGGCGTCATAAGAGGCGGGTGCGTTGCGGGAATATGCGCGATTTTCCCGCGCGGGTGCAAACGTTTGTAATGCGTTTTGCATGCGCGTGAGAAGAATCGCCATGTTTGGTACCCAGACCCGAAGCCGGACTTCATCACTGAAGTCCGGTTTTGGGTCTTCTGGAGCATCAGCTAAGAACTAAAGGACCTGTGATGACGTCACATCACATGGTCCAATCACATGGTCTATCTTACCATGGTGATGGACCATGTGATTGGACCATGTGATTTGACGTCATCACAGGTCCTTTAGTTGATAGCTGAAGCTGGGAAAGAGAGGAGAGATCGCAACTACAAGATCAAGTGGCTAAGGTAAGTTAACTTTTATTATTTTTAACCCCTTCCACTTCATTTTACTATGCATTCTTTATTAAGAATGCTATTATTTCCCCTTATAACCATGTTATAAGGGAAAATAAAAAAGAGCTGGTCCCGTTGCTAAGCAACCATGTGGGAAAATCGCACTGCATCCGCACTTGCTTGCAATTTTCCCGCAGCCCCATTCACTTCTATGGTGCCTGCGTTGCGTGAAAAACGCACAATATAGTTGTGCGATTTTCACGCAACGCAGAAGTGATGCGTGAAAATCACCTCTCGTGTGCACAGCCCCATAGAAATGAATGGGTCAGGATTCAGTGCGGGTGCAATGTGTCCTCCTCACGCATTGCACCCGCGCGGAAATCACGCCCGTGTGAAAGGGGCCTAACAGACAATGCGGTGAAGCTGGAGTCACTGATCACAGCTGGGTCCTGAAAGAATTAAAAGAAATAACAAAAATCGTTGGGCACAGTCCATATGGGTCAGGTCTGTTGCAGCTGCTTGTGTGGGGACTACTGTATTCTGTCGGGTAATTCATGTTGCTGTGAACTTCAAAGATCAGACACGACTCGGTGCAGTTCCCCATAGTGTAAATGCCCTGTACTTCCAAACACTTTACATTGGAAATGCCCGAACTGAGCTACATCAGGACTTATTCTCTAGTCGCATCCAGAGCTGCATTCACGATTCTCCTGGTTACCAGTGTGCAGTGCTTTGTAGGAGCTCAGCTGCCAATGCGACCAATAGAGGAAAGCTGTGAGATCTCATATTGAGTCGGAGACGCATACACTGCGGACACATTCCAGGCTGCAACCAGCAGAACGGACAATGCAGCTTTGGATGTAACTAGAGCAGCAGACGATATAGGCCCTGTAAGCTGTACTGGTGTGCGGCAGGCATTGCTTCTCCAGCCTAATATATTCCCTGCCTCACTCTCTTCACTCACTTGTCTTTCTGCGGTGAGGAGTGAGAAGGTCAGGCAGAGCCGTCTGGATTTTAATACCGTAGCCGCGGGTTTACTAATGCAGCCCATTTGTTGTACTGGTGTAAGGGAGTGCGGGGAATATCGAGGGGAATTGTCATTTCCTTTAAATTTCGTTTTATTGGATCTCGTTGCAGTTTCCATCCAATTTACCCTTTAAGTGGCTGACAAAGTGTGTGAGCTGCTCTGCAGATAGTCCTACCTAGTTACCATGAGGACGCCCCCAGTTATAGCGGCAGTCCTGCATATGAGACTGATACCCTGTGGCACCAGTAATTGTGACCCCTCCAATACTGACCCCTGGGGTACCCCACTAGTAACCGTGACCACCTCCGATACTGGCCCCTGTGGTACCCCTCTAGTAACCGTGACCCACTCCAATACTGGCCCCTGTGGTATCCCTCTAGTAACCTTGACCCCCTCCAAAACTGACCTCTGTGGTACCCCCCTAGTGACAGTGACCCCTCCAATACTGACCCCTGTGGTACCCCACTAGTAGCCGTGACCCCCTCCAAAACTGACCTCTGTGGTACCCCACTAGTGACAGTGACCCCTCCAATACTAACCCCTTTGGTACCTGTCTAGTAACCGTGACCCCCTCCAATACTGACCCCTGTGGTACCCCACTACAAGCAGTGACCCCTCTGGAACCTATCTAGTAGTGGTGACCCCCTCCAATACTGCCTCTTGTGGTACCCCACTAGTGACAGTGACCCCTCCAATATTGACCCCTGTGGTACCCCAATGGTTACAGTGACCCCCTCCAATAATGACCCCCTGGGGTACCCCACTAGTGACAGTGACCCCTCCAATAATGACTCCAGGGTACCCCACTAGTGACAGTGACCCCTCCAATAATGACCCCTGTGGAACCCCACTAGTGACAGTGACCCCTCCAGTACTGACCCCTGTGGTACCCCACTAGTGACAATGACCCCTCCAATAAAGACCCCTGTGGTACCCCACTAGTGACAGTGACCCTACTAGTGACAGTGACCGCTCCAGTACTGACCCCTGTGGTACCCCACCAGTGACAGTGACCCCTCCAATAATGACCCCTGGGGTATCCCACTAATGACAGTGACCCCTCCAATAATGACCCCTGTGGTACCCCACTAGTGACAGTGACCCCTCCAATAATGACCCCTGTGGTACCCCACTAGTGAAAGTGACCCCTCCAATAATGGCCCTCGGGGTACCCCACTAGTGACTGTGACCCCTCCAATAATGACCCCCGGGGTACCCCACTAGTGACAGTGACCCCTCCAATAATAACCCCCGGGGTACCCCACTAGTGACAGTGACCCCACTTGTGACTGTGACCCCTCTAATAATGACCCCTGGAGTACCCCACTAGTGACAGTGACCCCCTCCAATAATGACCCCCGGAGTACCCCACTAGTGACAGTGACACCTCCAATAATGACCCCCGGAGTACCCCACTAGTGACAGTGACACCTCCAATAATGACCCCCGGAGTACCCCACTAGTGACAGTGACCCCTCCAGTACAGACCCCTGAGGTACCCCACTAGTGACAGTGACCCCCTCCAATAATGACCCCCGGGGTACCCCACTAGTGACAGTGACCCCTCCAATAATGACCCCGGAGTACCCCACTAGTGACAGTGACCCCTCCAGTACTGACCCCTGTGGTACCCCACTAGTGACAGTGACTTCTCCAATACTGACTACTGTGGTACCCCACTAGTGACAGTGACCCCTCCCAATACCAACCTCATTTGTTCCTTACAGTTTTCAGTGCTTCTTCACTAGAGATGGCCCGAACTATTCGCCGGCGAACAGTTCCCGGCGAACATAGCTTGTTCGCGTCCGCCACGGCGGGCGAACATATTCGATGTTCGTGTTCGCCCCTATACTTTATTATTGAGCAAACTTTGACCCTGTACCTCACAGTCAGCAGACACATTCCAGCCAATCAGCAGCATACCCTCCCTCCCAGACCCTCCCATCTCCTATCTAAACACAAGGACAGCATCCATCTTAGATTCATTCTGAAGCTGCAGTAATAGTAATTGTAAATCGCAATGCGATTAATATAACCTGTATTATTCGCATTGCGATTACAACTTAGATCTGAGTTCCTAATGGTTGTTGTATTGCTAGAATATATTAACGAAGATAACAAATATAGCGCTATATTCTCAATCTTCATTATATTCTAGCAATACAACCATTAGGAACGCAGCTCTAAGTTGTAATCGCAATGCGAATAATACTTACAATTATTAATCGCTTTGCGAATCCATTTGATGCCTCTATTTGATTGTATATGACGGTTGACTATGACTACCACCAACGTTCTGCTGCCTCCAAAGCAAGATATCTGAACCCCCCAGGGGCCATTTGGGCGTTTTTGATAGAAAACGCATCAAAAACGCATCTGCGTTTTTATAATTTTTCATTTTCTAGTTTATTTTTTTTCTGTATTTTGCCACATTTGGTTGCATATTTACATTTGGTATAGGCAAATATGGTAGTCTAGATCATTACTCTGCCCAAATCTATATTCAGCTACATGGCTTAGAAAATATGCTGTCAAACAATGATCCTAGGTTTTGGTATAGACACATGATCTAGACTACCATATTTGCCTATACCAAATGTAAATATGCAACCAAATGTGGCAAAATACACAAAAAATAAACTAGAAAATGAAAAATGATAAAACGCAGATGCGTTTGATGCGTTTTATCAAAACGCCCAAATGGCCCCTGGAGGTTCAGATATCTTGCTTCGGAGGCAGCAGAACATTGGTGGTAGTCATAGTCAACCGTCATATACAATCAAATAGAGGCATCAAATGGATTCGCAAAGCGATTAATAATTGTAAGTATTATTCGCATTGCGATTACAACTTAGAGCTGCGTTCCTAATGGTTGTATTGCTAGAATATAACGTATATTCTAGCAATACAACAACCATTAGGAACTCAGCTCTAAGTTGAATTCGCAATGCGATTAATGCAGGTTATATTAATCGCATTGAGAATTCAACTTAGAGATGGGTTCCTAATGGTTGTATTGCTAGAATTATATAACGAAGATTGAGAATTTAGCGCTATATTCTCAATCTTCGTTATATTCTAGCAATACAACCATTAGGAACCCATCTCTAAGTTGAATTTGCAATGCGATTAATATAACCTGTGTTAATCGCATTGCGATTACAACTACCACACTCTGCGTCAACTAGGTAATTTTCCATGGGAGTTTTGCCATGGATCCCCCTCCGGCATGCCACAGTCCAGGTGTTAGTCCCCTTGAAACAACTTTTCCATCACTATTGTGGCCAGAAGGAGTCCCTTTGGTTTTTAAAATTCGCCTGTCTATTAAAGTCTATGGCGGTTCGCACTGTTCGCATGTTCGCGAACATTTGCGGAAGTTCGCGTTCGCCATTCGCGAACAGAAAATTTTATGTTCGCGACATCACTATTCTTCACTATGTTCCTCTTTAGTAATTGAAATGCTTTCTTTTTATTTATTGCCCCTTTTACATTTTTATTTTCCTGTTCCTAAATCATTTAGGCTCCATTCACACGGCTGCAATTCTGTTCCGCATTTGCAGAACGGAATTGCGGACCCATTAATTTCAATAGGGACAGACGATGTCCCGGCCGGGTCCACAATTGCGGATCCGCACTTCCGGGTCCGCAATCGCGTTACCGAAAAAAATAGAACATGTCCTATTCTTGTCCGCAATTGCGGACAAGAAAAGGCATTTTCTATGTAGTGCCGGCGATGTGCGGTCCGCAAATTGCGGAACGCACATCGCCGATGTCCGTGCTTTGCGGATCCGCGGATCCGCAAAACACACACGGACGTGTGAATGGACCCTAATTCTGATGAAATATATACTTCACAATGAAACTGTAGGATGCCTTTAAATGTATCCCATTTAGTATCTGTACTTTTATTTTTGAGAACATTGCTTGAATAAACATTTCTTACCGTCATGTATCTACAGCTCCTCTGCAGACCTATATATCTCCATGGTTACAGACTACAAATAAACTCTAGGTGTAGTCTGATCCGCCTGCCCTCTCTTCTTAATGGCAGGGACTGCAGGATCCACCACGTATGTAGACCTGTGTCTCCATAGTTAACCCTGGATGTAGCCTGCGGCCCTCTCTCGACGGAATGGTCTGCGGTATCATACCACACACAGGTCTGTAATCACTGAGACACATTGCTCCGCAGGAGCGGCGAATACAAAACGCAGTTTAGTTTTAAGGGGTTGTGCCATGACAAATTTTCTTCATTTTTTAAACCAGCACTTGGATCTGAATACTTTTGTAACCGCAGGCAATTAAAACTGAGAGATTCAGTAAAATCTATCTTTATAGTGCCACCTGCTGTTTATTTTCCACAATTCTTTCTATCTCACTGAGGTGGTCGCACATGCAAGTTCCATCCTTCAATTGCCACTAGCCATATCTACTGTTGATACAGTTACAGGGAGAGAGCTGCAGCGGAAAGGACATGCCCCCTGAGCTGCGATAGGGAGATAGCTACAGCAAAAAGGACACATCCTCTGAGCTGTGATAGGGAGAAAGCTGCAGCAGAAAAGACACACCCCATAAGCTGTGATAGGGAGAGAGCTACAGCAGAAAGGACCCCCCCTGAGGTATTATAAGTGGAGAGCTGCAGCAGAAAAGACACACCCCATAAGCTGTGATAGGGAGAAAGCTGCAGTATGAATGACCCCCCCCCCCCCCCCAGAGGTATTATAAGTGGAGAGCTGCAGCAGAAGAGGCACGCACCTTAAACTGTAATAGCTACAGCAGACAGGACAGCCCCCAAACCGTGATAGGGAAAAAGCAGCAGCAGAGGGAGCACACCCCTTGAACTTTATTAAAGTCAGGTGCAGCAGAAGGGACACGACTCTTAAACTGTGATAGAAAGAGATGCAGCAGAAAGGACATACCCCCCGAGCTGTGATAGGGAGAGAGCTGCAGCAGAAAGGATCCCCCCCGAGTTGGCGGCTTAATAAATCTAGCACAGCAATGAATGTGGAATCTCTGGACCCATGTGAGTAACAGGGCTGGTTAGTGCTAGGGGGCACTGTTACACCCAGACACCCCTAAACCCTATAGTGGGTGGGCACAGTGTATACAATGTGTTCACATGACGTGCAGGGTGGGGAAAATACGGAAACTAGAAGCGTGAGACAAGATGGAATCCGTGTAGAGCATTTATTGATCTCCATGCGCAGACATGTAACACGCAAATACAATACAAATACAGGAATGGATACAAAATCCGTACAGAATGCGACAGTCCTATATTTAATACTGTACATATAATCCATGGCGTTATATATCATCCCTGATGTGGGCGGCCCCATAGAAATAATGTTGCATAAACTGCTTTACATTAAGCAGGTGTCCTCGAAGCTTCTGTACAGAATGGAGATGGGAAGATCGGCGGCCGAGTCTCTGGATTTCTGTCTTTATTATATTAATGTTTACACAGGAAGAGCCATAAAGGACCGGTAACATGTAATAATGTATAATGTATGGAAGATAATTAAAGGGGGTGTCCACTCAAGCATTGGAAAAGTTATATATAGAATAAATCTACATAAAACATTGATTCACTATGGCATAGATTATTTACCTTTTACTGATGGTGAGTTACAGCTTGTATTATACTCAAGAGCTGCATTCACAATTCTGCTGGTTGTTATTGTAAAGCCTTGTTGTCAGACCGCCATTAACAACTATAATGCAAGGGGAGCAGTTAGCGTTCTCTGCATCAGATAACTGTACAGAGCCTGGTGTAATGAATGTGGTGTATGTACACAGTGAGTGCAGCTCTGGAGTATAATACAGGATGTAACTCAGGATTAGTACAGGATAAGTAATGTATGTACACAGTGACTGCACCAGCAGAATAGTGAGTGCAGCTCTTGAGTATAATACAGGATGTAACTCAGGATTAGTACAGGATAAGTAATGTATGTACACAGTGACTGCACCGGCAGAGTAGTGAGTGCAGCTCTTGAGTATAATACAGGATGTAACTCAGGATCAGTACAGGATAAGTAATGTATGTACACAGTGACTGCACCGGCAGAGTAGTGAGTGCAGCTCTTGAGTATAATACAGGATGTAACTCAGGATCAGGACAGGATAAGTAATGTATGTACACAGTGACTGCACCAGCAGAATAGTGAGTGCAGCTCTGGAGTATAATACAGGATGTGACTCAGGATCAGTACAGGATAAGTAATGTATGTACACAGTGACTGCACCAGCAGAATAGTGAGTGCAGCTCTGGAGAATAATACAGGATGTAACTCAGGATCAGTACAGGATAAGTAATGTAATGTATGTACACAGTGACTGCACCAGCAGAATAGTGAGTGCAGCTCTGGAGTATAATACAGGATGTTACTCAGGATCAGTACAGGATAAGTAATGTATGTACACAGTGACTGCACCAGCAGAATAGTGAGTGCAGCTCTGGAGTATAATACAGAATGTAACTCAGGATCAGTACAGGATAAGTAATGTATGTACACAATGACTGCACCAGCAGAATAGTGAGTGCAGCTCTGGAGTATAATACAGGATGTAACTCAGGATCAGTACAGGATAAGTAATGAAATGTATGTACACAGTGACTCCACCAGCAGAATAGTGAGTGCAGCTCTAGAGTATGATACAGGATGTAACTCAGGATCAGTATAGGATAAGTAATGTAATGTATGTACACAGTGACTGCACCAGCAGAATAGTGAGTGCAGCTCTGGAGTATAATACAGGATGTAACTCAGGATCAGGACAGGATAAGTAATGTAATGTATGTACACAGTGACTGCACCAGCAGAATAGTGAGTGCAGCTCTGGAGTATAATACAGGATGTAACTCAGGATCAGTACAGGATAATTAATAGTATGTACACAGTGACTGCACCAGCAGATTAGTGAGTGCAGCTCTGAAGTATAATACAGGATGTAACTCAGGATCAGTATAGGATAAGTAATGTATGTACACAGTGACTGCACCAGCAGAATAGTGAGTGCAGCTCTGGAGTATAATACAGGATAAATAATGTTTGTACACAGTCAACCTTTATGTAGATTTATAATATATATATATAAAACTGAAAAATCATGTCCAAGAACCTTTGGTTAATTACTGATTTCTTATCTGCATTATCAGAATTTATTCCTACAGCTATTTCATAATAATATATCTCCCTGGGAAAGCGGGATGGTAATCAATCTGCTGACATTGCTGTTTTCACATTACACTTAAAGGGGATCTCTCACTTCAGCAAATGGCATTTATTATGTAGAGGAAGTGAATACAAGGCATCCCATTATACACGGCTCCTTTCCACGGTTACGACCACCCTGCAATCCATCAGCAGTGGTCGTGCGTGCACACTATAAGAAAAAGCACCGGCTTCTCTGGTGACCGGGACCGTGGAAGCGCAAATAGGGCGGCCCTTTTTTACTATAGTGTGGAAGCACAACCACCACTGATGGATTGCAGGATGGTCGTAACCATGGAAACAAGCAGTGTATAATGTGATGGCAAAATGGAGAATCACAATACATTAGGAAGTGCCTTGTATTAACCTTCTCTACATGATAAATGCTATTTGCTGAAGTGAGAGGACCCCTTGGGTGTAGTGTTTATACCAACCACTGACCGGTATTCTAACGTGGTGGAAAAACATCTCCAAGAATAATAGGCATCTCAGTGCCGTGCATTATAGCTTCCTGCCCATCTCCCAGCTGTAAAAGCTAGGGGGCGAAAAGGGTTTCCTTACATACAGCTGCTGATTAATGCTTACAATTGCTGGGAGAGAGGTGGAGAGAGCTGCTTTCCTCACAGGCTGGACACAGAAGTGAGACCAATCTGGAGTACTGGTAAATTACAGATCTTTTTTTTCTTGGGGGGAGAGGTATAGTAGCCCCTTCAATTACAAATCTTCTGCCCGTACACAATATTATATATAATTCTGCATGAACATAAATAGCTAATAATTTTAATATAATGATACCGCCATCCTAAAAGTAGACAACTCCTTGAAGTAATGTTTTATTGTAATGGGTTATTACGCATTTGTTGTAGGGCAAGAGGCTAGGGCTGCCACACCACAGGAGTATTTCCAGCAGTAGGTATATAAGGCAATTTCAGCCCCAGTCTTAGGGCTTGTTCACACGAGCGTATGGTTTTGCAGTCCGTTTTTCACGAATCCGTTGTTTCGTTTTTTGGATACGTTGTGTTTCCATTAAGTTTTTCCGCAAAAACAGGAAATTTGTAATCATTGCAAACACATGTGCAAAATGGCCTGGGCATAGCATTTCTACAGCATGGATCCGCAAAAAACGGATGACATACGGACATGTGTTCCGTATGCATTCCGTTTTTTATACGGACCCATTCACTAGCATGGAGCCACTGAATGTGATTTGCGGACAATAATAGGACCTGACTCAAAATGTTGCGGAACAGAAATATGGAAACGGAATGCATACGGAGTACATTCCGGGTTTTTTTGTGGACCCATTTAAAATGAATGGTTCCGTATACGCACAGTATACGGAACGCAAAAAACGTTCGTGTGAACGAGCCCTTAAGCGTATATTAGACAGGCGGATTTTCTTAGGAACGCTCATTAGCTAATACGGCCTCCGATTGCATGCTGAAAGATCTGGATTTGCCGGTGGCAGATCGTGCTGTGTAATCACGATCTGCAGCCGGCACAACTCTGTCCTGCATGGGGACGAGTGATGGCATAGTGGCCGCTCCTCCCTATGGTGCGGAGGAGATCGCTGCATGTAATAGCAGTGGGCTCCTCCGCTAACTACCTGGCGAGTGCCAGGAGCGGATGCTTCCCTCGCTCGTAGCATCTGGGTGTCTAATACACCCTTTACTGTCATTTTATGTTTTCCAATGTTGTCTGCCAACCTTCCTCCATTTTTGCTTATGGTTTCCAATAGTGTCATTGTAGACCCCTCCCCCTCATGCTTGCTAATGGTTTCCAGTGTTATGTCAACCCCCCTCCATGGTCTCCTATGGTTGTCTATCTAGATCTCCCTCCATGTTGATTTCCCATGTTATCTTTGTAGTCCACCCTCCATGATTCTCTTGGTTTCCAATGCTATCTCTGTAAACCATCCTCCATGGTCTCCTATGGTTGTCTATCTAGATCTCCCTCCATGTTGATTTCCCATGTTATCTCTGTAGACCACCCTCCGTGATTCTCTTGGTTTCCAATGCTATCTCTGTAGACCACCCTCCATGATTCTCTTGGTTTCCAATGCTATCTCTGTAAACCATCCTCCATGGTCTCCTATGGTTGTCTATCTAGATCTCCCTCCATGTTGATTTCTCATGTTATCTCTGTAGACCACCCTCCATGATTCTCTTGGTTTCCAATGCTATCTCTGTAGACCACCCTGCATGATTCTCTTGGTTTCCAATGCTATCTCTGTAAACCATCCTCCATGGTCTCCTATGGTTGTCTATCTAGATCTCCCTCCATGTTGATTTCCCATGTTATCTCTGTAGACCACCCTCCATGATTCTCTTGGTTTCCAATGCTATCTCTGTAGACCACCCTCCATGATTCTCTTGGTTTCCAATGCTATCTCTGTAGACCCTCCTCCATGTTTTCTCATTTTTCCCAGTATGGCCTCTCCAGACCTTCCTTTAGTCTCCAGTGTCTCTAGATCCCTCTCCATACTTGCTCATGGTTTCCAATGTCTTTCTAGATCCCCCTCCATGCCTGCATATGGTTTTGAATATTATATCTTGGACCCCCATCATATTTCCCAATATTGTCCCTGCAGACCTCCCTCCATGCATAAACCTTCTGGTGTGTTCAAGGACATCCGAGTCCCCCCTCGTAATTTTTCAGACTCTTCTAGGAATATTTTTTAGCTATGCTCTTTTCTAAAAAAAAAAAAAAATGGACTAAGAATCTCCATCCTGCCCCTTGGTGGACATGGCTGGCGTAGCTCTCATGGTGTTGGACGGGCAGTAGTAAAAAGATGGCGGCTGGGCTTCAGTCATGGGTTGCTCTTCAGAGTTCTGGTGGGGGAGGATTGTGAGGGCACTTTGTGCTTCCTGCTGGAGTTTTTTGTTTAACTTGACTTAGGTGAACTTTATTTTTGCAGCTTTTGTTGCCTCACCACTAACTCTTACTTCAGACTCATCACCTAGAAAGTGAGGCTTCCCCGAGGATGGGATTGAAGAGCAGAAAGCGCAGCCCGAGGCGAGAAATGTTAATAACCCACTCAAAGGTGTCACCGGAGGCAAAATATGATTCAGCGAAATCAACGCCTTTCTCCTGCGCACCGCTGGGACATGGAAAGCAAGCGAGATCTTTGAGAAGAACTTGTTTGTTGTAAACTTTACCTTCTGCTGGAATCTTCCATGGCCCGGTTCACACTGCCTAATGCGCCCATAATGTACCCGGTATGAGAGGCCCTGCCCTATAAAGGAACCCTGTGCCAACAAAAAGCTCAATATACTGGTAGCCTGAGGGGTAAGTTGTTGGAAAGATTGTAGAAAGCTTTATAGGTAGGTAGTCGTCAATCACATAACTGTAGAGTACATCAATGCCTTCTGAGCGGGAAAACAATTCATTACCAAAGTGTAAATGAGTATTTTTTTTTTATGTTTTATAAATAATTTTAAAAAAATTCTAAATTGTGACTTTTTGAATTTACTTTTAAATGTAAAAATGAAAGTAAAAACTACCTAAGCAAGGTTCTGTTCACATTTCGTGCCTTCAGTTGGAGTCATATGTCAAGAGAACATACCTCTGACCTGCTGTATAGGCATAGATAGAAGTGACGTACTACTTCTATACAGGGAAAAATTAAGTATTCCCACACTTGCTGACCTTGCGTGTGTTGAAAGAACCCTTCTTAGATACTTTGGATACATTTAGGCTAGGTCAGGATCGCAGAGTAGAGGTGATCCCATATAAATGATTTTTTTGTGACTCGCCCTGCGATCTCTTGCATTTCTATAGGATCACCGCTTCTCTGCGATCCTGGCCATGACCAGTGTCATCATGTAGCCCTAGCCTTACCCTATGAGCCAAGTTGCTTCCAGACTCAAAAAAAGATAATGTGATGTTTTAGGAGGGTCAATGAATCATTCAAAAAGTTGAGAAGAAATTGTTTTTTTCTTTTGCAGCTCCTGACATCCATTAGAGATCAGGAAACGTTCCGACACGTCTAAGCTTTGCCCTTGTCACTAGGCCCCTGATCACATGAAGAGCTCACCAACACCCATGGCTGTAAGACATCTACTTTTCATCAATTTCCCCTGAGCGTTCAACACCAACCTTTCCCTTTACTGACAAGATGGAGGCGTACTTTACGTGTTTCGCTCCTAATTGCACTTATTATTTTTGATCTATGTGGCCCAATTCTTGGTCCATTGGTCAAGTTGTGAAATTAGGTCGCGTCTGGCCGACATCTGAAAAATTCTGCCTTTCTTTTACTGCTGTAGGAAACATTATGACAACTTTAAGAAACTAAAAAAAGCATGATGACCGTCTTGTAGATGGTCTCGGAAGATATATAGCTGATCGTGTCTTTTTAAAAAATTTTTTTAGTTGTGTCTCATAATACATCATTTCCAAATAACCAATCCTGGGCAGAGCATGTTGTCCCGTGACCTCTGTACCCGCTGTCTTCGGTGTTAATCTGTCAATGGAATCTTCCTTTAAATAACATCCATTGATAGCAACTTTGTGGTTGACATGAATGAAAATGAAGCAACTTAAGACATGCTTGTAGGCTGGTAAGATGACAGGGAGACCATGGACATAATGATAGAAGTTACTGAAAGGCCAACTGGCCTCGATCATTTTATAGTGGGTAGACTATAACTTTTGGTTCTAACTGAGGAAAATATGTTCCATTAGTCTTGATGCAACTTTTTGTATCGTTTGTCGGGAATAAACTACAAAAAAACATTGTATGATATTTTCACCAGTAGGAACCATTTCCATCATTTCTTTGACTGGTGTCCTGCAAAACATCAGATCAGAGGTGAGTTGATAAGAGCTTGAGGTAGCAGTATGGCTTTTGCATGGCAGCTAGGACACGGCAACTTTCCATCCCGGCCAAGAGAGAACCTGGAGAAGAAGTGAGAAATGCTAAAGCAAGAATACAGATAATGCATTAGACACCAGATATTGACGAGGTTTGGTGGCTGCCGTCTATTTTTGTGGCCTACAGTTACAGGTTTGCTGTTACTTAACACATCATCGCACATAACAAAATTTGGCACCCATGTTTTAAACATGAAAAAGTGGCTATAAAACCCAGAACAACCAATCTTTGGCTTTTTGTCATATTCCAGGTCGAGGTTCAGATAAACTTTTAAACAAACCCTTTCCTTGATTTAAATCCAGATGTCCTACACAGTGAGACCTTCATCAAAGTTTTTGATTCCGGAACCCTTCCATCCAACATGTTATGATGACCAATTCCACAATTATTGAACTCAACACCGCTTTTTGGGTATTCTCACCTATCCCATTTTAAACCTTGAGGCCAATGGTGGGAATAAATATTATCTACATTTTCACAATGGGACGTCAAAGTCATTATTTGGTAACGTAACCACTGGGGTTGAGCAGATGGAGGTAAACGGATCACTCTAGTTCAGAGACGACTTCCTTCTGGAGTGATCAGTAGACTTTGGATGGAGGAACGATCGTGACAGATTATGGTTGTGCTCAGTGCTATAGGTTTTGTATTCCATACTGTTTGTGTGGTAATAGCATCTGGTCCTGACGGAGAGAGTGGTCCTCATCTTAATGAATTGACATCTGCAAGGTAATCGTGACTTTGGTGATCAGTGGTGGCATTTTGTCGTATCATGGAATGACAATGAGATGTTTGGCACATATTAGAAAACTCATATTGGTGTTTCTTCTGATAAGTTTGTTCATAACCCAAGTTCTCGTCAGTAGGAGGTGGCATTAGACGTTCTCCTGACCTGGATTACTCTTGCTCCTAGGGATGAAGTCTTTGTGTTTAGTGGGACACGGGGGCACTGGTGTTTCTACAGGTAGGCCCTGCTGTTGATATCCATAATTCACTTTGCCACATGGAAAGTGACGCAGGCGAAACAGAGGCACATTCTGAATGTTTGAAGTCAGTGTGGATGGTTCTAGAAGAACGGAGGAGCCTGGGAGTCTACCGGCAGTAATCCTGGGGGCAGCCGGAGAACTTCCCTCATTAACTATATTCTCTCTCTCGGAAACTGGCTTATCTGGAGGGGCAATGTTTTTGTCTACCGTCTTTCCAGTGAACCATGAACCATAGGTAGGATTCCAAAGATTGGTAGGTTTGTTTCTAGATCCTCTACTGCTGTGTAGCTCTGCGGGTTGATTGGCTTGAGCAAATACCTGGTTCTCGTGTCCTCCTTCTGGAACCTGCCTGGGATCTGGACGACGCTGTGGTTCAGCGTGGATTTTATTGGGCACCTTTCGAACTGTTGGCACAGGAGGTGGAGACTGTAGTCCATGTCTTTCTTCCCTTTCTGTCTTCTCTGGTGTCACTAAGAGGGGTGGGATCACATCAGGATCTTCTGGGCGAGTAGGCACCTTTTCCTCCTCCTCAACGAGTGGCCCATATTCTACAGGCAGCGATGTATTAATGACATCTGGATCCTGCAAGTCAACAAACAAGAACATGAATTACATTACAGTCCTACATTTTATTTCATTATCTACAGACGTGAATAGTGTTCTCTCGGGGAGAAGATTGTGAAAAGTAGGGACAGAAGGAAAGTGGATCCTTCATATTTTCTTCTAGAATGGGTAGAAACACGTGAGTATTCGAAGAAGTGCGTATTTGTCAAAAGTGGACACAGACTTGGTGGCGAGTAATGTATCTCTATATGGCCCAACATCCCCCACTTAGAGATGGTAAAGGACAAAATATTTTTTGTTCCTAAAAAATTTCTCTTGAGCTGCTGTGAGCTAAAGTTGATCAAAACAGACCATTTCAACCAAAACTATTGTTGGTTGGGTGAAATTCAACAATAAACGATCAATTATCAATTTAGGCGACCAATGACATATGATTAATGTCTGAAAAGAACCGTATTCAATATTTTCGTCCAATGGTTGAATGAAAGATCTTTAGTTCAAAGAAAGATGGTTCGTGGACAACGGTAGAATGTTTTTTGAAAGATCTTTCGTCCATTCGAAGAACGATAATGGCTAATATGGACTAAAATGCCCACCGCAGTGTCTGTCAAAGCAGTTGTTCACCAGATGTTTGCGCAACTGCCATCAACCAACTTCTATATAATGTGTATGGCCACCTTAAGTGTTAATAAATCAAGTGCTAATCACATTTCCTATATTCTGGGACTTCAGAAGTTCCATGCATGGTGGCTTCACATCCATTCATCCACTTCAAAACTTAATTATTAGTCTGGTCCAACTGGTGCAAAGCAAAGAAAATGAATGGAGCTTGTATGTATTTGGTTTAGAAACTTTTCTTATTGCTGATTATGAGCTGCAGACTGCGGTACGCTATGGACTACAGACCGCGGTACTGTATGAACTACAGACCGCGGTACAGTGTGGACTACAGACTGCCGTACAGTGTGGACTACAGACTGCCGTACTGTAAGGACTACAGACTGCCGTACAGTGTGGACTACAGACTGCCGTACAGTGTGGACTACAGACTGCCGTACAGTGTGGACTACAGACTGCCGTACAGTGTGGACTACAGACTGCCGTACTGTATGGACTACAGACTGCCGTACAGTGTGGACTACAGACTGCCGTACAGTGTGGACTACAGACTGCCGTACAGTGTGGACTACAGACTGCCGTACTGTAAGGACTACAGACTGCCGTACTGTATGGACTACAGACTGCCGTACAGTGTGGGCTACAGACTGCCGTACAGTGTGGACTGCAGACTGCCGTACAGTGTGGACTGCAGACTGCCGTACAGTGTGGACTGCAGACTGCCATACTGTATGGTCTACAGACTGCCGTACAGTGTGGACTACAGACTGCCGTACAGTGTTGACTACAGACTGCCGTACAGTGTGGACTACAGACTGCCGTACTGTATGTACTATAGACTGCCGTACAGTGTGGACTACAGACTGCCGTACAGTGTGGACTACAGACTGCCGTACAGTGTGGACTACAGACTGCCGTACAGTGTGGACTACAGACTGCCGTACAGTGTGGACTACAGACTGCCGTACTGTATGGACTACAGACTGCCGTACTGTATGGACTACAGACTGCCGTACAGTGTGGACTACAGACTGCCGTACAGTGTGGACTACAGACTGCCGTACTGTATGGACTACAGACTGCCGTACAGTGTGGACTACAGACTGCCGTACAGTGTGGACTACAGACTGCCGTACAGTGTGGACTACAGACTGCCGTACTGTATGGACTACAGACTGTCGTACAGTGTGGACTACAAACTGCCGTACTGTATGGACTACAGACTGCCGTACTGTATGGACTACAGACTGCCGTACAGTGTGGGCTGCAGACTGCCGTACAGTGTGGACTGCAGACTGCCGTACAGTGTGGACTGCAGACTGCCGTACAGTGTGGACTGCAGACTGCCGTACTGTATGGTCTACAGACTGCCGTACAGTGTGGACTACAGACTGCCGTACAGTGTTGACTACAGACTGCCGTACAGTGTGGACTACAGACTGCCGTACAGTGTGGACTACAGACTGCAGTACTGTATGGACTACAGACTGCCGTACTGTATGGACTACAGACTGCCGTACAGTGTGGACTACAGACTGCCGTACAGTGTGGACTACAGACTGCCGTACAGTGTGGACTACAGACTGCCGTACTGTATGGACTACAGACTGCCGTACTGTATGGACTACAGACTGCCGTACTGTATAGACTACAGACTGCCGTACTGTAAGGACTACAGACTGCCGTACAGTGTGGACTACAGACTGCCGTACGGTGTGGACTACAGACTGCCGTACTGTATAGACTACAGACTGCCGTACTGTATCGACTACAGACTGCCGTACAGTGTGGACTACAGACTGCAGTACAGTGTGGACTACAGACTGCAGTACAGTGTGGACTACAGACTGCAGTACAGTGTGGACTACAGACTGCAGTACAGTGTCAACTGCGATACTATATAAGCTGCGGTATAATGGAAGCTGCAGACTGTTGAACAGCGTGAGTTGCGGTATAATAGGAGCTGCAGTCTAGGGCACAATCTGAGTTGCGGTACAATAGGCATTGCAGACTGCAGTACAGTGTGAAGTGAGATAATATGTAAGCTGCAGTACAGTGTGAGCTGCGGTTTAGTTCCACCACTACTGATAAAACCTTATTCCCCCTAGGACTGATGGTCACACCGGCTCTGGCTCATTCATCAGAACCTCCATACATTGCAAATCATCACATTATTGCACCTGACACATGGTTTCCAGCCAGATAATTAGAGTCCACCTTTACACTGCCGTTTCATTTTCTGATAAGCACATTCAATTTTAAAGGTGGACATTTCTTTATATTACAGACTGGCCGGTGACTTACTGCTCAGAATAGGAAAACAATTGGTGTCATAATCACTGCATGGAGGTTCCTAGCAATGAGATATCGGCTGAAATTAAAAAGCAATTCCAGGCCATTTTTTTTTTTTTGCATATATTTGCACAGGAGCTGGCGTCGACTTAAAGAATTAGACCACCATTCAATTTTTAAAGCTGCTTTTAAAAGAGTTCAGAGCGCCAAATCTTGTTCACACTGCCATAGAGTTAAATGAGAAACTTCTGTCTGTCTGCAGCCACCACTAGAGGGAGCTTAGGAGCCTAGTGCATACTGTGAGCTCCCTCTAGTGGTAAAGAAATGTATTATGAAATGAAAAAGTAGCAACTGCAGAAGTAATGAGATACAGTAGATACAAAAATCTATAGCTTTAGGATGACCTGCTGAAACTAGAAGCTTCCATGCAGTGTGTAGCAGAATAACAACCAGTGGCCCAATGGTTCCAAAATTGAATTTCATTTTTACCATGAACCTGTTGACCTGTCCTGTACCACCAATAAACAAGTTTCCACTGTGACCTTCATTGCCCTCTAGACATTTCATTTTACTATGGTGTCTACAGCTACATTTTAGTGTTTTAGGTTTTCTTTATGCTTCTTGGATATCGGTAAGGGTGTTAATACCATAGGCCAGGGATGTTCCACCTGGGGCCCTCCAGCTGTTGAGCTGAACAGCCTATAGCTATTAGGGCAGCCATCCTCAAACTGCAGCCCTCCAGCTGTTGCAAAACTACAACTCCCAGCATGCCCGAACAGCTTACAGGTATCAACCTACAGCAGGGCATTGTGGAAGTTGTAATTTTACAACAGCTGGAGGGCCGCCGTTTGAGGATGCCTGTATCAACCTACAGCAGGGCATTGTGGAAGTTGTAATTTTACAACAGCTGGAGGGCCGCCGTTTGAGGATGCCTGTATAAGGGTATGCTGGGAATTGTAGTTTTGCAACAGCTGGAGGGCCGCGGGTTGAGCATCCCTGCCACAGGTGAATGTGTGCAGCTTCTACGCAGTTCATAGTGTAGGGGAATCTCAGCTCTGGTTGTGCCCAAACTCCTCCGCCCCAGTTTCCCCCCCCCTACTCTGTTAGTTATATTGGCGAATGGGAAACCAGTCCAAGTGTCTTCATTTTTAAGTCCACAAGTGCATTGCTAGTTGGGCTGTTGGGACATGTGCTCCTGGTCGATGGTGCCAAGAGAACTCCGGCAAGTCACTTTGACTTGGCCATAATAGTTAGATACAGAACTATGGCAAACAAACTAAATCTGAAAGGATGATGTCATTGCTACCAACCAGAGGGAGGAGGTCCATTGTCATGAATGATGATGTCATTGCTACTAACCAGAGGGAGGAGGTCCATTGTCAAGACTGATGATATCATTGCTACTAACCAGAGGGAGGAGGTCTATTGTCAAGACTGATGATGTCATTGGTACTAACCAGAGGGAGGAGGTCCATTGTCAAGACTGATGATGTCATTGCTACTAACCAGAGGGAGGAGGTCCATTGTCATGAATGATGATGTCATTGCTACTAACCAGAGGGAGGAGGTCCATTGTCAAGACTGATGATGTCATTGCTATCAACTAGAGGGAGGAGTTATGTTGTCGAGATTGATGATGTAATTGCAACCAACCAGAGGGAGGAGGTCCATTGTCAAGACTGATGATGTCATTGCTACTAACCAGAGGGAGGAGGTCCATTGTCATGAATGATGATGTCATTGCTACTAACCAGAGGGAGGAGGTCCATTGTCAAGACTGAGGATGTCATTGGTACTAACCAGAGGGAGGAGGTCCATTGTCATGAATGATGATGTCATTGCTACTAACCAGAGGGAGGAGGTCCATTGTCATGAATGATGATGTCATTGCTATCAACCAGAGGGAGGAGGTCCATTGTCATGACTGATGATGTCATTGCTACTAACCAGAGGGAGGAGGTCCATTGTCATGAATGATGATGTCATTGCTACTAACCAGAGGGAGGAGGTCCATTGTCATGAATGATGATGTCATTGCTATCAACCAGAGGGAGGAGGTCCATTGTCATGAATGATGATGTCATTGCTATCAACCAGAGGGAGGAGGTCCATTGTCAAGACTGATGATGTCATTGCTACTAACCAGAGGGAGGAGGTCCATTGTCATGAATGATGATGTCATTGCTACTAACCAGAGGGAGGAGGTCCATTGTCATGAATGATGATGTCATTGCTATCAACCAGAGGGAGGAGGTCCATTGTCATGAATGATGATGTCATTGCTACTAACCAGAGGGAGGAGGTCCATTGTCATGAATGATGATGTCATTGCTATCAACCAGAGGGAGGAGGTCCATTGTCATGAATGATGATGTCATTGCTATCAACCAGAGGGAGGAGGTCCATTGTCAAGACTGATGATGTCATTGGTACTAATCAGGGGGAGGAGGTCTATTGTCGAGACTGATGATGTAATTGCTACTAACCAGAGGGAGGAGGTCTATTGTCGAGACTGATGATGTCATTGCTACTAACCAGAGGGAGGAGGTCCATTGTCAAGACTGATGATGTCATTGCTACTAACCAGAGGGAGGAGGTCCATTGTCATGAATGATGAAGTCATTGCAACTAACCAGAGGGAGGAGGTCCATTGTCATGAATGATGAAGTCATTGCAACTAACCAGAGGGAGGAGGTCCATTGTCAAGACTGATGATGTCATTGGTACTAACCAGAGGGAGGAGTTCTGTTGTCGAGATTGATGATGTCATTGCTATCAACCAAAGGGAAGAGGCTCATTGTGAGATTGATGATGTCATTGTTACCAACCAAAGGGAGGAGGTTCAATGTTGAGATTGAATCTCCTCCCTCTGGCAGGTAGCAATGATATCATCAATCTCGACAATGAACCTCCTCCCACTGGTAGCAAGAACTTCATCAATCTTCACCGTAGAACTCCTCCCTCTGGTTGGTAGCAATGATATCATCATTGTCAAGATCGATGATGTCATTGCTATGAACCAAAGGGAGGGGGTTCATTGTCAACTCTGATGATGCCACTGCAACCCTACAAGCTAGTCTATTGTGTTCCAAGTCCCCCCTGCTTGGCGCTGTATCCCATGGTGCAAGTATTTGTGCTTCGCTGCTGGAGATTCCTGTATAACCTAGGAAATATGTCATCCGTTTCAGGCATGTAAAGTTAGTGAACCATAAACCTCACAGCTGATGCTTTGTTACAATTACTCCTGTCTGACACATATCCTGTGTATGGCATTACTTGTTGGCTGCTGCCGCCCTGGACTTTTGTTCCGGATGCAGACTGCTGCGTCAGGCTCTTGATACTTTCTCCTATCTCTTGCTCATCTTCTCCGTCCCTTTCTTTTCATCTCGTGGCGTTGTGAGCCCCCAGTACAGCGGTTAATTAAACAACGCATTATGCAGGCAGAGGTTAATGAAAAGCCGCCATTAATTGATTTATAATCGTCTATTTCATGACACGAGTCGGCTGGCTCTGCTCCCGGGGATGGAGTTTTTTTTCTTTTTAGAGTTTTGCCAAATATAAAGTATCCAATAATGCGACACGGCACGACTGCAGCATGTGGAGCAGGAGGAATCCGAGGAGCGCAGCACCAGGGAGACCGGGCTGAAAAGAGGGGTTTCTTGTAAATCCCACAGCTTAATCAATATGATGGAAAGACTGAAAATACTGAGCATCAGGAGTTCATTCCCCAATTTACACAAAGAATCAACAACCAAAAGTCTACGTGACATTACTTCACTAGTATTAATCCTGAATCCCATCCTGCATTATACTCCAGAGCTGCACTCACTATTCTGCTGGTGGAGTCACTGTGTACATACATTACTTATCCTGTACTTATCCTGAGTTACATCCTGTATTATACTCCAGAGCTGCACTCACTATTCTGCTGTTGCAGTCACTGTGTACATACATAACATTACTTATCCTGTACTGATCCTGAGTTACATCCTGTATTATACTCCAGAGCTGCACTCACTATTCTGCTGGTGCAGTCACTGTGTACATACATAACATTACTTATCCTGTACTGATCCTGAGTTACATCCTGTATTATACTCCAGAGCTGCACTCACTATTCTGCTGGTGCAGTCACCGCGTACGTACGTACGTACGTACGTACGTACGTACGTACATTACATTACTTATCCTGTACTGACCCTGAGTTACATCCTGTATTATACTCCAGAGCTGCACTCACTATTCTGCTGGGGGAGTCACGTTGTACATACATTACATTACTTATCCTGTAATGATCCTGAGTTACATCCTGTATTATACTCCAGAGCTGCACTCACTATTCTGCTGGTGCAGTCACTGTATACATACATTACATTACTTATCCTGTAATGATCCTGAGTTACATTACAGGATAAGTAATGTATGTACAGTATATAGTGACTGCACCAGCAGAATAGTGAGTGCAGCTTTGGAGTATAATACAGGATGTAACTCAGGATCAGTACAGAATAAGTAAAGTAATGTATGTACACAGTGACTGCACCAGCAGAATAGTGAGTGCAGCTCTGGAGTATAATACAGGATGTAACTCAGGATCAGTACAGGATAAGTAATGTGTGTACACAGTGACTGCACCAGCAGAATAGTGAGTGCAGCTCTGGAGTATAATACAGGATGTAACTCAGGATCAGTACAGGATAAGTAATGTAATGTATGTACACAGTGACTCCACCAGCAGAATAGTGAGTGCAGCTCTGGAGTATAATACAGGATGTAACTCAGGATCAGTACAGGATAAGTAATGTATGTACACAGTGACTGCACCAGCAGAATAGTGAGTACAGCTCTGGAGTATAATACAGGATGTAACTTAGGATCAGTACAGGATAAGTAATGTAATGTATGTACACAGTGACTGCACCAGCAGAATAGTGAGTGCAGCTCTGGAGTATAATACAGGATGTAACTCAGGATCAGTACAGGATAAGTAATGTAATGTATGTACACAGTGACTGCACCAGCAGAATAGTGAGTGCAGCTCTGGAGTATATTACAGGATGTAATACCAAACACAAGAGAGTTCAGGCGGCACTGCTGCAATATTTTCCCACAGCTGCAAATTGTAAACAGCGCTAAATTCAGACTAGCTGTGATGGCGGTTATAGGGTTAATGGTGTTGCACAGCTCCAATGTAGGATAGAGTAAAATAGTAACCAAATAGGCATGAAGAGGAATGAGCGGCACTCACCAATTATTTTCCATCACTTTTTCTTTTCTTTATTGATCCATAAACTAAGTCTCGGACCAATGTCACTGTGGCATTGGGGGGGGGACACACGAAGGATTGCAGTAGGGAAGCGGCGACGGCCGTTTCGCGCTGACACCTGCGCGTCTTCAGGCCAGAAGTGTCAGCGCGAAACGGCCGTCGCCGCTTCCCTACCGCAATCCTTCGTGTGTCCCCCCCCAATGCCACAGTGACATTGGTCCGAGACTTAGTTTATGGATCAATAAAGAAAAGAAAAAGTGATGGAAAATAATTGGTGAGTGCCGCTCATTCCTCTTCATGCCTATTTGGTTACTATATTACAGGATGTAACTCAGGATCAGTACAGGATAAGTAATGTAATGTATGTACACAGTGACTGCACCAGCAGAATAGTGAGTGCAGCTCTGGAGTATATTACAGGATGTAACTCAGGATCAGTACAGGATAAGTAATGTATGTACACAGTAACTCCACCAGCAGAATAGTGAGTGCAGCTCTGGAGTATATTACAAGATGTAACTCAGGATCAGTACAGGATAAGTAATGTATGTACACAGTGACTGCACCAGCAGAATAGTGAGTGCAGCTCTGGAGTATATTACAGGATGTAACTCAGGATCAGTACAGGATAAGTAATGTATGTACACAGTAACTCCACCAGCAGAATAGTGAGTGCAGCTCTGGAGTATATTACAAGATGTAACTCAGGATCAGTACAGGATAAGTAATGTATGTACACAGTGACTCCACCAGCAGAATAGTGAGTGCAGCTCTGGAGTATATTACAGGATGTAACTCAGGATCAGTACAGGATAAGTAATGTATGTACACAGTGACTGCACCAGCAGAATAGTGAGTGCAGCTCTGGAGTATAATACAGGATGTAACTCAGGATCAGTACAGGATAAGTAATGTATGTACACAGTAACTCCACCAGCAGAATAGTGAGTGCAGCTCTGGAGTATATTACAAGATGTAACTCAGGATCAGTACAGAATAAGTAATGTATGTACACAGTGACTGCACCAGCAGAATAGCGAGTGCAGCTCTGGAGCATAATACAGGATGTAACTCAGGATCAGTACAGGATAAGTAATGTATGTACACAGTGACTGCACCAGCAGAATAGTGAGTGAAGCTCTGGAGTATATTACAGGATGTAACTCAGGATCAGTACAGGATAAGTAATGTATGTACACAGTGACTCCACCAGCAGAATAGTGAGTGCAGCTCTGGGGTATAATACAGGATGTAACTCAGGATCAGTACAGGATAACTAATGTATGTACACAGTGACTGCACCAGCAGAATACTGAGTGCAGCTCTGGAGTATAATACAGGATGTAACTCAGGATCAGTACAGGATGAGTAATGTATGTACACAGTGACTGCACCAGCAGAATAGTGAGCGCAGCTCTGGAGTATAACACAGGATAGGTAATGTAATGTATGTACACAGTGACTCCATTCTATATGTAGGTTCGTTCTTTATCGGTGCTCAGTAATGACCTGTACATGGACAATGACTGAGCTTCTATATAACAAAACAAGCCACAACGAAAATATCTTTGATTTAAAAAAAGCTAAAATAATTTAACCAACAAAATTCTCTTGGTTGACCTCATTCTCACTGGGGTTTGGGATCTGTAGATGAGAGGATCTTGTAGTGAATCCAGGAGATGCAGCTCCTTTGAATTTCAGTCTCAGACCAGGTTTATCTAGTATTATCCTCTTCATCTATCACCAGTAACCTAAATCTGTGGGCAGCTCCCATCACTGCAGATAAGGATATGTCTTAAAGGGGAATGCACGGAGGCGTTATAGAACGTGTAGAGGGGGCAGTTACCTCCAGGCCCGGATTCCTGGGAACCCTATGGTTCCTCTGCCTCATAAGAGCCCAGTTTTATAAATGGCACATGGTAGGTGATTTTACAGATTTTCTAATGAAGCCCAGGAGCTTTACGTTCCGAATACTACCTGCCGTACGTCTTCTCTCTGCGCACTGTTCATGCGCGCTATTGTTTCCTGTTATCAACCATTTCAGACCGGCCAGGATTCTGGACAGGGCTGATAAAAGAAGTGAGGAGGTCCAAACCCCAGACTAGTTCTACTCACCTCTCCTTATTCCTGCACTCCCAGGTTCGGATGTTGTTTGTGGCCGTGTCCAGGAATGGAGAGGAGTGCGGGAAGGATGAGAGGTAAGTTATCTGAATATTTCATCTGGGGTCTGTATTTATGGGGAGTCTAAGCGTATGTTCACACAATTCAGATCCATCATGGGAAAACAGTCATTTTCCACCGTGAAATCCATGATCAAAATGGAACAGCAGCTTTCCATTGACCACAATCATCATTGAAATTACTCTAAGGGCTCATGCACGTGAACGTAAAGTCTTCGTATCCGTATTGCGGACTGTAAACGGCCAGTCCACAATATACCGGCACCTGCCACGTGAACTCCGTGGTGCGGATGCCGACTCATTAACTTGAATGGGTCCGCAATCCACAAGGTACGACAGAAGATAAGACTTCGCCTATCTTTTGCGGAATGGAGGCACGGATCGGAAGCCCTACGACGAGCTTCCGTGGGCTTTCAGGTCAGTACCTCCGCACCGCAAATAGAACATGTTCTATCTTTGGCCATATCTTGCAGATCGCAGACCCATTCAAGTCAATAAGTCCGCATCCGCAAACAGAGTGCACATGGCCACGGAGCCATTACACTCATGTACACGATCGTATGTATTTTGCAGTCCACAAAACACGGATCCACAAAAAAACAGTTGATGTCCGTGTTGCATCAGTTTTTTTTGCGGATCCATTGTAACAAGGCCTGTCCTTGTCCGCAAAACCAACAAGAATAGGGCATGTTTTATTTTTTTGCAGAACAGAGGTACGGACACGGAATGCACACAGAGTCAATTCCGCAGCCGGACCTGTACAGTTCGAAATGCACGTGCACCTACCGTAGGGCCGCCGTTTCCAGATGCAGGACCCATTCACTTGAATGGGATCTGCGATCCACATCCGAAGGTCCGCACTGCACTCATTCTCCTACTAGTGCTTCCGTCGGGTTCCGTGGCGCACCACACCTTCCGGATTGCGGAAGTAAATGGGTCCGCATCTGTGATGCGGTGCACAAACAGTAGGTGCCCGTACATTGTGGACAATACAGGCATCGACGACAACGATTGTGTGCATGAGCCCTTATTAGAAAGGTCTCCCCCACTGATGTGCTGGCTATGGGGGGCTCCCGCAATGCGCAGTTTTGGGCCATTGGAAGATATTCTGGAACAATCAATAGAATATGGCTGTGGGTACCTGTGTGCAGTAGTCAATTCTCTCCAATATCATGGAAAAATGCGGCCGATCCTCGGGTTGGTGTTGCCAACATTGTGTCATTATTCGGTACCTACAGTGCACAGACAGAAAAAACATCCTATAATATGTTACATAACTAATCACACTGTTCCTAAAAGGGGTTCTCCAGGAATTAAGAAAATGAAGATACTTAAATATTACTTTATTATAAATATATTCCCAGTTACCTTTCATTAGTTATAATGGCTTTTTTTGTGTGCAGAGCAATCGTCAGGGGAAATAAAATGGCTGCCGTCCCATTAGTACACACAAAACCTGTCCTAATTACACAGCAGGACAAGTTACTGATCCCGAATACAGATGATAAGAACTTTAGCTGAATCTTTGTAGGAATGGAGTTCATGAGGAGACATTAAGTACAGAGAGGATGGTGGGGATAATGAGCAGCAGCTCTTGTATACATACAGCCCCACATTACCAGTCTGTCCTGTCCGTCCTCTCTGTACTCCATGTCTCCTCATGAACTCCATTCCTACAGAGATTGAGCTGAAGATCTTATCATCTGTATTCAGGATCATAATCCCTGACAAGCAGAGCAGAGAGGAGGATAAGGCAGTGTTGTGAAGTAACTTGCCCTCCTGTGTGATTAGGACAGGTTCTGTGTGTGCTAATAGGACGGCGGACATTTTATTACCTCTGACGATTGCTCTGCACACAAAACGAGCCATTATAACTAATAAAAGTTATTTGGGAATATATTTATAATAAATATGCGTGTCCTGCAGTCCACTTGTAATGATTGTCTCCGGAGACATTGCCCACCAAGCCTGACCACCATTAACAGCAAAGAATCTTATGCCCCACTTGATCGAGTGGAGCGAGCCATACAAGTGCCGATTCTTCAAGTACCTGTGAAAATACTGCCTACTCCGATGACATCACAGTCACGTGTATGATCACGTGAGACGCCGAGCTAGACCGAGTAACCAGCACGGGACGCCGCGCGTGGTTCGGTCGGAACTTCAGCAGGAGTGTGGTAAAGTACATATTTCTAATTGGGCGTTTCTTATGTATGGCACCATCAAAAGTGGATTATTAATACTACGCCACAACACGCTATTAGCGCAATTGGTGTATTGCACATAGCATGCACTTCTATTGCTGCACTCTGACCGAGTGGACTATCTACTGACTGGTAGACTACATATTGAGCGGACAATTCTGATCTACATCTATGTGACAATTGTCTTTATAGTTTTAGGGCTCTTTCACACTTGCGTTTTTGTTTTCCGGCATAGAGATCCGTTGTCGGGTCTCTATGCCGGAAAAATCCTGATCAGGATCATCCGCATGCATTCTGAATGGAGAGAAATCCGTTCAGGATGTCTTCAGTTCAGGACCGGAACGTTTTTTGGACGCAGCAAATACCACAGCATGCTGCGCTTTTTGTTCCGTCTAAAAATCCGGAACACTTGCCGCAAGGCCGGATCCGGAATTAATGCCCATTGAAAGGCATTAATCCGGATCCGGCCTTAAGCTAAACGTCGTTTCGGCGCATCGCCGGATCCGACGTTTAGCTTTTTCTCAATAGTTACCATGGCAGCCAGAACGCTAAAGTCCTGGTTGCCATGGTAAAATGTAGTGGGGAGCGGGGGAGCAGTATACTTACCATCTGTGCGGCTCCCGGGGCGCTCCAGAGTGACGTCAGGGCACCTACACGCATGGATCACATGATAAATGCGCATGGGGCGCTCTGATGTCATTCTGGAGCGCCCCGGGAGCCGCACGGACTGTAAGTATGCCGCTCCCCCGCTCCCCGCTACTACTATGGCAACCAGGACTTTAATAGCGTCCTGGCTGCCATAGTAACCTGAAAGCATTTAGAAGACTGATCAGTCTTCTAATGCTTCAGGCGACTTGCGTTCTGCCGGATCCTCAGAACGCAAGTGTGAAAGGACCCTTAGATCCTTTTAGCTGTTTGTATTGGTACTAATAAATACGTTATATTTGCATCAGCTCCAGTTGATCCTATTATTCATGTGTGGCCCCCTCCTTTCTTTACTATATTTATAATAAGTAATATTTAAGTAATTTTATTTTCTTAATCCCCGGGGAACCCCTTTAAGTATCACTAAAATCATTGACCCTGACCTTGCTATTAACCCCCCCCCCCCACAGAATGAAATAATATGTCCAATTTTGGTTCCATTTTGACTTATACTCCATAATTTTTCAGATGCCACTTAGAATCTGTCGGTTACACTGAATGAGACACCATGACACCAACATGAATGCTGCACTGTCCAAGCGCTGGGGGCTGAGCTATATGTATTACACGAATAGAGGTTCAGAGGCCCAAATGCAACACTGTATCAATTTGTATCATATATTTCTTATTCTCCGGTCACATCCCAAACTGATTTCAAATTTTGCTGCTTGTCTCGTAGAAATGAACAGGTAGAAAAAAGCTAGTTTAAGCATACAAAAGAGAAATCTGCGGTTCTAGTTTTTAATCCACCATTTTGGGTACATGTAACGACTGCCCTGAGCCCCATGGTAAAGGATTGCGACTTTGGATGTGACTAGAGCATAAGACGATGGAGATGATGGAAATGAAGTTCAGTGCAAGGTAATGTAGTGCAAATTATTATTTCATAGTCATCTACGTACACGGGTCCGGGGCAGTTTTTGGGGGGATCCATCCTCCCTCCGCTGGTGACAAACTCCAGCACTTCCTGATTACTTTTACTGGGGTACGGCATGTAGCCCAAAGAGAAGATCTCCCAGAGGAGAACCCCGAAGGACCTGAAAAGAGAAAACCGCAGTGACAATCAGTGGTGTACAGCAGGACTCTGGGAAAGCTGGGTTACAGTCTTGGATTCCCCAGAAGATTTGTTTTTTATAGACTTTTCTACAGTTTTTTGATTCCTTTCACCAGCAATGACTTACCACGTGTCTGTCTTAGATGTAAAAATCCCCTCCATGAAAGCCTCAGGTGGCATCCACTTTACCGGCAGCATGGCACACCCTCCTTTTCTGTAATAACTGGCCCTGAGGAGCAAACAGTCAACCAATGGTTATTAAAACGGCTTTACATATTTCCCCCTGCCAACACATGGTTAAAATGTGTAAAGGGATGTAAAATGTCTTTCCTTAAAACTATGTTAGAGATCTCATCCTACTGATTAAAACGATATGTCTCCCGTCACCGGGGGATAAAGTATTCCAAAGTTATTGCACGATTAAAAAAGGGGGCGCTCTTGTATTGTTGTCTATGAAGAAAAAGGTGGCTGAAGACAGTGGTGGCAAAGGGTACTGCAGGTAAATAAAAGAACTATCAAACGCCAGATGCAATAACTTTGAATAGAAGCATCGCATTGAAATAGAAGATGTCCCAATTGAATCAAAAAGACTTGTTCTTCGAGGTGATACAATGTATGACAAACGTGGCACAGTCCCTTAAATTGATATTCCATTTGTTGGCCCTATATTTAAAATGGGAGATTGTATTTTGGTCTTCACTATTCATAATTATATCACCATCCCTTTAAAATAAAAAATATATATATATACCGCTGGTAAAAATCAACGTAATGTTTCTTCTGCAGCTTCCATTAAGAAAGAATTACCGCAAGTAAATGTGCTATGATTTCTGGTAATTATTTTAAGGCAAACAACGATCTTCAGTTCTTATATATAATTATAGGCAGCGGTCAGCGATTTTATAATCTACACAACATCCATCGCAACCTTTCAGGGTTGTAATTGGCTTTCCGGTCAGACAGCGCTCTGCATTAAATATTAGTTTTGTGTTTCCCAGCGTCCGCACTCTCCTGTCAGCTTTCTCAATTTGCAGGAAAGTTAATATTTCATCGCCCCCCCAAGATCCTTCTTATGCCTTTTGTTGTATTTCTCTGTTGCTGGATTTTATTTTCACTTGAAGTTTAACCATGGGGCCCCATTACAAAACTTGGCACGGGCCCCCACTTTCCCATGGCCACTTCCATCAGCAAGTTCAGAAAAGCTCATGATTGGTCTACCGTCCATAGACTAGGGATAATGCACACAGTGATGTCACAATGTAAAGTGATGTCACCATACAGGAAATAAGTTACACATTGATATCACAGTACGGAGATAAAGCTCACAGTGATGTCACTCTATTGGCAAAATGCCCACAGTAATGTTACAATACAGGTATGATGTCACCATACAGGAATAAGTGGCACGCTGATGTCACAGTACAGGGATGAAGCTCAAAGTGATGTCATGGTATTGGCAGTGATGTCACGATTAGAGTTGAGCGAACTTCTGTTTTAAGTTCGGCTTCCAAAGTTCGGGTTCGGGTTATCCAAGCATCCCATTATGGATTCCGCTACCACAGACCATAACGGCATTTGGAATCCATAAGGGGATTCTTCAATGAACCCGAACCTTGGACAACACTAATGACCTGGGGTGACGTCACCGTCATGTGATCAGTGCAGGGGTGTGGCTCAGTACTGGATTAGATAAGAGGTGGTAGCCTACGACCTCTTATCCAATCCAGTACTGAGCCACGCCCCCTGCACTGATCACATGACGGTGACGTCACCCCAGGTCCTCCGTGTTGTCCAAGGTTCGGGTTCATTGAAGAATCCCCTTATGGATTCCAAATGCCGTTATGGTCCGCAGTATCGCAATCCATAACGGGATGCTTGGATAACCGGAACCCGAACTTTGAAAGCCGAACTTAAAACAGAAGTTCGCTCAACTCTAGTCACGATACAGAGATATTGTGCTCAATGATGATGCGGAGCAGGAATTATACAAACAGTGATGTCACAATACTGGTATAACATACAGAGTGATGTCACTATACAGGAATAAGTTACACGCTGATGTCACAGTATAGGCATAAAGCTCAGAGTGATGTCACAGTATTAGCAAAATGCATACAGTGATGTCACAATCCAGAGATATTCTACTGATTTGCGCAACACAGGGGCTCAGTGGTCAGTACTGGTGCCTTGCAGCGCTGGGGTCTTAGGTTCAAATCCTAACAT
This sequence comes from Bufotes viridis, assembly GCA_033119425.1. NCBI lineage: Eukaryota > Metazoa > Chordata > Amphibia > Anura > Bufonidae > Bufotes > Bufotes viridis. Next base: position 447,624,161 of record CM065592.1, read on the forward strand.
CTGCATGCAGTCTGTACGTTCTCCCCGTGTCTGCGGGGGTTTCCTCCGGGTTCTCCGGTTTCACCCCACACTCCAGAGACATCCTGATAGGGAGCTTAGATTGTGAGCCCCTATTAGGGACACAGTGACGCTAATGTCTGTAAAGCACGCAAATATAGTACCGCTATATAAATGAGTGTAATAAATAAATAATACTGATGATACAGCGCAGGAATTGTACGCACAGTGATGTCACTGATAGTGTTGAGCGCGAATATTTGAATCGCGAATTTAAATCGCAAATATTTTGAATATAGTGCTATATATCCGTATTCGCGAATAGTGCTAAACGCGAATATCGGCACTTAGCAACATCCCTAGCAACCAATAGGAAAGTTGCCTACCCCTTAGTGTTGATCATTGATAGTGTTGATCAATTTTTGTCGCGAATATATTACATTGCCGATTTTTGCAATCAAGTAAATAATGACTGGAGATCACGAATTCTCGAGTTTGTGGCAAATATTCGGCGAAAAATGTGCAAAATATTGCGAATTCGAATATTGCCTTTGCCGCTCATCACTAGACAGACAGGCATAAAGCGCACCACATTGCATGGCGCAGAAATAATATAAAAATGTCATCACACAGTCAAAAAAACATAATGATGTCACATGTAACCAATACAGGAATAACAGAGGACATATTCTTCATTACTAAGTGCACCAAATATTTGAGGTTATATGGACACTGTTAGGTGCTACGTCCATGGGTTTAACGTTAAATCTTCCCATATGGATGAGCATTAACCCTGGGTTCACACCTGAGCGTTTTACAGCGCGTTCAAACGCGCTGTAAAACGCTCAACAGATTAAAACCAATGCATCCCTATGGGAGTGGTTCACACTTGAGCGTTTTACAGCGCGTTTGAACGCGCTGTAAAACGCCCAACGCATAAACAAGTACTTGAGCTTCTTTTGGGGCGTTTGACGCGCGTTTTGTGATTGACACCACAGTAGCAATCACAAGAACGCGCGTACGAACGCGCGTTTCCTATTTGCAAAAACGCGCAAAAAAACGCGCGTCAAAAACGCGCGTAAAAGGCGCGTTTTTGGAACGCTCAGGTCTGAACCCAGGGTAAAGGAAACCTACTGGCACAATTTATCTAAGTAACCAGAAATGATTTGGAGCCTCCTTTACCACTAGAGGGCGATCCACAGGTGTAAAGTCAATAAGACAGGTGAATACAGATCACCCTCCAGTGATAGCAGCAGGCTTGTCAATATTCACAGGGGTTTGTGCAGGCAGAGATTTAGAGGGTAGGCACTTCAATCGTTTCTAGCCTTTATGGCAGTGCGGAAATTTTACGCTTTGGGAAAATAATATATAAAGCGTTAAAAAAGGGGTAGTCAATCTACATTAACAGATGGACAGTTATCATCACAATTTGCTGGAGAAACACAGAAGCAAGTGTAAGGCACAGGAGAGGCTGCAGGCTGTGTTCTGCGCAGCAGCACGCAGCATGTCACAGGCAGTGTGCAAACTCCAGACCGCTGCAGGGAGGAACGCAGACGACTTGTTTACAGTCTTAACTACAGATGAGAGGGTAACGCAGGAGGTCGATGTGTCATTTCTTTATTAATCGCTTGCAGTATATTACCTGTATATATCACGAGCCATCCCAAAATCCCCAATTTTTGCAACTCTGCCGGGCCCTTGACAGGTGAGCAGACAGTTCCTAGCGGCGATGTCTCTGGAAAGACATAATCAATTGTTTTAATAAAGGTCAGTCTCCATCAATAATGAGATGTGACAGGCAACTTAAGACGGGCTGCTTGTCTCAGATGATGAGAGTTTTATGCCAAGTCCATCCAAAGTCTGGATTTGTATCAGGTCCTTGCATTAGGCCCCATTTACATGGATGAGAATTCCACGCGGGCGCAATCTGTGAGGTGAACGCATTGCACCCGCACTGAATCCGAACCCATTCACTTCCATGGGGCCGTGCAGATGAGCGTTGGTTTTCACGCGTCATTTCTGTGTTGCATGAAAATCGCAGCAGGTTCTATATTCTGCGTTTTTCACGCAACGCAAGCCCCATGGAAATGAATGGGGCTGCGTGAAAATTGCAAGGATCCGCAAGCAAGTGCGGATGCGGTGTGATTTTCACGCATGGTTGCTAGGAAAGGATAGGGATGAGCAACCCCGGACCCCATTAAAGTGTATTCACTGTATTATTTTCCCTTCTAACAGGGTTATAAGGGAAAATAATAGCATTCTTAATACAAAATGCTTAGTAAAATGTCCAATGAGGGGTTAAAAAAATAAATAAAAATAAACTCGCCTCATCCACTTGATCGAGCAGCCGGCATCGTCTTCTTTCTTCTTCTTTGAGGATCGGCAAAAGGACCTTTTGGGGACCTTCTATCTTTATTCAGCAGGACCTGCGCTGACGTCAAAGGTCCTTTTGCAGGTCCTCAAAGAAGAAGAAAGAGACAATGTGGCTGCACGATCAAGTGGATGAGGTGAGTTTATTTTTTTTATTTTTTAACCCCTCAATTCACATTTAGTAAGCATTCTGTATTGAGAATGCTATTATTTTCCCTTATAACCATGGTATAAGGGAAAGTAATAAAATCTACAGAATACTCAACCCAAATCCGAACTCCTGTGGATAAGTACCGGGTTGGGTTCTGGGTATCAAACATTCAGATTTTTCTCACGCGCATGCAAAACGCATTAAAATGCATTGCACTCGCGCAGAAAAATTCGTGCAATTTCCCGCAACGCACCCGCATCCTATCCGGCCCTCACACGCGACGCCCGTGTGAATGAGGCCTTACAAGGAGAACATATATATACACTGTATATACATACACACACACACTAACCTCCTAGACCAGGGATCAGCAACCTTCCAGCTGCTGTGAAACTACAACTCCCAGTATGCACACTTACTCGGCTGTTCTTGTAACTCCCATGGAAGTGTAAGGAGGATCCTGGGATTTGTAGTTTGAGAACAGGTGGCGTGCCGGAGGTTTCTGATCCCTGCCATTAGAGAACATTTTAGACATTCCAATACCTGGGATGGAAAGTCAAATGGTGCCCCATTTCTCAAACCTGAGCACACGGCATACAGTGACAAGGTAGACAGTACTGAGAGTAGTGCCCATTTATTCCTCATAGTACCAACCGGATAGTAGTCCCCACAGTGCCAAACTGATTGTAGTACCCATAGTTCTGGCCTCATAGCAAAGCACAACCTGGGGTCCCCTGAGTAAGTGCTCGGGGAATACATCTCTTTGGGAAAGGAAAACCAACACTGCCATGGTACTGCCCCAATAAAACCAACACTGCCATGGTACTGCCCCAATAAAACCAACACTGCCATGGTACTGCCCCTATAAAACCAACACTGCCATGGTACTGCCCCTATAAAACCAACACTGCCATGGTACTGCCCCTATAAAACCAACACTGCCATGGTACTGCCCAAATAAAACCAACACTGCCATGGTACTGCCCCAATAAAACCAACACTGCCATGGTACTGCCCCAATAAAACCAACACTGCCATGGTACTGCCCCAATAAAACCAACACTGCCATGGTACTGCCCCTATAAAACCAACACTGCCATGGTACTGCCCCTATAAAACCAACACTGCCATGGTACTGCCCCTATAAAACTAACACTGCCATGGTACTGCCCCTATAAAACCAACACTGCCATGGTACTGCCCCTATAAAACCAACACTGCCATGGTACTGCCCCAATAAAACCAACACTGCCATGGTACTGCCCCTATAAAACCAACACTGCCATGGTACTGCCCCTATAAAACCAACACTGCCATGGTACTGCCCCAATAAAACCAACACTGCCATGGTACTGCCCCAATAATGGTTAAATATAGTGCCAAATAAGGTTACTTTAACACTAGCGTTTCTATTTTCCGGTATTGAGATCCATCATAGGATCTCAAACCTGGAGGAAAACGCTTCAGTTTTATCCCCATTCATTATCAATGGTGGCAAAACTGAACTGAACGGAGTTCACCAGAAAGCATCCCCTTTTGTTGGGCTCCCAAGACGCACACAAAAGCGCCGCAAGACGCGTTTTTGAGTGCGCCATGGGATACTGATCAAGACGGATCTGTCATGAAACGAAATGTAAGTCAATGGTAACGGATCCGTTTTTGTTTTTTACACGAAAAAAGAAAACTGGATCCTGCGCCCCTGACGTACAATGGATTTAGTGACCGATCCGTCTAGTTTATTTGGGATATAATACGATCGGATCCGTTCTGAACGGATGAAGACGGTTGTATTATATAGCGGATGCGTTTTTGCTGATCCATGACGGATCCAGCAAAAACCAGGTATGAAAGTAGCCTAAGAGTAAGTTTACATATAAAACCACCATATAGTGCATAAATAATAATGTCATATAGTGAGCACATAACAGTACCATACTAACACTTGTGGTCGGGGCTACATGACACGTAACAGTCTACCTGCCTACCTAACTAAGCTAAGCGGCTTGAGTTCTGCCGTAACCGCTGCGTAGGAGGAATGCCTGAAGGGGGGCATGCCCTGCAAGGTGTTTATGAAAAAGAAGGGCGGGTTGGGAGGGTACGCTGCACCGTCGACACACCCAAGAGAGGCGCCTGCCTGATATAAATGTGCTACTTACGCCCCTCCCACAAATACAGGCCAATAAACTGGCCTTCTGACTGCTATGCACTGCTCAGATAATAAAGCTAGAAGTTCCAACACAATACCAGAGCTGGGGCCATGATGTCAGATTGTGCCTCGGCAAGCATTAGAAGGTCAAAGCTTCCAAGTATTGGAAAACCAGGGCCAACAACTGGTTTCTTCTATTTTAATCTGCACCCCCCCCCCCCCCCCCGTACTATTCTAACATTCACCATCAGCTTCAAGGAAGGTACAGATAAATATAAGGTAGGTACGTTCTGTGCTGATCATTAGAAAGGGGAAGGATATGGACGGATGTCCGGTACAAGGTAATAGAGTACCCATACCCCTGACACTGACATAACATGCAGCATGAGAGGAAACCATCCGAGTACTGAATGCAGCTTTAGATGTGAGTAGAGAATAGACACAGCTATAGCTTTCTGCGGGTACCTGTGAATAAAGTGGTTCTCCTCCAGATACTGGCAGCCATTGGCTATATCACGAGCCACGTTGAGTAGGTCCAGCATGGTAAGGGACGATGGCTGGGTCTGTACAAAGAAAAGGAAGAACACGTTGCTGAATAAAGCAAATGTGCTGAGATATAAACTAATATTTAGCTGCAGCAGTCTCTTTGGTGCCTTTCCTAGAGTTTTGTCTCACTCTACTCCTGCTCATTCCCCTTCCCACACCATGGTGTAATCTGATCCTTCAGTGGAGCGGATCTGTCCTGGATGGCTTAAAAGTATGTTTTAAAGCAAATAGCAATTAACAAGGCGGGGGATGGGGGGGTGCAGACAGCTAATAACATGAGAACTAGACATTACTCACTGATAAGACATATTATAAAGTTTTCTGTGGTCCCTTGTACTACTGATTAATGCAAAGTTGTGTGGAATATTAGTGAACATTTAAATTTGCTTTCATGGCATAAAGAAGTGAAGAAATGGGTGTTCATACCAGTCTCTTGTCTATGCTATATATGGGTGTCGATATTTATTTGTATCAAGCCTCATTCACACGTCAGTGTTCCATGCACGTGTGCTGTACGTGTTCTCCGCGTCCCCATTCATTTTGATGTGTGTATTCCAACATCAGTGTTTTAGCACAGTCCGTGGGTCCGTGTTTTTAGCACGGATGCACGCTCTATTTTGTCCGTGTTCATGGGTCCGTCACGCCCATTATAGTCTATGGGTCCGTGAAAACCACGGACGCAGCACCGATGCCATCTGTGTTGCATCCGTGTTTCACAGATCATTAGTAAGAGATGCTTTGAAAATAATTTTTCAGCTGTGCAGGGTCAGTAAAACACGGATAGCACACGGACAGCAAAAAAAGTGACACACGGATCCGACACGGATCCTTTAGGGACATCTTCACCGACCACCTTCTCAGGGATTTGAGCGTGGACACGGACGTGTGAATGAGGCTTTATTCTGTGCTTGCTCGGTTATTAGTTTGTCCTTGTTGCTCAATTTTTGATATACTGTATTCGTTTAGCAGTGTGCACTTTAGGCTCCATTCACACGTCCGTAAGGGTTTTGCAGATCCGCAAAACACGGACACCGGACATGTGCACACGGCCCGCTATTGCGGACAAGAAGAGGGCATGTTCTATTTTTTTGCGGAAATTGAAGCGTGGATGCGGAAATGCGGATGTGGACAGCACATATTGTGCTGTCCCCATCCATTCCGGCTCCATTGAAAATGAATGGGTCCGCACCCGTTCCGCAAAATTGCGAACGGATGCGGACCCATTTTGCGGATGTGTGAATGGACCCTTATGCTGTGGCACTTTTGCTTTTTTACTGGACTATTGTTATATGAACTGGTTTATTTTGTGCCCAGTATATTGAGCTATTGTTATAGGGGACTGGTTTTAGTGTGTTTGACATGTTTTTTGTGATTTTAGTGCTTTTAATGTGTGCTCTTTCGGAATGTCCCTGTACAATAAAGATTGTTAATTTATATTTTGTACATTGAGGTGTGCTCATTGCACTAATTGTGTACATTTTGTTATATAGCACTTTATATACTGTTAGTGGTGCCCGCCCCATTGCTAAAATTGTCTTATCTCACAGATTTTTACTGCACCTTTTTACCCTTCGTAAAGCATAGGGTGAAATCTGCACAGAATACACAATGGCAATTTTCCGTTCAGTTTATGTCTCGGAGGATATAGATTTATACCGCTGTAAAGTTTGTGCTGTCGCTGAAACATCTCGGACTACGGATGGAGGAGATAAATCGGTAATAATTTCTTCATTCTAACACAATTTTTAGATTCTGTTTCCTTCTATGTGTGTATCTGGGTTGTGGAAAGAGCGTGAGCAAAATCTGCCCGGACTGTGCATTAGTAATTTCCATATCAGCATCTGATCAGATGGAGATGAGTTTATAAAACCGCGGATGGGGACGTGATTTATAACAGGAGAGATAGACAGGATGGGATGTGATGTCCTGACTGCGGAACATTCTTCTTCGCTGAGGCCGCTGCCCTAATGTGTCTGAATGGAGGGAAAAAATTGGAGGCTGTTCAGCTGAGAACTATTTATGAGAGTAATTCCCTCTGACAATGCCGCTCTGCCATTCTGACAAAAGATTACAGGACAAGCTGGCCAGCGGCCGCGGATATTTTTTTTAATACAGTTTCCTGGAACTAAAAAAATAAAAAATCTTTCTTCCAGGTCATGCTGAGCCGGACAGCGGCCAATGTTCAGAACTGTGTGTAAGAAGTTGTTGGTATGTTTATGTGCTCCAGTCTTATATGAAAAGATCTATCTATCGACAAACATAGTACTGTGTAAATGATGTAGATACAGATAATACTGCCTCCTTGTCTCTCTATGTAAATAAAGTAGGTACAGATAGTACTGCCCTGTCTCTCCATATATAAGGTGTAGGTACAGATAGTACTGCCTCCCTGTAAATGATGTAGGCACAGAAAGTACTGCCTACCTGTAAATGATGTAGGTACAGATGGTACTGCCTTCCTGTCCCCCACTGTAAATGATGTAGGTACAGATAGTACCGCCTCCCTGTCTCTCCCTGTAAATGATGTAGGTACAGATAGTACTGCCTCCCTGTCTCCCCCTGTAAATTATGTAGGTACAGATAGTACTGCCTCCCTGTCTCTCCTTGTAAATGATGTAAGTACAGATAGTACTGCCTCCCTGTCTCTCCCTGTAAATGATGTAGGTACAGATAGTACTGCCTCCCTGTCCCCCACTGTAAATTATGTAGGTACAGATAGTACTGCCTCCCTGTCTCTCCTTGTAAATGATGTAAGTACAGATAGTACTGCCTCCCTGTTTCTCCCCATAAATGATGTAGGTACAGATAGTACTGCCTCCCTGTCTCTCCTTGTAAATGATGTAGGTACAGATAGTACTCCCTCCCTGTCTCTCCTTGTAAATGATGTAAGTACTGATAGTACTGCCTCCCTGTCTCTCCCTGTAAATGATGTAGGTACAGATAGTACTGCCTTCCGTTTCTCCCCATAAATGATGTAGGTACAGATAGTACTGCCTCCCTGTCTCTCCTTGTAAATGATGTAGGTACAGATAGTACTGCCTTCCTGTTTCTCCCCATAAATGATGTAGGTACAGATAGTACTGCCTCCCTGTCTCTACCTGTAAATGATATGGGTACAGATAGTACTGCCTCCCTGTCTCTCCCTGTAAATGATGTAGGTACAGATAGTACTGCCTTCCTGTTTCTCCCCATAAATGATGTAGGTACAGATAGTACTGCCTTCCTGTTTCTCCCCATAAATGATGTAGGTACAGATAGTACTGTCTCCCTGTTTCTCCCCATAAATGATGTAGATACAGATAGTACTGTCTCCCTGTTTCTCCCCATAAATGATGTAGGTACAGATAGTACTGTCTCCCTGTTTCTCCCCATAAATGATGTAGGTACAGATAGTACTGCCTCCCTGTCTCTCCTTGTAAATGATGTAAGTACAGATAGTACTGCCTCCCTGTTTCTCCCCATAAATGATGTAGGTACAGATAGTACTGCCTTCCTGTTTCTCCTCATAAATGATGTAGGTACAGATAGTACTGCCTCCCTGTCTCTCCTTGTAAATGATGTAGGTACAGATAGTACTGCCTTCCTGTTTCTCCCCATACATGATGTATGTACAGATAGTACTGCCTTCCTGTTTCTCCCCATAAATGATGTAGATATAGATAGTACTGCCTCCCTGTCTCCTCCTGTAAATGATGTAGGTACAGATAGTACTGCTTCCCTGTTTCTCCTCATAAATGATGTAGGTACAGATAGTACTGCCTCCCTGTCTCTCCCTGTAAATGATGTAGGTACAGATATTACTGCCCCCCTGTTTCTCCCCATAAATGATGCAGGTACAGATAGTACTGCCTGTAAACCTACAAAACCTCATGCAAGGAAACATATATATATGACATGGCAGTACCTGACCTCATTAAAACACAAAACAAACTCCCATGTCTCATGAAAAAATATCAAATTTTATTATGTCACAATTTAATTTAATATATAAAAAATTATTATAGGATCTATAGAGAAAGACAGAATGGAATACAGGACACCCTGATACAAATGAGATATAACAGTAGAGCAACGATGTGGGGCAATATACAACCAGTATAGGTCTTTGAGATTCAATTAGGACTCAAAACAGGAAGGGTGTACATATATATCTCCCAAGGGACTAATGCATGCAAGGATACAAATAAACCAAAAAGGGTATAGGGTGTAGGATACAGGGGTAAAAAATCACTGACATATGCAGAACTGTATCCCCCCAAAGATGGCTAGTACATGCATATCCCCTATCACATTATCTGAACCCACTGCCAGTATTATAACTGGAAGTAGACCCAAATAAGTGGATCCCTACACTGAAAGATATGGCATGTAAAAAGCAAAAAACAATACATATAAGTAGTGCTGGTAAGAATGAGGATAACACATACCCATATTGCACTCAAACACCGACCGCTCAAACTGCACTGAAAACACCCCTACACGTGTTTCACCGTCCAGGCTTCATCAGGAGGTGATTACCTTCCAGTTATATTGACTGGCGGTGGGCTCAGATAGTGGGATAGGGGATATGCATGTATTAGCCATATTTGGGGGGATACAGTTTTGTATATGTCAGTGATTTTTTACCCCTGTGTCCTATACCCTATACTTTTTTGGTTTATTTGTATCCTTGCATGCATTAGTCCCTTGGGAGATATATATGTACATCCTTCCTAATTTGAGTCCTATTTAGATTTCAAGGACCTATACTGGTTGTATATTGCCCCACACTATTGCTCTACTGTTATATCTCATCTGTATCAGGGTGTCCTGTATTCCATTCTGTCTTTCTCTATAGATCCTATAATAATTTTTTATATATTAAATTAAATTGTGACATAATAAAATTTGATATTTTTTCATGAGACATGGGAGTTTGTTTTGTGTTTTAAACAGATAGTACTGCCTCCCTGTTTCTTCCCATAAATGATGTAGGTACAGAAAGTACTGCCTCCCTGTCTCTCCTTGTAAATGATGTAGGTACAGAAAGTGCGGACTTTCTATAAATCACAAAATAAATTATACATATAAAATAAGCTGATAACTTTCTTAGTTTCCTAATAATCTATAAGTATATTTTAGGCACAGAATCGATGACCTATCCATTTTGTATCCTACAATCTTGCCTCTCTTACCAGTCTTGGTCGCGTCTGTCTGAGAAAAGACTTCAGATCTCCACCAGCCATAAGTTCCAGCAGAATAAAGCGGGGCAAGGCCTGTAAACTCACTCCGATGCATTGCACTATGTTCTGGTGGCTGAACTTACTGTAGAGGAAAGCAGAATGATATTCTCAGAGGATAGGACACTTCCCAGAGCCTATTCTTCTTCAAGTACCAGAGAAGGATATGAGTAGAGAAGAACGTTCTTTCTGGGTCCCTTGATGGGAATGACAACTTACTGCACCACTCATATAACATTCTTTTTAGATGCCGTATTGTGTATGCAGCTCACCTGATAATCAGTGCCTCCATCAGAAAGTCCAGTTCATCCTGCTCGGAGCAAACCTCCGGGAGAGTCTACAGCAGAGGAAAATAGGTGTTATACATAGACTATCCTAAAAGAAAACATCCCTACTAGTGTTGAGCGAACTTGTTTTTTAAGTTCTGCGTCCAAAGTTCGGGTTCGGGTTATCGAAGAATCCCGTTATGGATTCCAAATTCCGTTATGGTCCGTGGTAGCGGAATCCATAACGGGATTCTTCGATAACCCGAACTTTGGACGCAGAACTTAAAACACAAGTTCGCTCAACACTAATCCCTACAATCCTGCACATCACACATTGTACTATTGGTAATACCCCTGATGAGCTAGAGTGGTTTAGGGGTTAGTACCTAATATCCCTGCTGGTCTGGGAGTTAATCTGTGATGCTCAAGGATAGTCTTGGATAATACCTAATACCTGGGGAGGTCTAGAGTGGGTTAGAAATTAACATCAGATATCCCTGGTGGTCTGGTGTTAAATCTGTGATGTTCAAAGATAGACATGGCTAATTCCAAATATCTGATGAGGTCTGGAGTGTTTTAGAGGTTGACACCTAATATCCCTGGTGGGTTGCTGGGAAATCTGTGATGCTCAAAGATAGTTATAGGTAATACCTAATATCTGGGAAGGTCTGGAGTGGGTTAGTGATAAACATCTAATATCTATGGTGGTCTGGTGGTAAATCTATGATGCCTGAGGATTGTTGTGGGTGATGTCTAATATGTGGGGAGGTCTGGAGTGAGTTACAAATTAACATCAGATTTCCCTGGTGGTCTGGTGATAAATCTGAGATGTTCAAGAATAGACATGGCTGGAGATTGGCAATATCCATGGTGGCTTGAAGATAGTTATCTGATATTAGGTAACGCCTAATATCTCAGAAGGTCTGGAGTAGGCTAGAGGTAACACCTAATTTCCCTGGTGGTCTAGTGGTGAAGCTATGATGCCTGAGGATAGTTATGGGTAATAATGACTAATATCTGGGGAGATCTGGAGTGGGTTACAAGTTAACGACTAATTTACCTGGTGATATATGTGTCACGTTTGAGGGTAGTAATGGGTAATACCTATAATTCGGAAAGGTCTGGAGTGGGCTAGAGGTCAACATCTAATTTCCCTGGCGGTCTGGTGGTAAATCTATGATACTCCCAAGGATAGTTATTGTTAATGCCTAAGGTCTGAGAAGGTCTGGAGTGGGTTACAAGTTAACACCTAATTTACCTGGTGGTCTGGTGGTATATATGTCACGCTTGAGAGTAGTTATGGGTAATACCTATTATTCGGGAAGGTCTGGAGTGGGTTAATTAACATTTAATATCCCTGGTGGCCTTGTGGTAAATCTGTGATGTTCGAGGATAGAAAAGCTATAGGTATTTCTGAATACCTGGGGAGGTCTGGAATGGGTTAGAGGTTAACACCTAATATACCTGGTGGTCTGGTGGTAAATACGGGATACTTAATGATAGTTATTGGTAATACATAATATTTGGGAGGCATGGAGAGGGATAGGGGTTAGCATCTATTATTCCTGGTGGTTAAGTGGTAAATCCAAACTTCTCTGCTGATTAATTCCATAATCTATCTTGATGGGGCAGATTTTGTGATTCCCTTATACAGAGCCATAGAAATAGAGATACATTCTGGCTGTGAGGAGCTCCCCCTTGTGGCAGCTGCAGGAAAAACATATTGTGCTGACCTCATCCAAAGGAATTGTCCTCTTTAAAGACCTTACATGACAGCGACCATGAAGGCAGAGGTCTGTCAAGAAATTATCAAAATCCCTGAGCTGAAACAACCTTCTTACGGTAAACCAGACCTTCGCCCTGGTGCTGAGTCGGCATCTATAGAATTCAATGTATTGACAGTCTGACGACTTCAAAAAAAAGGACAAACTGCAGACAAGATGCTCAGCACGTACTTCATATTCAGATTCATCACACCATCCTCTCTCATCAGCAGCCAGCCGCATCCATTACTTATTACCCTCTTCTCTAACAAATTTATAAAGGTCTCTGTGAAAAATTACAAATTAAAGCATCAGATGCAGCAGAGCTGGGTTTGTCATTTTGCAGTTTTTTGGTTTTTTTTGTGCACCGTGATAACTCAATAACATACCATGATAGGCTTACATGTAAAACCCCAACAGCTTGCGATACTATAATGAGTACGCCAGGTGACTAACTCAGCTCTGCTCAATCTGTATGTTTATCTTAGTATATGTTATCTGCGTGTATAGTAGTTGTCTCCTAATACTATTTTACATACCTCAACATTAAAATTGCAGCACCAACAAGGAATAAGACTGAATGAAATTTTGAGGGAGAAATCTATGATGCTAATGATCACTCACTTGTATTCGCCTTAACTTATAGTGATCCGGAACTGACAAACAATAAAACTTAACCTTTATTAAGGTATTTACTGAAATAAGGTCTCTTTTTCGTTAAAAGATAGCCACTCTGTGTAGCCGCAAACCCATGTTTTTTGTCCAGGGGTATGGTATAATTCACAAAACTAGTGAACCATAATCTAGCTGCACAGTTCCACCAGGCTCAATGGGTAACCTCAAGAAAATAATATAGTTTGAGGTGGCTCACTTAGCTGATAGAAATGGGGTAGGTGCTCTATCCAAAATAACGTACCCAACGTTAAAGAGGAGGTTAATAATTGTAAAAGTGATCTCTCCCCAAATTATGTCCAGGTTATGCTGGAGCCTAGTGGCGCACTCCTAATAACATGGAATATAATATAGTCGCACCCGAAGGCGAGTACATTACCGCTCTCTTATGGGCAGATGCAGTTCTGTCTCCAGGTCAGCGCTTACGGTGGTCGGCAGTGGATGGTTGGCGTCCGCGTGAAGCGTCCTCACACGCAGAGCAGGCCGGTCCGGATGTGCGTTAGTGGTTAGCTCGTCACTTCCGGTGACGTCACTAGAAGCTCGCTGGTTGGCGTCCCATGTGGAAATTTTTAGCGGGAAGCTTGTTCCAAGGTGCCAATTGGTTATCCAATAGGGAGAGTGGCCTTAATATTGGATCTTTCTAGGATATCCTTGTAGAATATTCAGCTAGCTGTAGAATTGCTTGCGCAGTGAATATTCTACAAGGATATCCTAGAAAGATCCAATATAAAGGCCACTCTCCCGATTGGATAACCGAGTGGCACCTTGGAACAAGCTTCCCGCTCAGAATTTCCACATGGGACGCCAACCAGCGAGCTTCTAGTGGCCTCACCGGAAGTGACGCGCTAACCACCAACGCACATCCGGACCGGCCTGCTCCGCGTGTGAAGACGCCAACCATCCACTGCCGACCACCGTAAGCACTGACCTGGAGATAGGACTGCATCTGCCAACAAGAAAGCGGTAATGTACTCGCCTTCAGGTGCGACTATATAATATTACATGCTAATAGGAGTGCGCCACTAGGCTCCATCATAACCTGGACATAATTTAGGGAGAGACCAAACTGGTCACGAATCAGGCCTTAACAAATTAACCCTACCTATCTGGGATTATTGTGACCGCAACAATTGTGTGATATCATCTAACTACCAATTTGGGCAACAGTCAAACTGGACATAAACTGTACCATAATCCACCAAGCCAATAATCCCATTAAATTGGGACTAACAGGACCATATCGATTGTGTAGTCAATTGGGACTATTAATGATATCCTTGTGTTTTTAATACTACCTATCCTATAATTCATTTTTATCACCATCTTAGTACTTACTTCTCATAATTTTAATTACCTTCTACAATCGTGACCACTGACTATTTTTATACCCAATAAATATTGTACTCCATGCACAACTGATGTTCTGAGTGCCACCCCTTCAATGGGTAACCTAGACTCAGTGTACCTGAGTACAAAACAAACGTAATATCTAACAACACTGGGCTAGTTGTATTTTTTATATAGCGGTGCTAAGGAAGATAGTCCTCAGCGTTCTGTAATACTTGGTGACACCTAACAGTGCTGCTGAGGACTATCTTCTTCAGCACCGCTATATGCAAAATACAACTAGCCCATTTATATTTCCCCTGATGACAAGGTTTCTTACCTTAGAAACATGCATGTTGGGAAGATTCTAGGGCAACAACAGGGAACGCAATTCCAGGCTTAGGTTCCAGACGGGGGCCCAATTAGTGGGACACTGCGTGGTTAGGATTAAAAGGGCTGGACCAATTATCTTCCCTTGATTACAGGTCCTGCAGATCATCCTAACCACTCAAATGGACCACCTGGAATGCACAGGAACCAACAACGTGAGAATCCGGACCTTCTATCAACTGTAGGGTAGGACAACTGGTGACATCAGTGCTGCCAAGCACATACCAACTCATTATTATCATTGTGTCTGGCTTTGTACTAGGCGGACAACCTGGCTCCTGGCTTTATTGTGCCAAACAGCAGTGTGTTAGATATTACGTTTGTTTTGTACTTAGGTACACTGAGTACCTTCTAGTCCACCAAGCAGGTTACCCATTGAGCCTGGGGGAACTGTGCAGCTAGATTATGGTTCACTAGTTTTGTGAATTATACCCCTGGACAAAAACCAGGAGTTTGCGGCTACACAGAGTGGCTATCTATTAACGAAAAAGAGACCTTATTTCAGTAAATACCTTAATAAAGGTTAAAGGGTTTCTGTCACCAGGATTACACATTATAAGCTGTCTGACATTAGCTATGTGCTAATGTCAGATCAGCTTGATAATGTGCTTTATATGTATTTCTGATGTATATTTAGGCTAAAAAACGTCTTTTTATAATATGTAAATTAGCCTCTAGGAGCAGGGGGGGCGTTGCCCTGCTCCTAGCGGCTCCGTGGGGCAACCTGCTAGCACGCCCCTTCTTTCTTTGATTGATTGTGCCGGGCAGCGATCCTCTCCTGCCTCCGGCACTGTCTCCCTGCAAATCCTGCCGCCGCTCTGTATTCGGCACAGGCGCGGTGAGCTGAGGACAGCAGGCACCAGCGTCCTCAGCTCACCGCGCCTGTGCCGACTACAGAGCGGCGGCGCAGGATTTAGAGGGAGACAGTGCCGGAGGCAGAGAGATCACTGCCCGGCACTGTCAATCAAAGAAAGAAGGGGCGTGCCAGCAGGTTGCCGCACGGAGCCGCTAGGAGCAGGGCAACGCCCCCCCTGCTCCTAGAGGCTAATTTACATATTATAAAAAGACGTTTTTTAGCCTAAATATACATTGGATTTTTATAAAAAAGACATTATCAAGCTGCTCTGACATTAGCACATAGCTAATGTCAGACAGCTTATAATGTTAAAACTTGATGACAGAAACCCTTTAAGTTTTATTGTTTGTCAGTTCCGGATCACTATAAGTTAAGACCAACAAGGATAAGCCATTATGGAAATCAAGGATGTAGCAGGTAACACTAAGATCTGCAGCTGATGAAATTTTCAAGCACCTAGCTCCAATCTGCGGCATGTTGGAGGAACATTAAAGTCAGATTCAAACCCAAGTTTTTTAAGCCAAATGAAACCTCCAAAATCGGATCAGGTTATGAGGGATGCTTTTGATGCCTCCTGTTCATTGACGTGCAACACTTTGAATCCTTGAACTGAGTGGCCTTGGTATGTCACTATGCACCTAGGGCGGGATGTCAGCGCTGTTCTACATTATGTGTCCCAATGGTTGGGAGAATAATGAGGAACTGGAATGACACCAAGAGGTGCACAGAGGAGAACCGGATGGATCGTCTGAATGGCGTGTAGTGATCCATTAGAAATTGGACGTCACATCCCAAACCTAGGGCGGCAAACAGTGTCTACAAACCATCAGAAGGTGTCTGCACGACATTGGGCTACAAGCCAGATGTCCAGCTGCAGGCGCTCTATTGACCTCATGTCACCGCTCTCGAAGGCTATCATGGTCAGGGGTGCACCTAGCCTTTCTGCTGCCTGAGGCGAAAACTGAAACGGCGCCCCAACCCCCCATGCCAATTTCTTAACCTAACCCCTATCCTCCAGCCATACTTGGAAAACATTACATTCAGAGCTACAAAACACACAGGGCAATACAGCGCCATATACTGTGCCCACTGAGCTTTCCAATCCTGCAGAAACCGATAATCCCCCTTCTGCTGCCCCCCTCTTGCCCCTACCGGGTGCTCATTGGTGGTGCACCCCTGATCATGGTGCACGACGTCAATGGAGGCTGGAATAGAGGTCTGTCCTCTTCAGAGAGGAGTCCCACTGCCGGTGATAGGTCTGGAGACTACGTGGGCAACCTCATGAAAAGGCCTTCACAAGGGAACATCACACGACGTCCAACTCCCGGGATTATGGTATGGGGTGGCATAAATTATGATGATAGCCGGACCCCTCTAGTCTACATCTCAGGTTCACTAACAGCTCGGCGTTACATGGATTGGGTTGTGGAACGAGCCGTACGGCCATTTCTCCTAAGTGTCCCTGGAGCAGTTTTTAAGCAAGACAACGTCAGGCCGCATGTTGCCCGTGCTACTGTGAGCAGCCTCCATCACCTAAACGTGCTACCCTGGCCTGAAGCGTCTCCGGACTTGTCTCCCATCGAGTAAATCTGGGACGTCATTGGTCGGCAATTGCAAAGGGAGCGGCCAGCAGCGGATTTTGATGCTTTACGTGTCCAAATGCATACAGCATGGTGGAACATTCCTCAGACAAGCATTAATAACCTCACTGATGGTCCGCAAAAAAAACTGAAGGTACTCCGTGTGCATTCTGTATTTTCATTCCACAACATTTTGAGTCTTGTCCTATTATTGTCAAATTAATGGATCCGCAAAAAATACGTAATGCATACGGAACACATCCGTATGTCATCCGTATTTTGAAGATCCATGCCTACTTTGCCCATGTGTTTACTGTTTACAAACATACAGTATATTACGGTAATGATTACAAATTTCCTGTTTTCATTTGCGATCTATTTGTAACCCTACGGATACAAAAAACGGAACAACGAATCCGTGAAAAACGGACTGCAAAACACATATGGTCGTGTGAACAAGCCCTAAGGGCCCATGCACAGGAACGTGTGCCAGCCGTGGTCGTATTGAATGGGTCTGCGATCCAGGAGATGCGGTGCGGAAGGACGGAGCAGAACCCCATGGAAGCTTCCGTGGTGTTTCTGGCCATGCCTCCGCACCGCAAAAAACTACTGCATGCACTACTTTTTTGTGGAACGGATGGATCACGGACCGATTCAAGTTGAATAGGTCTGGATCCGTCTGCAGCAGCCGCACGGATGTTGCCCGTGCATTGGGGACCGCAATGGGGACACAATGATGTGTTTACCTCGCAGAGGATTGTTCAGACTGGATACAATTGTAACAGATGGTGCAGCCTGAGCCTCGGAGTGAAAACAAGAATATTTCAATCTACTGACAGCAAGCGGAGATGGTGAGAAACTGAAAAACAAAGTATACCAGAAAGTTGCAAACGTTTCCATCATCAATGATTAGCGCTGAAAGTTTCTCCAAAGTTCTCGGGCCTGTAACGTTATATGGGTTCAGCTCAGTTACTCTGGGCTCTGGGGATGTTTTACAACCGTCTTCTGCTTCTTTTACTTTATATATATATTTTACAGGGTCGATTTTATGCCTTCTGTTTGCAATCACGGCGCGGTGCTACACTGGTATCAATTATCTGCAAACTTCTAAAAGTAAAAGGAAACAAGTTGGATCGGAGGAAGGAATACCCCCCCCATCAGACACCAACATAAAGAGAATGGAGAAGAGAAGCGCACCTGCCAAACTCTTCCCGTGATTTAAGACGCATTGGACAGGACATTTTATGAGCCGGCACTAAGCAGGCGCCTGCTTCCGGAGTCACGTCAAGGCAGCGGCAGAGAGGAGTAATGGATGGCTCCTGTGTACCGCGCTTTTATGGAGGATGTTGGACCTCTAACTACTTTAATCAAAAGGACCTGACAATCACTGAAGTCTCCGGCGCGGTTCGGACCGACTTACGCCTGGATTTATGGTCCAAGAAGCCGCTTCTCAAAATAAGTCGTCGATCAACGGTCACAAAAAGCAAAAGAAAAAACGAGACGTTGCCACTTTGTGTCCGTCTCCCAAGTAATGATCTGATGCTGACTCTTCCAGATGAAACTCTGATTTACTTTACGTTTGGTGGAAATGCCCTTTAAGGTCTTTCCCGACTCATAAAGTAAAAGTCCCAGGAAATGAAGCTCCTGATTCATCATTTTCTGTCAAATTGCTAGAAAATGCGTTTCAGCCGTTTCTCAAGTTATAGCCGTTCCTGGTTGACAAGCAACATGGCCGCCATTACAGGGGTTGTCATGTCGATTTTTGGGAGTCCTACACAACTCACCTGGCTATTGACGAGAGCGCACGGCACCGGGGTCAGGCCGGACCACCAAAGGGCACATAGGTATGTGCGGGGGCTAACTATACACAAACATATGAACACGCATATATACACTGCATACTTACACATCTGCACTACACACACAGCTGTAGCCAAAATCAAGGATTCACATCTATTAGAAGAAGAAGAAAAAAGGGATACCCTTGAAATTTGGACGCCCTAGGCGCCTGCCCACAGAGCAAATAGGGCTGAGGCTGAAAAATGAGAACAAAAAATACCCATGAACACTTGCAGAGAGCAGGATGACTTTAAAGGGGCTGTGCAAGAATGGGGAGGGGGATTTGGCAAACCCCCCATTCTGCGAAGGGTCCACAGGCCACGGCGGTGCCAGGCTGCCCTTGCAGGATGACAAATGGTCACATGGTCGCAAGGTGAGCCTGTGATTGGCTGCAGCGATGTCAAACCAGATGTTGACATTGCTAGAGCTCAGCTGAGCATCTCAGGCCTGGAGAAGAAGGAGCGCGATGCCGATGTCAGGAAGCAGGTAAGGCCTCTTTCACACGGGCGTCAAGTTTAACGCCCAGATAAGATGCGGGTGCGTTGCGGGAAAATGCGCGATTTTTCCGCACGAGTGCAAAGCGTTGGTACCCAGACCCGAACCCGGACTTCATCACTAAAGTTTGGGTTTGGGTTAGGTGTTATGTCGATTTTATTATTTTCCCTTATAACATGGTTATAAAGGAAAATAGCATTCTTTAATACAAAATGCTTAGTAAAAGGAAAATTGAGGGTTAAAAAAAAAATATAATTAACTCACCTCCTCCAATTGATCGCGTAGGCGCCGATCTCCTGTTCTCTCTTCAGCTGTGGGTAAAGGACCTGTGGTGATGTCACTGAGCTCATCACATGGTCCATCACCATGGTGATGGACCATGTGATGAGCTCAGTGACATCATCAAAGGTCCTTTACCTACAGCTCAAGAGAGAACAGCAGACCGTCACCTACGCATTCAATTGGAGGAGGTGAGTTCATTATTATTATTTTTTTAACCCTCAATTGTCCTTTTACTAAGCATTCTGTATTGAGAATGCTATTATTTTCCCTTATAACCATGTTATAAGGGAAAATAATAAAGATCGGCTCACCATCTCATAGCAACCATGCGGGAATATCTCACCGCGTACGCACTTGCTTGCGGTTGCTTGCGATTTTCCCGCAGCCCCATTCGTTTCTATAGGGGCTGCGTTGTGTGAAAAACGCAGAAACTAGAGCATGCTGCGATTTTCACGCAACGCAGAAGTGATGCGTGAAAATCACCACTTGTGCACAGCCCCATAGAAATGAATGGGTCCGGATTCAGTGCGGGTGCAATGCGTTCACCTCACGCATTGCACCCGCGCGGAAAACTCGCCCGTGTGAAAGGGGCCTAAGTCAGAAAGCATCCCTTCACAGGTCTGGCAGAATGAGGGGGTTTGCTAAACCCTCCGGCCATTTTTGCAGAACCCCTTTAAATATCTGGTGGGTCCTAATGTGACTCCTGAAAGTCCTTGCAGGATTGTGCAGGTGCAGGAGCGGGAAGGCAGGACTCTGAGGTGGTTTATTACTGCCCAGGCCTGCCCTATTGCTGTCTATGCAGAGCTCAGTTGGTACCATGTTTACAAATCAGGAAGCAGCCATGTGTAAAAAGAAGAAAACACATAAAAACCACAAAAATATAAATAAAAATATAGAATAAAAAATGAACACCACTACTACCCACACTGCAGCTTCTAGTAATTAGACGTTATATCTCCCCTATAGAAAATGAGTGTAACCGGGCCCGGACACAACTGAAACAAAATATTCTAGTTAAACATTGGGCTAAATAATGTGAAAAGTGCTGATCCACCATGAATGGTCGCCTACTGTCCCTCATCTACTGTGGACGTCACCTGGATGAGTCCGTGAAATACAAACACCATAATTTACCTTCACAGCGACCTTCAGGGGCGGCTCATTTGGACCAGACAATACTTGACCTTCATAAACTTCTCCAAATGCGCCATGACCCAGACCTCTGAAAAAGATACAGGGAAGAAATTATAGGCTTCTAATGAATGGGTTAAATTCTAGCACTGTCCGCTATTTATTTATATACAAGCATCAGGCTGTCCCCAATGGGGCTCTCAATCTAAGTTCCCAAAAAGTATCCCATATGACCGTATTATTGCCCTGTGAAATCTGTATCTGTACATAGGAGGCAGTATTATAGTAGTTATATTCTTGTACATAGGAGCAGTATTATAGTAGTTATATTCCTGTACATAGGAGGCAGTATTATAGTAGTTATATTCTTGTACATAGGAGGCAGTATTATAGTAGTTATATTCTTGTACATAGGAGCAGTATTATAGTAGTTATATTCCTGTACATAGGAGGCAGTATTATAGTAGTTATATTCCTGTACATAGGAGGCAGTATTATAGTAGTTATAGTCTTGTACATAGGAGCAGTATTATAGTAGTTATATTCTTGTACATAGGAGGCAGTATTATAGTAGTTATAGTCTTGTACATAGGAGCAGTATTATAGTAGTTATATTCTTGTACATATGAGCAGTATTATAGTAGTTATATTCGTGTACATGGGAGGCAGTATTATAGTAGTTATATTCCTGTACATAGGAGGCAGTATTATAGTAGTTATATTCTTGTACATAGGAGGCAGTATTATAGTAGTTATATTCCTGTACATAGGAGGCAGTATTATAGTAGTTATATTCTTGTACATAGGAGGCAGTATTATAGTAGCTATATTCTTGTACATAGGGGGCAGTATTATAGTAGTTATATTCCTGTACATAGGAGCAGTATTATAGTAGTTATATTCTTGTACATAGGAGAAGTATTATAGTAGTTATATTCTTGTATATAGGAACAGTATTATAGTAGTTATATTCCTGTACATAGGAGCAGTATTATAGTATGTATATTTGTGTACATAGGAGCAATATTATAGTAGTTATATTCTTGTACATAGGAGCAGTATTATAGTAGTTATATTCTTGTACATAGGAGCAGTATTATAGTAGTTATATTCTTGTACATAGGAGACAGTATTATAGTAGTTATATTCCTGTACATAGGAGGCAGTATTATAGTAGTTATATTCTTGTACATAGGAGGCAGTATTATAGTAGTTATATTCTTGTACATAGGAGGCAGTATTATAGTAGTTATATTCTTGTACATAGGAGCAGTATTATAGTAGTTATATTCTTGTACATAGGAGGCAGTATTATAGTAGTTATATTCTTGTACATAGGAGCAGTATTATAGTAGTTATATTCTTGTACATAGGAGGCAGTATTATAGTAGTTATATTCTTGTACATAGGAGCAGTATTATAGTAGTTATATTCTTGTACATAGGAGGCAGTATTATAGTAGTTATATTCTTGTACATAGGAGGCAGTATTATAGTAGTTATATTCTTGTACATAGGAGGCAGTATTATAGTAGTTATATTCTTGTACATAGGAGCAGTATTATAGTAGTTATATTCTTGTACATAGGAGCAGTATTATAGTAGTTATATTCTTGTACATAGGAGCAGTATTATAGTAGTTATATTCTTGTACATAGGAGCAGTATTATAGTAGTTATATTCTTGTACATAGGAGCAGTATTATAGTAGTTATATTCTTGTACATAGGAGCAGTATTATAGTAGTTATATTCTTGTACATAGGAGCAGTATTATAGTAATTATATTCTTGTACATAGGAGCAGTATTATAGTAGTTATATTCTTGTACATAGGAGCAGTATTATAGTAGTTATATTCTTGTACATAGGAGCAGTATTATAGTAGTTATATTCTTGTACATAGGAGGCAGTATTATAGTAGTTATATTCTTGTACATAGGAGCAGTATTATAGTAGTTATATTCTTGTACATAGGAGCAGTATTATAGTAGTTATATTCTTGTACATAGGAGCAGTATTATAGTAGTTATATTCTTGTACATATGGGCAGTATTATAGTAGTTATATTCTTGTACATGGGAGCAGTATTATAGTAGTTATATATTCTTGTACATAGGAGCAGTATTATAATAGTTATATTCTTGTATATAGGAGCAGTATTATAGTAGTTATATATTCTTGTACATAGAAGTCAGTATTATAGTAGTTATATTCTTGTACATAGGAGGCAGTATTATAGTAGATATATTTTTGTACATAGGAGCAGTATTATAATAGTTATATTCTTGTACATAGGAGCAGTATTATAGTAGTTATATTCTTGTACATAGGGGCATTATTATAGTAGATATATTCTTGTACATAGGAGCAGTGTTATAGTAGTTATATTCTGTTATATAAAAGCAGTATTATAGTAGTTATATTCTTGTTCATAGGAGGCAGTAGTATAGTAGTTATATTCTTGTACATAGGAGCAGTATTATAGTAGTTATATTCCTGTACATAGGAGCAGTATTATAGTAGTTATATTCTTGTACATAAAAGGCAGTATTTTAGTAACAATACTCTTGTACACAGGAACAGTGTGTGTATATCATTAGTATGTGCACTTGGTCAGGGATAAGTCATACATGACCTGTGTACTAAGTGGCATGATGGACATTGATTTTGGTAGAACTTTAAAATGCACTGATTGGCTTCTGTGTAGACATCAGTGTAAAATATCTAGACTCTGTTCATCCTGATCTTCCTGGTTTAAAAATCCCATTACACTAATGGAAGGATGGAGACAACATCACCCTCCAAGATCATATGGATTTTGAAGTCCATGTGTCTTCTCCTCATCATGCCATGCATTGGATCTGTCCATCTCCCGTACACTTGAATTCTGGGAGATCTCACCGGCAGCAGTGACGTTATAATCATCTCTGGACCTGTTATTTGCCCGGGAAGATTTCTTAAGTAATTCACAGAAATTGGGAACATCTGACATTGACTATAAATACACCACCAGGAAGGAGTTTTGTCCGCTGTGATGGGGTCTGCGACGTCTCGTTCTGCGATGGCTTCCATGTAAAGGTGAGTGACAGGTTTTCGACGTTGCCTGTAACATATTTATCATTAAAACTTGAAGGAAGTTCTCTTCGGCTCAGGATTTCATCTGTCTTGTCGTTCTCCAACCTTCTTGACAAATTGGTTGTGACTCCGGTACAAGGTCTTCCTCTGGCAGGCCATCAATTTAATGATAAGAGAAGGTGAAGTCACAGCAGATATTTCCCTCTTTCTATCACAAATGGGAGAATTATAGTTAATTTTCAGCTCCTGAATGCGATGAGCTTTGGCCTTGGCAGACCAAGAGATCGTGGGAGTAAATGCAAGTAAAGTGTAGATCACTGAGTTTTTTCCGGACCTCTTGTTATTTGCCAATGACGGTGATATCCATTTAAAGGGCGGTATACACTCTTCTTTATTATGGGTCCGGTGCAATCGTCTTGCAAGGCAGACCTGGTTTTCATAGTTTTTTTTTCTGTTAATAGTGTCCAGGAATTCAAGATATCCATGGAAAGATAGAGCTGCTATATTCTACTCACAGGGACTACTGTCTGGGTGTGGTCATCGGTCTCCTGCTTCCTGTGTCAGTTTTTTTTTTCAATTCAACTTTATTAACAACACAACACTGTCAGAAACGGATAACAAGACTGAATAAAGGGACAGAGAAGAACAGTAAATCTGGCATCTGATGGTCCAGAACGAGGGCAAACATTTTTTGAACTGATCTTTATATGTTTTGACCTTTATCTGTCCAATGATATGGGCCAGTAATTATAAGCGAATGCATTATACACCCTATCAGGTCTGGCTTGGTTGAGCCCAAGGTGGAGCTTAAAGGGGTTTTCTCCTTCGTGTCAATGATTCCACCCCTAAAACGGAATGGTATGGTCCAGGAGACTTGCTCAGTTCCTCTTCATTGGACTTCTGGAGTGCCTCCGGATTATGGTCACCTACCACCAGCCCTTCAGTGATAGAGTCTTATTCTGTGTCCACCCATCTCCTGGCTTAGTGATCACCACTTACAACCATTTATTGAAAATCTCACCTGGAATCAAATTCGGAGGTTCTGACTGGAGAATCCCTTTAAATGACTACCTGGCCTGTTACATTGTATCAATATTTAAAGTAAAAGTTTTTTTTTTACTCAGCACCCTTTTCTTCTGATTATCTCTCCCATCATGCCTTGCAGCGTATAGTCTGATGCATTATATATATATGTAATATACCTACCTTATCAGGGAGATGTTCTTCCTGGGCACCTCCTTCAGGTCCCCTATGGATGTGACCTTGCCGGCGAAGCAATAGTTGGGGTTGTAGTCCGTCATGATGGTGGACGTCCGGACTTTGCTGAGCTTGTAGTCCGGGCTTTGTAGCTCCATCTGTATGGCCTGGAGCTCCTGGTGCTTCCTCCGATAAACTGGAGATAAAGGACAGGGAAATGAGAGACAAGGACACGGATGAGACAGGGATACAAACATGTAATGTGCAGAAAAGATGTGTACAGATGTATCTACTGCTCTACAGAAGTGTATCTAAGCCTATGATGTGTGATACTGTCTGCTGAGCTGTGTCTAATCATATCATGTGTGACACTTCTGCTGAGTCACTGTATCTAATCATATCATGTGTGATACTTCTGCTGAGTCACTGTATCTAATCCTATCATGTGTGATACTTCTGCTGAGTCACTGTATCTAATCCTATCAGATGTGATAATTCTGCTGAGTCACTGTATCTAATCCTATCATGTGTGATACTTCTGCTGAGTCACTGTATCTAATCCTATCAGATGTGATACTTCTGCTGAGTCACTGTATCTAATCCTATCATGTGTGATACTTCTGCTGAGTCACTATATCTAATCCTATCATGTGTGATACTTCTGCTGAGTCACTGTATCTAATCCTATCAGATGTGATACTTCTACTGAGTCACTGTATCTAATCCTATCATGTGTGACACCTCTGCTGAGTCACTGTATCTAATCCTATCATGTGTGATACTTCTGCTGAGTCATTGTATCGAATCCTATCATGTATGATACTTCTGCTGAGTCACTGTATCTAATCCTATCATGTGTGATACTTCTGCTGAGTCACTGTATCTAACCCTATCAGATGTGATACTTCTGCTGAGTCACTGTATCTAATCCTATCATGTGTGATACTTCTGCTGACTCACTGTATCTAATCCTATCAGATGTGATACTTCTGCTGAGTCACTGTATCTAATCCTATCATGTGTGACACTTCTGCTAAGTCACTGTATCTAATCCTATCATGTGTGACACTTCTGCTGAGTCACTGTATCGAATCCTATCATGTGTGATACTTCTGCTGAGTCACTGTATCTAATCCTATCATGTGTGATACTTCTGCTGAGTCACTGTATCTAATCCTATCAGATGTGATACTTCTGCTGAGTCACTGTATCTAATCCTATCATGTGTGATACTTCTGCTGAGTCACTGTATCTAATCCTATCAGATGTGATAATTCTGCTGAGTCACTGTATCTAATCCTATCAGATGTGATACTTCTGCTGAGTCACTGTATCTAATCCTATCAGATGTGATACTTCTGCTGAGTCACTGTATCTAATCCTATCAGATGTGGTACTTCTGCTGAGTCACTGTATCTAATCCTATCAGATGTGATAATTCTGCTGAGTCACTGTATCTAATCCTATCAGATGTGATAATTCTGCTGAGTCACTGTATCTAATCCTATCATGTGTGATACTTCTGCTGAGTCACGGTATCTAATCCTATCATGTGTGATACTTCTGCTGAGTCATTGTATCTAAGCCTATCATGTGTGATACTTCTGCTGAGTCACTGTATCTAATCCTATCATGTGTGATACTTCTGCTGAGTCACTGTATCTAATCCTATCAGATGTGATACTTCTGCTGAGTCACTGTATCTAATCCTATCAGATGTGATACTTCTGCTGAGTCACTGTATCTAATCCTATCATGTGTGATACTTCTGCTGAGTCACTGTATCTAATCCTATAATGTATGATACTTCTGCTGAGTCACTGTATCTAATCCTGTCAGATGCGATACTTCTGCTGAGTCACTGTATCTAATCCTATCATGTGTGATGCTCTTGGCTGAGCTGTTAGAACAGTGTATCTACAACTATCATGTTTGATACCTGCGGTATTTGCCCTGTACGGTGTAGAGCTCGGGGTCTGCGGATTGCTCGATGATAAGGGTCTTCGTCCGATTATTTGCTGGTAACTCACCAATCATTATCCCGGAGAAGGCCAGAATGAGGGCGGCCACGAGCCCCGATGTCACAATGGATAAGACCAAGGACAGAGGGAGATGCGTCTCCTGCGCCGGCTGGATCTGATCGTCTGTAAAATAAAAATAATATTTCCGGAGATTTATTTCCTTATATGCAGATAATAACGCGGGTACAATACGTGGAGCAGCAGCAGCAATATAATGAGTATAATGAGCTCCGCGAGAAAAAGCCGGCGCTTCACCGAGAAGCTGACAACACCGGGTGATAAAACCACATGACCTAATGTATGTCCGAGTTACTATGTTACTATGCTGGTATGACTATGTTACTATGATGGTATGACTATGTTACTATGTTACTATGCTGGTATGACTATGTTACTATGATGGTATGACTATGTTACTATGTTACTATGCTGGTATGACTATGTTACTATGTTACTATGATGGTATGACTATGTTACTATGATGGTATGACTATGTTACTATGTTACTATGATGGTATGACTATGTTACTATGATGGTATGACTATGTTACTATGCTGGTATGACTATGTTACTATGTTACTATGATGGTATGACTATGTTACTATGTTACTATGATGGTATGACTATGTTACTATGCTGGTATGACTATGTTACTATGTTACTATGATGGTATGACTATGTTACTATGATGGTATGACTATGTTACTATGCTGGTATGACTATGTTACTATGATGGTATGACTATGTTACTATGATGGTATGACTATGTTACTATGCTGGTATGACTATGTTACTATGCTGGTATGACTATGTTACTATGATGGTATGACTATGTTACTATGCTGGTATGACTATGTTACTATGATGGTATGACTATGTTACTATGATGGTATGACTAATAGAATTGGTTCCATTAGAATTGGTTCCATTAGAATTGGTATTTAAACAGTCCTCCTCATCATGCTGTTCACATTTTGACATCATGAGACCAAGACGACACCTAACAATTGATCAACAGTACCTCGCCATTGTGAGGCTTCAAGCAGGATTTTCTGAGACGAAAGTGGCCACCGAGCTTAGAGGGTCACAGAGTCATCAGCAGGTTGCAACAGAGATACGGAGAGACCGGAAGAGTCACAGAAAGGCAGAGAAGTGGACCTCCTTTGGCCACATCCCACACTGATGACCGCTTCATAGTGAACAATGCCCTGCAGAACCGGATGATGAATGCCACACAACTCCAGGCACATTTAAGGGAGGTGAGAGGCACCCAGGTGTCACTTCAGACCATTCAAAAACGTTTACATCAGCCTGGTCGACCACCTGCAAGGGTACCTGACCACACTATCAGGCACAGGCGTCATTGTCTTGCATGGGCCAGGGAGCATCTACGCTGGACGAGGGACCAATGGTCCTCAGCACTGTTCACTGATGAAAGTCGGTTCACACTGAGCAGAAATGATGGCCGCCAGTGATGTCAAGATGAGCGCTATGCATCAGTCACTGTTACTATGATGGTATGACTATGTTACTATGCTGGTATGACTATGTTACTATGCTGGTATGACTATGTTACTATGATGGTATGACTATGTTACTATGATGGTATGACTATGTTACTATGATGGTATGATTATGTTACTATGATGGTATGACTATGTTACTATGCTGGTATGACTATGTTACTATGCTGGTATGACTATGTTACTATTATGGTATGACTATGTTACTATGCTGGTATGACTATGTTACTATGATGGTATGACTATGTTACTATGATGGTATGACTATGTTACTATGTTACTATGCTGGTATGACTATGTTACTATGTTACTATGCTGGTATGACTATGTTACTACTATGTTACAATGATGGTATGACTATGTTACTATGATGGTATGACTATGTTACTATGTTACTATGCTGGTATGACTATGTTACTACTATGTTACTATGCTGGTATGACTATGTTACTACTATGTTACTATGCTGGTATGACTAAGTTACTACTATGTTACTATGCTGGTATGATTATGTTACTATGCTGGTATGACTATGTTACTATGTTGGTACGATTTTGTTACTATGCTGGTACGATTATGTTATTATGTTAACAACTTGTAGGAAACAGGCCGAACTGGATGGACAAATGTCTTTTTTCGGTCTTATATACTATGTTACTATGTTATTATGATCCCATAATTTCATAGTTTTCAGTTGGTGTGTAGCATACATCATAATTTCGCTCACAATGTTTCTGCCGGTGGGGAGGCAGTGTAAAATTGCTGCCAGTGGTGCTGTAGCATTTGATTGACGCTGCTGGGAAGGTATTTTGTGTTGCACTGTAGTATCTGATCGGCGCTGCCGCAGAGGTATGTTGTGCTGCACTGTGATATTTGGTGCTGCCGGGGAGGTATTTTACCTTCCTCTGGATCTACTTGCAGGATAAGAGGCTGAACTGGATGGACAAATGTCTTTTTTCAGCCTTATAAACCATGTTACATTGTTGCTGTGATGTTTGCTTGGTGCTGCTGGGGAGGTATCTGGTGCTGCACTATGATATTTATTTGGCACCGCTGGAGAGATGTTTTGCATATGTGGTTGCATTTTTAGAGCAGTGGTGAAGACTGTGACTAAGTAAAGCAAAACCTGCTGGAGTGTGGTTTGTGTGACACAAGTTTTTTGGGTTATGGGGGGGGGGGGGGGGTATGGGTGCAATGAGATTTCTGTCCCAGTGCTGCCTTTCAACCCCATTCTCACCCTGCATGGAAGGATCACAATGGAGTCAAAAAGATAATTTTTGTATATTCTTTCATAGTTTGTTAACTAGGTAAGAAAATCCCTGGTGACCAAAGCGCTTCCATGTCACTGGCAGCACAGGGTTAAACAAATGTGTTCTGCAAACAGCTCCTCATATCTAATCTTCCAGTAACCCCATGCTTGTGACACCTGACTCTTCACCTAAACTATGATGATGTTGATATACACTACTTACAAAAAGTTAGGGATATTTGGCTTGTGGGTAAAATTTCAGGATGAACCTAAAATGCCCTCTAACCCTTACAGGTAAACTGAATGTGACCTTCTGTGACTGCACATGTCCAACTGTTCAGTGTTTCAGGACTTTTTGCACAACTTGCTGTTCTTTAACAAGGAGCTTAACGGCAAAATTCACAACAGGTGTTTAATCCATGAATCGCCCAATAGAATTGGTTCCATTAGAATTGGTATTTAAACAGTCCTCCTCATCATGCTGTTCACATTTTGACATCATGAGACCAAGACCACACCTAACAATTGATCAACAGTACCTCGCCATTGTGAGGCTTCAAGCAGGATGTTCTGAGACAGAAGTGGCCACCGAGCTTAGAGGGTCACAGAGGGTCATCAGCAGGTTGTATCAGAGATACAGAGACTGGAAGAGTCACAGAAAGGCAGAGAAGTGGACGTCCTTTGGCCACATCCCACACTGATGACCGCTTCATTGTGAACAATGCCCTGCAGAGCCGGATGATGAATGCCACACAACTCCAGGCACATTTGCGGGAGGTGAGAGGCACCCAAGTGTCACTTCAGACCATTCAAAAACGTTTACATCAGCCTGGTCGACCACCTGCAAGGGTACCTGACCACACTACCAGGCACAGGCGTCATTGTCTTGCATGGGCCAGGGAGCATCTACGCTGGACGAGGGACCAATGGTCCTCAGCACTGTTCACTGATGAAAGTCGGTTCACACTGAGCAGAAATGATGGCCGCCAGCGATGTCAAGAAGAGAGCTATGCATCAGTCACTGTTTTCACCAGATGAGCCGTTGCTGGTGGTAGTGGAGTTACAGTGTGGGCAGGTGTGTCTAGTCCAGTGATGGGCAAAGTGGGGCTCTCCAGCTGTTACAGAACTACAACTCCCAGCATGCAAAGACTGTCTACAGCTTTCAGCCTACAGCAGGGCATGGTGGGAGTTGTAGTTTTGCAACAGCTGGAGAGCCGCACTTTGCCCATCACTGGTCTAGTCAATAAAGAACTGCCCTACACTGTGTGAATGGCCCAGTGTCAAGCCCATGTGGCTGTATACCCAGCACTGGTGTCGGCTTTTGTTTCAGTAAATTGTTTGAGATGAGGAAATCACTATTGCTGCTTCTACTTAAATGCCCAACTTTTTACGTTTTCCATAAATTTCACCCGAAATCCAAATACCCCTAACTTTTTGTGAGTAGTTGTATTGTAGCATTATTGTCCGGATACTTACCGATACAGGACACCCCGTCGTCGGCCAGCATCCGTCCCAGCTCACAGTGGCACGTCAGCTCTTGAGAGTCCGCGTCTAGGTAACATTCATCCATTTCGCAGTGGCTGCAGTTCAGGTTCAGTTTTATCTCCACTTCTCCATGGCTTTCAGTCACTAGGATATAAAACAGGACGCGGCTCAGGGTTGTGACATTACCTGCAGCTCCCTGCTCCCGAGTCCCCCTGACAACTCTTCCTGTCAGCTCTGACACAGGGAAATTCTGTGGCTCCAGATCACCACGGATCCGCACATACTAATCAGCTTTCATGTATTTGTACCGTAATAGTTATCCCCCCTCCCCCCATGTTACCCTGAAAATGACATGATCGTTACCTTTAAGGGGCGGGGTATACAAAACTCCCAGAGGGCTGATGTAGGACACCCCATCCCAGCCGTCCGCATCGGGGCTGTTGTCGTCTGCTGCATTACCTCCTGCCAGGAGAGGTCGGACAATTTCAGAACACAAATTTCAGACGCATCATTTTAGTTCTTTTTCTTTTGAGCTGTATAAAGGCTTGTTTTTTCGTTTTTGCAGAGTCAGGCCCCATTCACACTTCCGCATTTTAGTCCGCATCTGTTCCGCAATTCTGCGGAATAGATGCAGACCCATTCATTGTGGATGGGGCCGGACGTGATGTGGAGAGCACACTATGTGCTCTCCGCTTCCGCATTTGCAGGACCGCGGCGGCTCCGCAAAAGATAGAGCATGTCCTATTGTTGTCCGCAGCCTGCGGAAAAGAATAGGCATCTCTATGGGGAGTGCCGGCATGGTGTGTTGCGGATCCGCAATTTGCAGATCCGCAACACACCACGGACGTGTGAATGGGGCCTACGGGTATAATCATTTTTTATTCCAGTTTTTTGAGAGGTGGAATGATCAAAAACAAGCTTTTTTTTTCTTTTTCTTTTTAAATGACAAATTAGATAAATTTTTTGCAATTTTTAAATATGTGTATTTTTTATATTTTTGAAAAACTTTAAGAAAGAGATAGTCACACCCCTTCCCCCCTTCTGTCTATCTCGTCATATGCCATGGTCGCTCTCCACCACAGCATCTCTGGGGTTAAACGGCTGACATTAGGGTCTAAAAGGAATAGTTTGCTACATTGTATCCAATGTATCTAATCACTAACTACATCAGCAACACAAACCTCTCATTGGTCATGGACTCCAAGCTGATAAATTATGGTGTCGACCGCCCCTTTCACGCGAACGATATAGTCCGGATCTTTTGTCTGCGATGGCGTTCAGTGGTTCCGTTTTTTTTCATGTGGATGCTATCAATTTTGATGTGTTTTTTACACGTTAAAAGAAAAACAACCTACATCTCGGAGCAACCATCAGTGAAAGATGCTTTGCTTTCGTACTGCATCCAGGTTACATCCGGATGCGATGCGTTTTTCACGGAAGCCCCATTCACTTCAATGGGACCAGGGCTGCGTGAAAAACGAAGAATATAGAACGTGCTGCGATTTTCACGTAACGCAGAGATGATGGGGGAAAAACAACGCTCATGTACATAGACCCATAGAAAGGAATGGGTCAGGATTCAGTGCGGGTGATATGTGTTCACGTCACGCATTCCGCGGAAAACTGGCTCGTGTGAAAAAGGCCTTAGGCAAATTGCGGCCTGCAATGCTCGGGGCACCGGCCGTGGGGCAGCCGCAGCGGATCGCGGACCCATTCACTTGAATGGGTCCGCGATCTGCCCGTTCCGCAAAAAGATAGGACATGTTCTATCTTTTTGCGGGACGGAAGTACGGAACGGAACCCCGCGGAAGCACTCCGTAGTGCTTCCGTATTGTTCCGTTCCGTCATTCCATTCCGCACCGTTCCGCATCTCCGGATTTGCGGACCCATTGAAATGAATGGGTCCGCATCTGTGATGCGGAATGGCCACGGAATGGTGCCCGTGTATTGCGGATCCGCAAATGCGGTCCTCAATACGGGCACAGGGCGCACACGTTCGTGTGCAAGAGGCCTTAGTATTGCAACCCCTAGACCTCCTACAGTGCAGAGCGGCAGAACATGTTCTTTACACGCTGATCCCGCAGAGGGTCGCATGCGAATCTGAGCCCCTGCAACCTCAGGCCACATGCACACGTCGCGGAATACATACACTTTTTTACGCTGATTCCCATGTGGAAAAAACGCAGTTTATTACGGAAACAAAGTGTTTGACTTTACACAAATCTCATGTAGACTTTGCAGATTTTTTTGGTCCTGTGCAGAAATGGACCTGCCACACAGATTACAAATGAAATAGTACGTCAAATATGTTTGCGATTTTAGCTGCGGATTTCACCCTTTTCAATGGTAGAACTGCGACAAAATTGCATCAAATCCACGCCAAAAAATGGTGTTAGACATTGCGGGTTTTGGTGGGGATATGATGCAGAAAAGTTCATAAATCCGTGCGGAAATTTGTGCAGATCTTATGTGTATTCACCCACATTCGGGTTAAAAGCAAATCAACTGAATTTTGCATGCAGCTCTTGGTGTGATTAGAGTATGAAGCATAAAGTCAAGGACAATGTGAATTTAGCCTAGTTACATAACGTGGCACAGGGACAAAAAATCTAAACAAAAAAAACCTTCATTGAGTT
Source organism: Bufotes viridis (assembly GCA_033119425.1). Classification (NCBI taxonomy): domain Eukaryota; kingdom Metazoa; phylum Chordata; class Amphibia; order Anura; family Bufonidae; genus Bufotes; species Bufotes viridis. Next base: position 447,658,376 of record CM065592.1, read on the forward strand.
AGCTGCAGATTCGGGGATGAGAATTTTTCAACATTTTTCCTACGAACTGAGTGCGAGTCTCTTTCTGTGCAGAGTCCGCGCCGCGATACCTGAGAGCTAAAAATGCTCAGAAAATTCCCAAGTGTGCAAATAAATCACAAAATAATGCAGAAAAAGACAGAATAATGTTCTATAATACATTACTAGAAAGTGACTCCACAGGATGTTACACTGGTAATAAAGAAAAGTCATTTATCTCATCTGCTCCAAAACAAGTCACCTTCATGTTCTACAACTTCTACCAACTTCTCATATAAATCACACAATGCAATACAGCACTATAATTATATACAGGAGATACCCAGGTTATACCAGCATGGTCCATATCACTATATACAGAAGATGTATAACTTATACCAGCTGTACATATATAATTATATACAGGAGATGCCCAGGTTATACCAGCATGCTCCATATCACTATATACAGGAAGATGTATAACTTATACCAGCTGTACATATATAATTATATACAGGAGATGCCCAGGTTATACCAGCATGCTCCATATCACTATATACAAGAAGATGTATAACTTATACCAGCTGTACATATATAATTATATACAGGAGATACCCAGGTTATACCAGCATGGTCCATATCACTATATACAAGAAGATGTATAACTTATACCAGCTGTATATATATAATTATATACAGGAGATACCCAGGTTATACCAGCATGCTCCATATCACTATATACAAGAAGATGTATAACTTATACCAGCTGTACATATATAATTATATACAGGAGATGCCCAGGTTATACCAGCATGGTCCATATCACTATATACAAGAATATGCATAACATATACCAGCTGTACATATATAATTATATACAGGAGATACCCAGGTTATACCAGCTGTACATATATAATTATATACAGGAGATGCCCAAGTTATACCAGCATGGTCCATATCACTATATACAAGAAGATATATAACTTATACCAGCTGTACATATATAATTATATACAGGAGATGCCCAGGTTATACCAGCATGCTCCATATCACTGTATACAAGAAGATGTATAACTTATACCAGCTGTACATATATATTTATATACAGGAGATACCCAGGTTATACCAGCATGCTCCATATCACTATATACAGGAAGATGTATAACTTATACCAGCTGTACATATATAATTATATACAGGAGATACCCAGGTTATACCTGCATGCTCCATATCACTATATACAGGAAGATATATAACTTATACCAGCTGTACATATATAATTATATACAGGAGATACCCAGGTTATACCAGCATGCTCCATATCACTATATACAGGAAGATATATAACTTATACCAGCTGTACATATATAATTATATACAGGAGATACCCAGGTTATACCAGCATGCTCCATATCACTGTATACAAGAAGATGTATAACTTATACCAGCTGTACATATATAATTATATACAGGAGATGCCCAGGTTATACCAGCATGCTCCATATCACTATATACAAGAAGATGTATAACTTATACCAGCTGTACATATATAATTATATACAGGAGATGCCCAGGTTATACCAGCATGCTCCATATCACTATATACAAGAAGATGTATAACTTATACCAGCTGTACATATATAATTATATACAGGAGATACCCAGGTTATACCAGCATGGTCCATATCACTATATACAAGAAGATGTATAACTTATACCAGCTGTACATATATAATTATATACAGGAGATACCCAGGTTATACCAGCATGGTCCATATCACTATATACAAGAAGATGTATAACTTATACCAGCTGTACATATATAATTATATACAGAAGATACCCAGGTTATACCAGCATGCTCCATATCACTATATACAAGAAGATATATAACTTATACCAGCTGTACATATATAATTATATACAGGAGATACCCAGGTTATACCAGCATGCTCCATATCACTATATACAGGAAGATGTATAACTTATACCAGCTGTACATATATAATTATATACAGGAGATGCCCAGGTTATACCAGCATGCTCCATATCACTATATACAAGAAGATGTATAACTTATACCAGCTGTACATATAGAATTATATACAGGAGATGCCCAGGTTATACCAGCATGGTCCATATCACTATATACAGGAAGATGTATAACTTATACCAGCTGTACATATATAATTATATACAGGAGATACCCAGGTTATACCAGCATGGTCCATATCACTATATACAAGAAGATGTATAACTTATACCAGCTGTACATATATAATTATATACAGAAGATACCCAGGTTATACCAGCATGCTCCATATCACTATATACAAGAAGATATATAACTTATACCAGCTGTACATATATAATTATATACAGGAGATACCCAGGTTATATCAGCTGTACATATATAATTATATACAGGAGATGCCCAGGTTATACCAGCATGACCCATATCACTATATACAGAAGATGTATAACTTATACCAGCTGTACATATATAATTATATACAGCAGATACCCAGGTTATACCAGCATGCTCCATATCACTATATACAAGAAGATGTATAACTTATACCAGCTGTACATATATATTATATACAGGAGATACCCAGGTTATACCAGCATGGTCCATTTCACTATATACAAGAAGATGTATAACTTATACCAGCTGTACATATATGATTATATACAGGAGATACCCAGGTTATACCAGCATGCTCCATATCACTATATACAAGAAGATGTATAACTTATACCAGCTGTACATATATAATTATATACAGGAGATACCCAGGTTATACCAGCATGCTCCATATCACTATATACAAGAAGATGTATAACTTATACCAGCTGTACATATATAATTATATACAGAAGATGCCCAGGTTATACCAGCTGTACATATATAATTATATACAGGAGATGCCCAGGTTATACCAGCATGCTCCATATAACTATATACAGAAGATGTATAACTTATACCAGCTGTACATATATAATTATATACAAGAGATACCCAGGTTATACCAGCATGGTCCATATCACTATATACAAGAAGATGTATAACTTATACCAGCCGTACATATATAATTATATACAGGAGATACCCAGGTTATATCAGCTGTACATATATAATTATATACAGGAGATGCCCAGGTTATACCAGCATGACCCATATCACTATATACAGAAGATGTATAACTTATACCAGCTGTACATATATAATTATATACAGGAGATACCCAGGTTATACCAGCATGGTCCATATCACTATATACAAGAAGATATATAACTTATACCAGCTGTACATATATAATTATATACAGGAGATACCCAGGTTATACCAGCATGGTCCATATCACTATATACAAGAAGATATATAACTTATACCAGCTGTACATATATAATTATATACAGGAGATACCCAGGTTATATCAGCTGTACATATATAATTATATACAGGAGATGCCCAGGTTATACCAACATGACCCATATCACTATATACAGAAGATGTATAACTTATACCAGCTGTACATATATAATTATATACAGCAGATACCCAGGTTATACCAGCATGCTCCATATCACTATATACAAGAAGATGTATAACTTATACCAGCTGTACATATATATTATATACAGGAGATACCCAGGTTATACCAGCATGGTCCATTTCACTATATACAAGAAGATGTATAACTTATACCAGCTGTACATATATGATTATATACAGGAGATACCCAGGTTATACCAGCATGCTCCATATCACTATATACAAGAAGATGTATAACTTATACCAGCTGTACATATATGATTATATACAGGAGATACCCAGGTTATACCAGCATGCTCCATATCACTATATACAAGAAGATGTATAACTTATACCAGCTGTACATATATAATTATATACAGGAGATACCCAGGTTATACCAGCTGTACATATATAATTATATACAGGAGATGCCCAGGTTATACCAGCATGCTCCATATCACTATATACAAGAAGATGTATAACTTATACCAGCTGTACATATATAATTATATACAGGAGATGCCCAGGTTATACCAGCATGCTCCATATCACTATATACAGGAAGATGTATAACTTATACCAGCTGTACATATATAATTATATACAGGAGATGCCCAGGTTATACCAGCATGCTCCATATCACTATATACAGGAAGATGTATAACTTATACCAGCTGTACATATATAATTATATACAGGAGATACCCAGGTTATACCAGCATGGTCCATATCACTATATACAAGAAGATGTATAACTTATACCAGCTGTACATATATAATTATATACAGGAGATGCCCAGGTTATACCAGCATGGTCCATATCACTATATACAAGAAGATGTATAACTTATACCAGCTGTACATATATAATTATATACAGGAGATACCCAGGTTATACCAGCATGCTCCATATCACTATATACAAGAAGATGTATAACTTATACCAGCTGTACATATATAATTATATACAGGAGATGCCCAGGTTATACCAGCATGCTCCATATCACTATATACAAGAAGATGTATAACTTATACCAGCTGTACATATATAATTATATACAGGAGATACCCAGGTTATACCAGCATGGTCCATATCACTATATACAAGAAGATGTATAACTTATACCAGCTGTACATATATAATTATATACAGGAGATACCCAGGTTATACCAGCATGCTCCATATCACTATATACAAGAAGATGTATAACTTATACCAGCTGTACATATATAATTATATACAGGAGATACCCAGGTTATACCAGCATGCTCCATATCACTATATACAAGAAGATGTATAACTTATACCAGCTGTACATATATGATTATATACAGGAGATGCCCAGGTTATACCAGCATGCTCCATATCACTATATACAAGAAGATGTATAACTTATACCAGCTGTACATATATAATTATATACAGGAGATACCCAGGTTATACCAGCTGTACATATATAATTATATACAGGAGATACCCAGGTTATACCAGCTGTACATATATAATTATATACAGAGGATACCCAGGTTATACCAGCATGCTCCATATCACTATATACAAGAAGATGTATAACTTATACCAGCTGTACATATATAATTATATACAGAGGATACCCAGGTTATACCAGCATGCTCCATATCACTATATACAGGAAGATGTATAACTTATACCAGCTGTACATATATAATTATATACAGGAGATACCCGGGTTATACCAGCATGGTCCATATCTCTATATACCAGGTGACAGTATATACTGTGTATTTTGCATTACATTATTACTAGGGATGAACAAATCGACTTCGGATGAAACTGTACTGTAAAAAAACATTTCCCAAACTCGGGTTCGGTTCCAAGTTGGTAATACCTTCGGCTCTTCGGAGCCAATACATTCTAATACTGTACGGAGCTCCTGCTCCTGCTCTGTACAGTATCGGAACTAAGTTTTATGCGAATCGACTTTCGATGTTTCATCCGAAGTCAATTCGCTCATCCTTAATTATTACATTACTTTTCTTTTCCAAAGATTTTTTTATTATTTTTCAACAATAAAATACAAGCACAGTTCAATGTCCCATTACAGTCTTGGGACCACTTAGTGACAGTGAAGAGTAGGGACATCCACCTATTATAATAGCACAGATGGATGACATAATACAATATAGCAATACAAATGTGGTCCGGTCTTTGTCGTCGGGCCATTGTGATTAGTCATGAAACCTATTACTTTTATACATTGTTGCCATAAGAAAGCAAAGCACAACTGAATCCTACTTACCCATATATCCTCCACCTCCTCCACCTGAGGAGCAGCCGCCTCCGCCGCCTCCGAAACCCCCTCTTGTTTCCCACCCCCACTTCTTAATGGCCTGCGGACAAGATTCCCCCCCAGTTCCACCATCCAAGAGGGATTTTCCTGCCCATGGAACTGATGAGTGATCGCTCCAGCCGCCTCCACCTCCTGCAGAAAAAAACAAGAGGCCAACATCACGGGTAGAAGTTCCCTATGTGTCATAGACTGAGATTTCACTGGCCCTCTTGTAACATCATTAGATATAAATCATATAAATCTACCACTAGGTGGAGCTGTAGAGACTGCTTTTCACTCTGCTGACTGATGCTCATGGCAATGTTTTGCTGAACAGCACACCATCAGGTCAGGGAGGGTATTACAAGTTAAATTTATAATGGATTTAATGTGAAGAGTTTAGAGTTCTGATGATATAAGAATTAGGGCTCATTCAGACGGCCGTAGGCTGTCTGCAAAAATGCGGATCCATCTTTTTGCAGATTAGATGCTGTCGCATTTAATTCTATGGGACCCCTTTCTTCTAATGCACGGCTCAGCAAAAAAAATTAAATATGTCCTATACATGTCAGTGAAAATCAGGACATGGCCCTGTTGGATCAGCAAAAAAAAAAAAAAAAAAAAACGGAATGCAATCCTTTTTTTGCAGACATCCTGACCTGTCCGCAAAAAAACGGATCCGTATTTTTGCGGACAGTATACGGCCGTCTGAATGACCCCTTACACAAATATTTTACTGCCATTGTTATTTTTTATTTTATTTTATAAAAAATGTAACCAAAGATTTACCCGCTGCCCCCGATTTTCCATTGACCCCTGGCATGGTGGAGTTACTCTCCAGCCTCTCTGGCTGAATGATGTTGGCTTTCGCCCGGTACGCTCTTCCTCCTCCCCCTGCCGCAATCAGCAGCGGGATGTATTTTCCGTTCTCCATCTGTGAAGAAAGTGAATACATTTAGTAGAAGTTACATTGTTTCCAGCTGCAGTGAGATCTCCCCCTCCCCAAAATCCTGTTTGCCAGGGGTCCTGTGATGTGGAGGTGTTGGGGGCTTCTCCTTGCCTGTTTCAGCTAGAGCAGTGGTCTGCAACCTATGTCTCTCCAGCTGTTGTGGAACTACAACTCCCAGCATACCATGACTCTCCAGTTCTCCAGCTGTTGTGGAACTACAACTTCCAGCATGCCATGACTCTCCAGTTCTCCAGCTGTTGTGGAACTAAAACTCCCAGCATGCCATGACTCTCCAGTTCTCCAGCTGTTGTGGAACTACAACTCCCAGCATGCCCTGACAGCCGCTGACTTGGCAAGGGTGCACTGCGTTACGGGAAATCCTCTAAGCCAGTCAGTCGGTCAGTGCTGATGGATTTCAACTGGGAAACTGCAGAATTCTGGCTGCAGCTTTAGATGTGACTGGAGTAGAAGACACACCAAGACTAATACAAGCTGAGAAAAGCGTTTCCGAATTTATTCCCAATTTTATAAAGATGTGAAAATCTTAAAAAGCTAAAATTTTGTCAATTCCAATCAAATAACCACCAGGGGGAGTCCTGTGGGAGTCTGCAATGTGTGCTGACCCTGGGCGTATGTATTAGCAATACTGCGGTCTCTGTGTTAATAGCGGGGTTGACTGAGTGTTTAATACTGATGACCTATTCTGAGGGTAGGTCATCAGAATTTTATCGGTGGGGGATCGATACCAGGGACCTCCGACAATCAGCTGCTTGAAGAGGTTGCTGCCTCCTTGCACCTTATCGGGCACAGCGCCACCCACTGGATAGTGGCTGTGCTTGGTATTGCACCTCAGCCCCATTCACTTATATAGGGCTGAGTTGTGCCTAGGTCATGTGACCGATAAACGTGATGTCACTGGCCTAGGAAGAGGCCACAGTGCTCACTAAGTGCCACGCCTCCTTATCACTGAGCATTTATTATAATCTATCATTACGGAAAAAGCAATTTGTTCCTTTATTTATTTATTTTACGCACTTCTATACCTTGGTTTCCAGGCTGATACACTGTGACAAACTCTCAGCTGTGTGAACTCAGCTAATGTTGAGATTCAGCATAGAAACCATAGATTGCTTACACTGCAACAAACGACGATTGAGGACGTGAGGGGCGTTTAGCCTCCGAATTAAGGTTACCGTTCACGTTCGGAGACAGCAAGCAGAGATCTTGACTATTATAAGGGTTTATAGCAGGAGTAGATTGCCTATGGTTACACTGTGTCTCACTGCTGACCACGTGTTGCAGCTTTACACTGTACAGTACGGCATCGTTGCTGCGTTCAGGTTACATTTTCGTTTGCCGCTTATCTTTCCTCTTCTGGTCGCGTCGCTGCAGCCATCGTTACAGTGTCATCTCCAGTCCTCGTGGCAGAGAAGAGTAATTACTCTTTAAACAGCAGAGACTTCTCACTGAATCCTCTCTCCATTAATCCGGGCGCTTTATTAATGACTCTCGCTTCGTTAATATCTATTCTGCCAGCAAGCAGAGGACAGCACAGCTCCGCTTGTTGTCAGCTATGTATTAATTGCCGACATTTCTGCTTCACATAATAATGAGAAGTAATATTTCACCGGCGGAAGGCGAGGAAAATCCATCCGCCGTGGCCCCGGCTACAATGTAGCACCGTCAGCATCGCCCTGTCATGTGACATTGTATCCATCTGGTTTGCAATTTTTGGGGATATTATTACTATTTGCTTTAAAGGGGTTTTCCCATCTCAGACAATGGGGGAATATCGCTAGGATATGGGTCCCACCGCTGGGACGCGCACCTACAATGAGAACGGAGCGGGGAAATAAACGGGGGGCACACTGCGCATCCGCTCTCTATTCATTTCTATGGGGCCGACATTGTTTATGGGGCCGACATAGCGTTTCTATGGGGCCGACGAAAATAGCCGAGCCAGCTCCATAGAAATGAATGGGAGCATGGGCTGCGCATGCGCGGTGCGTCTCTCATTCACTTCTATGGGACAGGCGGGGAGCAGCGCTTGGTGGTGGACGGACCCCAGGAAATACGTGGTCCTCCAGCCACAGGGCTCCCGGCCTCGTTCTCGTTGTAAGTGCGGGTCCCAGCGGTGGGACCCGCACCTATCAGACAATGGGGGCATCTCCTAACGATATGCCCCCATTGTCTGAGATGGGAATAGCCCTTTAAGTGGAACATGTTCTGCCGCGCTGCACTGTGGGAGATGTGACTTCTAGTCAGCAAAGCTTGGATGTGACTAGAGATATGATGTGACAAAATACAGGGCCTTGAAAAAGTATTCATGCCCCTTGAACTTTTCGACCTTCTTTACGTTACACCCACAAACATAAATGTATTTTATTGGGATTTTATGTGAATGACCGATACAAAGTAGCGAGTGTGTATGAAGTGAAAAGAAAATAATACATGGAAATGAAAAGAAAAGCGTGGCGTGCATTAGTATTCAGCCCCCCCGGAGTCAATACTTTGTAGGATCACCTTTCGCTGCAATTCCAGCTGCAGTCTTTTGGGGCACGTCTCTACCAGCTTTGCAGAAGAGCTCGCGCTCAGTCAGATGGGATGGAGAGGGTCTGTGAACAGCAATTTTCAAGTCTTGCCACAGAAATCGCTTACCTTGAAAATATAAGTGGCCCCTCCGCCTCCTCCTCCTCCGCCGGCCCATTCGCTAACACTCCCATTAATTCTGATTTCTTCCTCGATCTGGTTATTTTCGCCCATGCACACCTTCTTCAGGACGGGGTCGGTCTGTGAAAGAAGAGACTGCTATTTATCACCCGGTTCTCTGCCCTTTATTGAAGTGAATGGAAGACGTACCAGGAGGAGCTTGGATTGCTAGCTCCCCGGGCCGCATGCGGGGGGTTATGTGGATGCTCCGACCTCAGTGTAGAGGTGCCTTTCCCTTCTGTACTAATCCCAGAGGACATATAGGTCTGGCGAGAAGGTGAGAGAAAGGGGAGCAGGAGGAGTCTGAGCATAAAATACTTCTTCCCATCCCCAAGGACAGGAGGAAGAACAGCTCTGCAGCACAAAATACTGCTCAATTGAGAATATGGAAATATGACTTTTAAAGAGATACAGTATTATTACCAGTTTTTTAGTCACCCTTTGCTTTACCTTCGGCATTTATATCACATTGACTAATGACTAGAATTGTTTTACTTGGAAACCATCAGCAAGCAGCTATTGTTATGGCTTGTGTCAATAAGGAGGATATGACGATCTAAATCGTCTAATTACCTTGTGACTAAATAATGCTTGCATTGGGTTAATAAGATGGGCTGGACACCCAGTTCATACACAGCAAGGCTCGATTATGTAGTCACAGTACTAAATGAGGCTTCGTTCACACGTAGCGTCCATGTTCCTGCACATTTTTGCCACAGTTTTCCGAAATTGTGACAAAACCGCAGCGATACGGTCAATGGTAGTATAAACACAGACATAGGATGCACAATATAAGTTATAAATAGTATATCAGCCAAAATAAGCTTGCTGATGGTTTCCCTACATTGCGCTTAGTACATCCGTTTCCATTTTGAAGGGTGTAATTACTTTTGCAACTGATTTGTATAGCTCCAATGCAACTAAAAAAAAAAAAAAAAAGTTCTAATCTCCTATCAGCTTTATGCAGAGCTGTGTCTCCATGGTAACAGACTACAAATGAACTCTGTGTAGTCTGATCCTGCAGTTATACTGTTACGCAGTGGGCGTGGATCCACTGTGTCAACCAAGCAGATTCGGCTCGGGGCTAATACTACGGGTGTCAATCTTGGCAGCCCCCTAGTCTTCCCTGGCTTTAACCCCTAGACAGGGATCTGGACTTCACTGCAGGGGAACCCCTAGGTTACTAACTTCCGGAGTAGTCCCGATGTAGTTGACAACTGACCCACGGGGCACCAAAAGAACAGGCAAATCGTAGTCCGTAACAGGCCGAGATCAGGGCAGGCAGAGTACATGTAAACAGAGGTCAGGGCAGGCAGGGTCAGAACATGGGCAGGCAGACAGCGAAGGGTCAAAATCTAGAAAACGGGCAGAGGTCAGTACATGAGCAGGCAAACATAGAAAAGCACATCTTTGCAGCAATTAGCGAACTAGAACCTATTGCTCAGGCAGCCTCCCATAAGAAAGAAGCCTTAGCTGGTGAAGATAAGGGTGCATGTGCACCGCTCCTTTAGGAGGTGGAGGGTGGGCATGCATGCCCTACAGGCAGGGAGAGGCCTAGCTGGCAAGAAGCAGACCTCAGGCTGCCTGAAGGGACAGAGCTACTTTAGTGGCTAGGTCCTCCAGGAAGTGGGGAAGAAAAACGGTGTGGTCTGCGCCACTGGAACCCGAAGTGAAGAAACCGGTGAGCAGCGCAGCGGCGGCCACAGACCATCACAGACCACCACTGTAACATCTGCGTTACTCTACAACCTTTGTCTTTTAGGCCTCTTGCACACGAACGTTGTGTGCCCGTGGCCGTACTGCGGCCCACATACGACGGGTCCACAATACACGGGCACCGGCTGGTGTGCACTCTGGATGACGGATGCGGACCCATTCACTTAAGTAGGCCCGCAATTACGGAGATGCGAAACGGAAGCACGGATCGGAACCCCACGGAAGCACTACGAACTTGTTCTATTTCTTTGCAGTGCGGACGGATCACGGACCCATTCAAGTTAAATGGGTCTCGATCCCTCCCGGTCGCCGCAAATTGCAGTCCCCAATGCACGGAACGGATGCACAATGTTCGAGTGCAAGAGTCCTCACTGTGATGGGTAAAGGACTGATTTTAGAAGTTGGTGAGTACGGCATCTCACATTCTACCTTCATTGGATGGCAGCGGTCTTGTTGCCGAGCATCACCGTTTTGCCAAGTGACCACACGCTGACCACAGTCTTGAGTCCTTTCCTGCACACCCGATCCTGGACCATGTGAGGTTGTGCAGACTTTTTTCTATAATTATGCATCAGACCAGGAAAGTATTGATGCCTCCTGTTTACCAGCCGGAGGGGATGTCAATACTAATGCAATAAACTCTGCGCTGCCACATCCTCATTATGGCTGTTATTGTAAATGAGAAGTCTGAGCCGCAGATCACATGATGCTGGGACGACCAATGAAATGAGATTACACAGAGGTAGGAGAACCACAAATAATGTCCCAATAATGAGAGTCACAGCCATCATAGATGACCTCTGGCAGGACAATGACGCCGCAGGACACTGATAACTGGGAGACAGAACAACGACACCTGGGGTGCAGGACAATGACACCTGGGGGACAGGTCAATAACACCTGGGGGACAGGACAATGACACCTGGGGGGCAGGACAATGACACCTGGGGGGCAGGACAATGACACCTGGGGAACAGAATAACGACACCTGGGGTGCAGGACAATGACACCTGGGGGGCAGGACAATAACACCTGGGGGGCAGGACAATAACACCTGGGGGGCAGGACACTGATAATTGGGGGACAGAATAACAACACCTGGGGGACAGGTCAATGACACCTGGGGGGCAGGACAATAACACTTTGGGGGGCAGGACACTGATAATTGGGGGACAGAATAACAACACCTGGGGTGCAGGACAATGACACCTGGGGGACAGGTCAATAACACCTGGGGGACAGGATAACAATACATGGGGTGCAGGACAATGACACCTGGGGGGCAGGACACTGATAACTGGGGGACAAGGCAATAACACCTGGGGGGCAGGACACTGATAACTGGGGGACAGAACAACGACACCTGGGGGGCAGGACACTGATAACTGGGGGACAGAACAACGACACCTGGGGTGCAGGACACTGATAACTGGGGGGCAGGACACTGATAACTGGGTGACAGAATAACGACACCTGGGGTGCAGGACACTGATAACTGGGAGACAGAACGACGACACCTGGGGTGCAGGACACTGACACCTGGGGGGCAGGACACTGATAACTGGGGGACAGAATAACAACACCTGGGGGACAGGTCAATGACACCTGGGGTGCAGGACAATAACACTTGGGGGGCAGGACACTGATAATTAGGGGACAGAATAACAACACCTGGGGTGCAGGACAATGACACCTAGGGGACAGGACAACGACACCTGAGAGACAGGACAATGACACCTAGGATGTAGGACAATGACAACTGGGGACAGAACAACGACACCTGGGGGCAGGACAATGACACTTGGGGGAAAGGACAGTGACACGTGGAGGACAGGAAACTGACACCTGGGTACAGCATACTGACACTAATAGTGATGAGATTGTCAGCTCACTGGGGACAGAGATGTGAGTGATGACAATCTTTGTACCGCGCTGCGGAATATGTTGGTGACATGCACGAATGTATTACATTACTTGTACATTATATCCACTTACTCTGGGACAGGCGTCTTCACCTTGCTGACCGACCAGTATGTACAAGATGTCGTCCTTCTGTAACTCGAACACGCCGACCAGCGCCGTCCCGTGCGCTCTAGAAGGGGTTTTTACCCCAATCCCACCGGCTGCTCCATAACCAGAGATCCTGAGGAGAGAAGGACATGAAGTGACCACTGGACAATCTGCTGCCTCCATTACAGAGGAGAACCTACAGGACACCCAACCTCATCAATGAGAGCCGGCTACATTATATCCTGCACTGCACACATCTACCACTAGGAGGAGCCTTAGAGTGCTGAACCACATAGACTCACAAACAATAAGGCTAGGTTCAGAAGACGACAATTGTCGCGCAACATTTTGTCGCACTAATGTCGCGCGACAATTTTTATAATGGGAGTCTATGGTGTCGCATTGCGACATGCGACATGCTGCGATTACGACGCGACAGTCGCAAAAAATCCCTTCAAGATGGGTTTTTCTGCGACTGTCGCGTTGCAGTCGCAGCATGTCGATGCGACACCATAGACTCCCATTATAAAAATTGTCGCGCGACAAATGTTGCAGTGAAGTTGTGCCCTATTTGTCGCGCGACTTTTTGTCGCACGACAGTTGTCGTCGCCTGAACCTAGCCTAAGAGTTACATAATGGAAGGAGCAGAGTCCTTCCAGCAGCACAGAGGATTTCAGGAGAGGAGTGTGCTGATCTTGTGGAGGTCACAGGCTGATAGTTACATAGTGGAAGGAGCAGGGTCCCCAGCAGCACAGAGGATTTCAGGAGAGGAGTGTGCTGATCTTGTGGAGGTCACAGGCTGAGAGTTACATAGTGGAAGGAGCAGGGTCCCCAGCAGCACAGAGGATTTCAGGAGAGGAGTGTGCTGATCTTGTGGAGGTCACAGGCTGATAGTTACATAGTGGAAGGAGCAGGGTCTCCAGCAGCACAGAGTATTTCAGGAGAGGAGTGGGAGAGGAGTGTGCTGATCTTGTGGGAGGTCACATGCTGATAGTTACATAGTGGAAGGAGCAGTGTCCACAGCAGCACAGAGGATTTCAGGAGGGGAGTGTGCCGATCTTGTGGAAAGTCACAGACTGAGAGTTAAATAGCGGAAGAAGCAGAGACTTTAAATCCGTCCATTACTATACACAGGCATATAGCTGCTATGGGAAGTCAGTGATCAGGTACACTGCTGAAGATTGCAAGCTCTTGTGACCAGGTCAATACATAATCTGTAGATATACAAATTTTAATCATGACATGGTTGAGTATTATAAGAAGGGCAGATTATAATCTCGTGCCGCTAAATTGTTCTTAAAGCAGCAAGATATTAACTAGAGGCAGAATATAAATACCCAGAAGAGTCTAATTATCATCAAGTAATTACACAGCTCAAGAGACAGATGTTAATGAGAAGGACCGAGCGCCGCTGATCTCATGTAATTACAGCCTGAAGAGCACCATGCCGTGAAAATCACCGCCAATAACAGGCGGCCATCAAACGGACCACACCGAGGGGAGGACGAGAGGACCAGGAACTAAACGTACTGTACAAAGGAGGAAACTGCAAGAAAAAGAGGCCTATCATACTCCATACTGTACATAGGAGCAGTATTATAGTAGTTATATTCCTGTACATAGGAGGCAGTATTATAGTAGTTATATTCTTGTACATAGGGGCAGTATTATAGTAGTTATATTCTTGTACATAGGAGGCAGTATTATGGTAGTTATATTCCTGTACATAGGAGCAGTATTATAGTAGTTATATTCTTGTACATAGGAGGCAGTATAATAGTAGTTATATTCTTGTACATAGGAGCAGTATTATAGTAGTTATATTCCTGTACATAGGGGCAGTATTATAGTAGTTATATTCTTGTACATAAGAGGCAGTATTATAGTAGTTATATTCTTGTACATAGGAGCAGTATTATAGTAGTTATATTCTTGTACATAGGCGGCAGTATTATAGTAGTTATATTCTTGTACATAAGAGGCAGTATTATAGTAGTTATATTCTTGTACATAGGAGCAGTATTGTAGTAGATATATTCTTGTACATAGGAGTAGTATTATAGTAGTTATATTCTTGTACATAGGAGGCAGTATTATAGTAGTTATATTCTTGTACATAGGAGCAGTATTATAGTAGTTATATTCTTGTACAGAGGAGCAGTATTATAGTAGTTATATTCTTGTACATAGGAGGCAGTATTATAGTAGTTATATTCTTGTACATAGGAGCAGTATTGTAGTAGATGTATTCTTGTACATAGGAGCAGTATTATAGTAGTTATATTCTTGTACATAGGAGCAGTGTTATAGTAGGTATATTCTTGTACATAAGAGCAGTATTATAGTAGTTATATTCTTGTACATAGGAGCAGTGTTATAGTAGTTATATTCTTGTACATAGGAGCAGTGTTATAGTAGGTATATTCTTGTACATAAGAGCAGTATTATAGTAGTTATATCCTTTGTGGGGAGTCGCTCTGGTAGACAGCGGTGCGGGTGCAGTTTAGAGGCAAAACAAGGAGTCCAGATTGTGCAACAAACAGTGTTTTATTCACACTTGCACACAAAATGAAAAACAGTCTCTTGGTGACAGTTCACACACAACGGAAATAACGTAGCCAAACAAAAACAGTCCAACACAGGTTCAGTCACCTGGGAGGTGTAGGTGCAGGTTCGCACCACGCTGTCGGCCCAGCCGCAGGAGAATCCAGCTTCAGGTAGCCAGGAACAAAATACCTCCTTACTGAGCTCTTTCCTCCTAGACAGAGAACTCCCAGCCCTGTTAGCAGCTCCAGGATAATCACACTCCCCAGACACAGCTGCTGGCTGCGTTTTATATCCAGCCCAAAACATGGACTGGACCGTGGGGAGCAGCCACCCACCCTACTCTTTAGCTGCTCCCAGTAAGAGCCGGCCCGGATCGGCTTTGCAGCCATGCTATTAACAAAGTCAAACAGCACTAGCTGCTGCAGACAAAAACCCGGCTCTCACCTCACCGAGGCCAGCAACCTCGGTGACACGTACCTGCCATCACATATGACACCTTGCACCTTACCACATACCCCCCTTTGTTCAACCCTGGGGGTGAACACACGTGAAGGCAGTGGACGCGGGACAGGGCATCTGCGTTGCCCTGCAAGCGGCCTGCCCTGTGTTCCACGGAAAACTTGAAATTTTGAAGAGATAGGAACCACCTGGTGACCCGAGCATTCCTCTCCTTGGCCTGACTCATCCATTTGAGGGGGAATGGTCGGTCACCAGACAGAACCTCCTCCCTAACAGGTAGTAGCGGAGAGATTCGAGTGCCCACTTGATAGCCAGGCACTCCCTCTCCACTATACTATACCTGGACTCGGCGGGACTGAGCTTACGGCTCAGGAAGACAACGGGATGTTCTTCCCCGTTGACCTCCTGCGACAGTACCGCACCGAGGCCTACCTCCGAGGCGTCGGTCTGTACGACAAACTCCTTGTTGAAGTCGGGTGTCACCAAAACCGGGGACCTACACAGGGCCGACTTCAACGCGGAGAAAGCCTCCTCCGCCTTCTCACTCCAGCTAACCCTCCCAGACTTTCGCCCTTCAACAGGTCTGTCAATGGCGCTGCTATTGTGGCAAAGTGGGGCACAAACCTCATGTAGTAACCTACAATCCCCAGGAACGACTTTACCTGCCTGGTGGTGACCGGTCGGGGCCAGTTACGAATGGCCTCTACCTTGGTTACCTGAGGTTTGATGACTCCCGCCCAATTACATATCCCAGATATTTTGTCTCCTCTAACCCTATGGAGCACTTCTTTGGGTTAGCGGTCAGTCCGGCTTTCCTCAGGGCATCCACTACCGCCTGCACCTTGGGTAAATGGCTTTCCCAGTCGGTGCTGTGGATGACTACATCATCCAAGTAGGCCGAGGCGTACCGACGATGTGGTCGCAGCACTATGTCCATTAACCTTTGGAAAGTGGCGGGGCGCCATGCAGGCCAAAGGGTAACACCTTGTAGTGATACAGGCCCTGCGGGTAACAAATGCGTTTTTCCTTAGCCGACTCCGTTAAGGGTACCTGCCAGTACCCTTTAGTGAGGTCCAGCACAGAAAAATAACGGGCTTGTCCTAAACTTTCAACCAGCTCGTCTACTCGGGGCATGGGATACGCGTCAAACTTGGATACTTCATTTAACTTGCGAAAGTCGTTGCAGAACACGTAACGTCCCATCCGGCTTAGGTATTAGGACTATGGGACTGGCCCACTCACTTTTCGACTCCTCAATGACCTCGAGCTTCAACATTAACTGTACTTCCTCCGCGATGGCCCGTCGCCGAGCCTCGGGTACCCGGTATGGTTTTAACCGGATCTTGGCCTGAGGCTCAGTGACGATGTCATGTTGTATGAGAGACGTGCGGCCAGGAGGTCCGAGAACACATCCGTGTTCCGACTGACGAACTCCCTGACTTCCTGAACTTGTTTGGAAGACAGGCTGTCTGCAATTTTACCGTGGTTACTGCTTCACAGGCCTCGAACTGTGGGGCTGGACCCTTTTCACCTAGAAGCCCTGGCCGGGGCTGTGGTCGTCGGCCGTGTCCCTATCTTTCCACGGCTTAAGTAAATTCACGTGGTACACCTGCTCCGGCTTGCGCCGCCTGGCTGGTGTACTTTGTAATTTACTTCCCCTACTTCTCGATCACCTCATAGGGGCCCTGCCACCTAGCTAGGAACTTGCTGTCAAGGGTGGGTACCAGAACCAAAACCCGATCTCCCGGATTGAAGCCCCGTACCCGAGCCTGACGATTATACACCCTACTCTGGGCTTGTTGCGCTGCCTCCATATGCTCCCGGACCAGCGGCAACACCCTTTCTATCCGTTCCTGCATCTGGGCGACATACTCAATGACACTTTTGTGGGGGACAGGCTGTTGTTCCCATGCTTTCTTGGCGATATCCAACAGGCCCCGAGGGTGTCTGCCATAAAGCAGTTCGAAGGGCGAGAACCCAGTAGAGGCCTGGGGTACCTCTCGCACTGCGAACATGAGATAGGGCAGAAGCAGGTCCCAGTCCTTCCCATCTCTAGACACCACCCTTTTTAACATATTTTTAGAGTTTGGTTAAACCTCTCAACAAGACCGTCTGTTTGCGGATGGTAAGCGGACGTCCGTAACTGCTTTATACGCAACAATTTACACAGTTCCTTCATTACTTTGGACATAAAGGGGTCCCTTGGTCTGTCAGAACCTCTTTTGGCAGGCCCACACGGGAAAACATCTCCATTAACTCTTTGGCAATGAGCCTAGCTGAGGTATGTCGCAGGGGCACCGCCTCCGGATACCGAGTGGCATAGTCGAGAACTACCAGAATGTGTTGGTGGCCCCTGGCAGACTTTGGTACAGGCCCAATTAAATCCATAGCGACTCGCTCAAACGGGACCTCAATAATTGGCAGAGGTACCAGAGGACTACGGAAATGAGGCTGGGGGCTAGTTATCTGACAGGTTGGACAGGACTTACAATAATTTTCTACCTCCTTGAACACACTGGGCCAATAAAACCGCTGCAGTATGCGGTCCTGGGTTTTCTGCCACCCCAGGTGTCCCCAAGAACATGTTGGTGGGCAAGCTCCATGACAAGCTTGCGATGCGCTGTGGGCACCACCAACTGTTCAACAGGTTCACCTCGGACTTGGTTCACCCGATACAACATATCCTGTAGAACAATAAATCGTGGGAACATTAATTCAGCCCCCTGGTTTCTGGGGTTTACCATCAATTTCAGCACATTCTCCCAGGCCCTGGTTAGGGTTTGGTCCCGGTGTTGTGCGGTCCCAAAATTTTCCCGGAGACATTGAGGTCTGCCAACTCAGGTCCCGGTGGCAAGTCCTCCGTGTCTCCCACCATTACACTCAGTGGGGTTGTCTCCCCCTCTACCGCTGGAGCAGTGGTCACCCCTACCGCCGGCCCTTCAGACTCGGGCTCCCAGGGTTCTGGCCTTCCAGCGGTATCAGGCCACTCTACTAGGGTCACCCCTGTCTCGGGTCCCTCAGATACCTTTATTGCCGGCCACAGCGCCGGAAAACCGAGGAAGTCCCTCCCAAGTATTAGTTCATGTGGGAGTTTAGTAGCGACAGCCACCTCGTGGGTCCACCTACCAGCCGCTGTGGACAAAGTCACTAGTGCAGTGGGGTAGTCTTTCAGGTCTCCGTGGATGCACAGGACCCCGACTTTACGGCCAGTATACTCCACAGGCCGTACAAGGGCAGCCCTTACCAGGGAGACTAAACTCCCGGAGTCCAGCAGAGCCACCGCCAGCGAATCTCCCACCTCTACCTGACACAGGTGGTTATGGTCTTGCACCTCACGGGTGCCAGTTGCGCACAGCTTCCGTGCATACAAGGAGTGGCGACCCCCATAGTTCACCTCCATCGGCTCATCCCGATGCGGACAGTCGGCCCTGATGTGGCCTGGCTCCTGACACCTCCAGCATACCACGGGAGGCGGACTCGCAGGGGTATCTTCCGTACAGGCCGCTCTGTCGCCGGACGTCGGAACTGGGGCAGAGGCCTCCGGGGTTTGACTGACCCCTTCCCAGCAAGACTCCCTGCAGGTTTCTGGTGGCCTCGTACCGCTCCACCAGGTCGACCATCTCCAGGGCATTGGTGGGCGATACCTGGCCGACCCAGTGCTGGAGAGGGTAAGGCAAAGCCCTCCAGAAGACATCGGCTAACAGACGGTCGAGCATAGCAGTGGGAGTCAGTATGTCTGGCTGCAGCCATTTTGCAACCGTTGTAGCAAGTCATAGTATTGTGGCCTGGCGGGTTCAGCCACGTTAAAGTCCCACTGGTGGACACGCTGAGCCCGGACCAAAACATTCACCCCCAGTCTTGCCAGGATCTCACCTTTCACAGTTGGGTAGTCAGCTGCTTGGTCATCTGGGAGGTCAAAAATACTTGCTGGGGTCCAGGCGCCAGGAACGGAGCGGCGACCTCTGCCCACTGTTCTCGGGGTAATTTCTCCCTCACGGCCACCTTCTCGAACACCGCCAGATAGGTCTCCACATCATCCGAGGGGTCATCTTAGGGATCGCGGCACGGACAGCTTTCCGGGCATCATGGGCGCGGTGGGACGCTCCTGCCGCTTGCAGCGCCATCACGTGCTGTAGCAGTAGCTGGTTGGTCTCCCGCTGCTGCACGTTAGCCTCTATGAGGGCTTTCACAGCCGCCTCCATTTTGTCGGGGATCACAGGCTGCAACTTTGCCGGCTTAATATAGGACATTCACTTTTTCTCAGCAAAAACAAAGTTCGGCGTTCACGCCAGCCTCACTGCGCATGCCCGCATCCGACACCAAATGTGGAGAGTCGCTCTGGTAGACAGCGGTGCGGGTGCAGTTTAGAGGCAAAACAAGGAGTCCAGATTGTGCAACAAACAGTGTTTTATTCACACTTGCACACAAAATGAAAAACAGTCTCTTGGTGACAGTTCACACACAACGGAAATAACGTAGCCAAACAAAAACAGTCCAACACAGGTTCAGTCACCTGGGAGGTGTAGGTGCAGGTTCGCACCACGCTGTCGGCCCAGCCGCAGGAGAATCCAGCTTCAGGCAGCCAGGAACAAAATACCTCCTTGCTGAGCTCTTTCCTCCTGGACAGAGAACTCCCAGCCCTGTTAGCAGCTCCAGGATAATCACACTCCCCAGACACAGCTGCTGGCTGCGTTTTATATCCAGCCCAAAACATGGACTGGACCGTGGGGAGCAGCCACCCACCCTACTCTTTAGCTGCTCCCAGTAAGAGCCGGCCCGGATCGGCTTTGCAGCCATGCTATTAACAAAGTCAAACAGCACTAGCTGCTGCAGACAAAAACCGTACAGTATTATAGTAGTTATATTCTTGTACATAGGAGCAGTGTTATAGTAGGTATATTCTTGTACATAAGAGCAGTATTATAGTAGTTATATTCTTGTACATAGGAGCAGTATTATAGTAGTTATATTCTTGTACATAGGAGCAGTATTATAGTAGTTATATTCTTGTACATAGGAGCAGTATTATAGTAGTTATATTCTTGTACATAGGCACAGTATTATAGTAGTTATATTCTTGTACATAGGAGCAGTAATATAGTAGTTATATACTTGTACATAGGAGCAGTATCATAGTAGTTATATTCTTGTACATAGGAGCAGTATTATAGTAGTTATATTCTTGTACATAGGAGCAGTATTATATTAGTTATATGAACAATGAACATTGCTTGTTTTTAACCACAGTTCTTATCACTTTTAAACATATGATTTTTGTTTGGAAAGCCTGTGTGATCTCTTTCTTTCCTGTACTATAATACCTTTTCGTCAGTGTACCTGTCGTCTCGTAGTAATCTCAGCTCACCCGTTGCAGTGCATCCATGAGTTGTGTGAACCGTTCTGTTACCCTGGGTTCACACCTGAGCGTTTTACAGCGCGTTCAAACGCGCTGTAAAACGCTCAACAGATTAAAACCAATGCATCCCTATGGGAGTGGTTCACACTTGAGCGTTTTACAGTGCGTTTGAACACGCTGTAAAACGCCCAACGCATAAACAAGTACTCGAGCTTCTTTTGGGGCGTTTGACGCACGTTTTGTGATTGACACCACAGTAGTCAATCACAAGAACGCGCGTTTTACGCGCGTTTCCTATTTGCAAAAACGCGCTGAAATACGCGCGACAAAAACGCGCGTAAAACGCGCGTTTTTAGAACGCTCAGGTCTGAACCCAGGGTAAGAGATCTGTCCATTTGTTACTTTACTAATCCTTCTCGTCAGAATACTCTCCCTATATGATCCCCATCACGTTTCATGACTATAAGAACAGAGACCTCCCTGAGACCACCTCCTGCCTGGATTCCTGTGCTGGGAGCGGGAGGAGCCCCCCATAGCCGTGCAGCAAGGTCTTCAGTCTGGTGGTAGCTCGCAGGGCTTGCTGGGATTTGTGATTCCTCCACAGATTACCATGTCACTGTTTCTGTAATGGTACTGCAGTGTTCCAATACTAAATGTTTTCAGGATCTCTGCTTGCTCTCAGTGAATGGGAAAAGTCTTAGCTACATCCAGCTAAACACATATGAATCTTTCTCCTTTCCTGACAATGTATCAGTCTGCATTCAGCGACAATTCTGAGGTGTGAGAAGCATCACATCTTTACAGGGTTATCAGAAAATGGAGATCTTCCTGACAGTTCTTCATTGTTGCTTTTCCTGCTTTACAGCTGGTCGATTTGTTACACTGTATCAGCGTAGGTAATCTTCTGTGATGTAAAAAACGTAATATAAATTTCTGGGGGCCTTTTATATGTAAAGGGTCCTGGGCGGGCGAGAAGAGGCTATGGAGCGGCAGAAAATCATGCTGATACACGTTTTTCAGATCATTTGCTAAATAATGATTTTTTAAATTGCTCTCTGATCGGTAACGGGCGCCTGGTTTCGCAGGTTTACCCATTAAAAATTAACAATCCATGAATTTCTAACAATGAATATGAGAAATGTGTCAACTCATAAGTCATGTGCATTCCGTGTCTGTATGTACGTATTTCCGTTCCGCAAAAAAATAGAACATCTCCTATTATTTTCCGCATTATGGACAAGGATAGCACTGTTCTATCAGGGGCCAGCTGTTTTGTTCCGCAAAATACGTAATGCACACGGACGTCATCCGTATTTTTTGCAGATCCATTTTTTGTGGACCGCAAAATACATACGATCGTGTGCATGAGCCCTTACTCTGCGTTCCCACAATAAATCTACTCCAACATTCACACGTGTTACTTGTGAATTTTTCTGCCGCTCTTTCCGCACTAAAAATTCACAGAAGTAATTGGCATGCTGCTGTTATTTTTGCATGTAAAAAATAGGCAATGGGGGTCATTTATCAAGGGACTTGCGACTATTTTAATTGTAAAAAAAGACCCTTTTCCGTTCAGCTGTGCTGCAATATTTAGTCGCATGGCTGGGGCGTGTCAGGGTCCGTAAGAGGTGTACATGTTGGCGTTAACCTACTTCATCCAGGGGCCAGGTGCACGGACCGCCATAGATGCGCCAAAGTTATGACATCATAAATTAGCCGAATCTTACAGCAGTGTGGGGGGGGAATCTAAGACCGGCCTTAGTAAATGACCCCCAATGTGTACATGAGTTTTGGCAAATTTCATTCGCTTTGCTGGTGATGTATTAGGCTGTTGGTTTTCTGCATAAAAACCCGGAAAGTAAAAAACGCACGCAATCCACATCATGTGCATGAGGCCTAACTCCTGTTTCGTTTCCATGTTTTTATTCACCGACAGGAAGCAGAGAACTTTAAAATGGTGAAGAATTCAAACAAAATAGATTAAAAAGTTATGGGGGAGAGCTGACCCTAGATTGCAAGCTCATAGGATCACGAAGTGGGGGCCATTTACTACATAAGACCACGTTTAGCAAATTTTTTTATGTCATTTTTTCATCTCATCATAAATTAGGTAAGAGTGGAAACCAAGACCAGCGTAAAAAGCTGGTCTTTGTAAATGACCCCCAATGTCTATGGTACTTAGAAGCCTCATGCCTCATGCACACGACCGTATGTTTGGTCCGCGTCCGAGCTGCATATTTTGCGGCTCAGGCGCGAACCCATTCACTTCAATGGGGCCGCACTCCGTGTGCTGTCCGCATACGTTGCTCCGATCCGTGGCCCCGCAAAAAAAATTGAACATGTCCTATTCTTGTTCGTTTTGTGGACAAGAATAGGCATTTCTACAATGGGCCGCGTTCCTCTCCGCAAATTGCAGAACGGAACACGGAGCAGCTTCCGTGTTTTGCGGATCCGCGGTTTGCGGACCGCAAAACACATACGGTTGTGTGCGTGAGGCCTAAAGGGCACAGTGCTAACATACACTTAAAGGGGGGTGGGGTGGAGGGTCTCTGCTTTGTGCAATCGCCAGGGTCTGACACTAAAGGAACCACACAGAGTCCTCCTGCTGGGACCTCCAGAGATCAGCTGTGATGAAACCTGGAAGTCTTCAATTATCCTGCAGCGCCACCACAGGGGAAATAAAGCATTACATCCTGTCCATATAAGACTGGACAGGACAGGTCCTCCAGAGTGAGAGACGCTCCCAATAACAGCCCAGAGCTGAGGATTCCTTACAGAGGACCCCCCCCCATATTAGCCCAGAATTGACTAATAGGGTGTATGACAACGGGGTATCAGTAATAACCCGACTTACCTGTATCTGTTGGTCTCCGGCACTCGCCAGATCTGCACGCCTTTTAGGTTCCCCGTTCCCACAATCACGCTGAAGTTTTCATAGGCTTCATCACAAAGCTTCTGACTGGGACCATGGGGGCCGTTGGCTCTGCACGTGGTAAAAAACCAGTAACCTGCAAGATATGGAGCATAAAGACAACCTGCATCAGGACTAAACTGCAGAGGAGCAGGCATATACCGCAACATCATGATCCCCCATCATACCTCGGCCCATTTAGGGGTCTGCACCCATGGGTCCAGGAGCTGTTGTTCCCCATTCACCCCCTATGGCTATATCCCTGGCCAGTGGGTCATGTAACTGGTCACACTTACAGATCCCTGATACTTTGTTACAATCCTGTCTGGAAATTTAAAGGGACGGTGAACCCTTTTTTCATCTTCTCTTCATTACTGTGCAGCAGCATCTTACAACCTCCAGACACAGGACTGCGATGAGCCGCTCGTCCCGCTGATCAATCAGTTGGCGGCCATTAAGCTTTCTCCAGTATCCTGGACTTTAATCATTATAATGATAACTGGAGCGGCGCGGGGGGCGGAGCCATGCTCTGAGGACTGGTCCGAAATGTCTTCATTACATGTCACCTATACAACGATGTATAATGAGCAGGTCTTGTGATGTCATGGCGGATAATGAGGGATTGGAAGCCACAAAAAGCAAATCCCTGCGCCAAGAGGATCTCCAGAATCGGTCCTCATGTACTATGGACAGGGGCGCAAAGGAATGATAGGGTCATAGCGCAAAACTCCGCCTACTACGCCGCAGTTAGGCGTCACTCGTCCGTGTTAAGTCTACGTGAGGAGTCATTCTGTTATCTGTCTGTATAGAGGGGCTCGTCTATCTGACGTGATAAATGGATGAGCAAACCGCGTCCCAATATGGCGGAGAATGTGCTGCTTTTCTCCATGGAGCTTAGTTTAGCTATCACAATGACACTTCCCAAAATGCAAATCACCAGAACAAACTCTAACACTGGACAAACTGGGAATACTGGGAGATTTCAGCACTGAAGTCTGCTGAAGTCTGCTTGCAGTGGATAGAAACACTCCAGGGACTGCAACATAGACACACTGGAGCGGCGGGATGCAGGTAAGTATGAATCCCCAACTCAGTGAGGCAGGCTGCGGGCACTTGATAAAAGGTCCTTTTTTCCTCAGAGAACCTCTTTAAAGAGCAGAATTTGGCGGAATAAAACTTCATATTCTCACTGGAGTATGTACACAGTGACTGCACCAGCAGAATAGTGAGTGCAGCTCTGGAGTATAATACAGGATGTAACCGAGGATCAGTACAGGATAAGTAATGTATGTACACAGTGACTGCACCAGCAGAATAGTGAGTGCAGCTCTGGAGTATAATACAGGATGTAACTCAGGATCAGTACAGGATAAGTATTAAGGCTGACTGGTCAGCCTGCATTTGTGGGAGGGGCGGAGGCTCTTCTTAAACAAGCCACTGCCTCACTCCTGGGCGTGTGTTCTTCAGGTGCACAGGTGCTGCTGGGTGTCATTAGTGAACTAGCTTCTCTGGTGGCAGGATCTCTTTCTTTGCAGCATGGAGCCAGAACGGAGGTTTTGTTTTCTCTGCTATCGTAGCAATGCACGCGGGGTAATACGTAAGTAAGTTGGGCCGTGGCCATCCCTCCTGGCCGGTCAGAACCCGACTTTCCTAGCGAACGGGAGGCTTCGCCTCAGAATCTTCTGCCTCAGGTTTGTTTTGTTGGGGCTAAAAAATTTCTATTTCTTTTTCAACCTCGTTTGTTTGATAATAAGAATTAGTTCCGGTATATCTTGCAAATTTACGTCGCTTGTTTGTCGCATGGAAAATTACTTCAGCTTATACGCAGTTAGGGAACAGTCACCCGGGCTGCATGTGACGTCATGATTGAACATCAGACTCAGCGGTTGTTTGACCTGTTGCTGTAGCTGTTCCTCGCCATGTGACTCCCCCTCTCCCAGCCACCACCATCTTTAGACTTCATGTTTTTTCCCGGCTTTATGTACTAAAACCCTGATGCACTTTATGCTCTGCTCTTATTCTGAGCGGCAGTTCCACGTTCGGCTCTACTTCTGTCTTATACCTGCTTGCACCTTGCTTTATACGCCTCACACCCTCAGATGTATCCGCACGTCTTTTATTGTCCATCACTTTCACGCTGCTCGTTCTAGACGGCCTTTACATTTTGCTTTACACATGTTTTACTCTATGCTCACTGGAGCTGTGTCCACATGTCTGCTATTTTCATCATGCTTCATACTTCAATCACATTCGAGTTGCATTCACCCGTTGGCTGTTCACACTTGGCTGTTGCATCATGTTGTTGTGTGTGGTTAGAGCTGCGTTTATGCGTCGGCTAGTATACCATGTTGCTCTGCTCACAGTCAGAGCTGCGTTCCCATGTCTGCTGTTACAACAGGTCATACGAGGCTTGTTTTCAGAGGTGCATTCACGTTCGCTGTCACATCATGTTCATGCTCCACTCACATTTAGAGCTGCTGTTATACCTATTTTCGTTCTCGGCTCACTCACAAAGGAGCCTTCACACTTACGCAGTCAAATTCACGACCAGGGCTGCGTCCATACGTCTATTGGCATATCATGTTTGCTCTACTCACACCCAGAGCTGCGTTCACACGTCCATTGTTACTACGGTTCTTTCCAGGCCCATTTCTAGAGCTGCGTTCATGTCACTTTCACAGCATGTGTCACGCCCCATTCACAACCAGAGCTGCCGTTATACCAATCGTTTGCTCTGCCTATACCCAGAGTTGTGTTAACACTTCTACTGCTACAACAGGTTTTATACCCCACTCGCCAGAGCTGCTTTCCCCTGCTCCTTCCAGTATAACTCTCATCCTGTGACCTCCACAGGATCAGCACACTCCCCTCCTGAAATCCTCTGTGCTGCTGGGACCCTGCTCCTTCCACTATGTAACTCTCATCCTGTGACCTCCACAGGACCAGCACACTCCCTCCTGAAATCCTCTGTGCTGCTGGGACCCTGCTCCTTCCACTATGTAACTCTCACCCCGTGACCGCCACAGGATCAGCACACTCCTCTCCTGAAATCCTCTGTGCTGCTGGGACCCTGCTCTCTCCACTATGTAACTCTCACCCTGTGAACTCCACAGGATCAGCACACTCCTCTCCTGAAATCCTCTGTGCTGCTGGGACCCTGCTCCTTCCACTATGTAACTCTCATCCTGTGATCTCCACAGGATCAGCGCACTGCTCTCCTGAAATCCTCTGTGCTGCTTGGGGTACCTGACTTTGTAGTTCTCTATGTATGTAACCTAACACAAGGTCATCAGAAATCCTCTGTGTTTCTGGGCTGGTGATGTCACTATTATAATGTAATGGTCAGTCTGTTCTCCTGAAATACTCTGTGCTGCAGCAGCTATCGTATTTTACGTGTGATCACAGGAGATCTGACACGTCCTTGAGGCAGGAAATATATTGATTGAACCTCCCACTCAAAACTGCATCCTCATGTTACTTGCTACACTCAGTAGTCTTAATGGGGCACTCCGCACCCACTGCTTAGTACTCTCCCGGTAAACATGGCTGCTTTCTTTTCAGGCGTACGTTTTCCTCGGTGGTGTGAAAAAAAAATAATTTTTTTCTTTTAAATCCTGATTCGTGTTCACTCAGATTGGTCTCCTATACTCCTGGTTTGCATTCACTCAGATTGGTCTCCTGCCTAGTTCAACAAAACAGCTTCTCAGCGGAGGCCAGTGCGCCTACCATGTTTTACAAGTTGTTCTTTTGTTTGTTGGGAAGGTACTGTACCTTCCCTATGGCTTCGGGGGTCTGATGACTGCTTCGGCCCTATGGCTTCCGGGGTCCGACGACTGCTACGGCCCTATGGCTTCGGGGTCCGACTACTGCTTCGGCCCTATGGCTTCGGGGTCTGACGACTGCTACGGCCCTATGGCTCGGGGTCCGACAACTGCTTCGGCCCTATGGCTTCGGGGTCTGACGACTGCTACGGCCCCATGGCTTCGGGGGTCTGATGACTGCTACGGCCCTATGGCTTCGAGGGTCCGGCGACTGCTACGGCCCTATGGCTTCGGGGGTCCGACTACTGCTTCGGCCCTATGGCTTCGGGGTCTGACGACTGCTACGGCCCTATGGCTTCGGGGTCCGACAACTGCTTCGGCCCTATGGCTCGGGGTCTGACGACTGCTACGGCCCCATGGCTTCGGGGTCCGACGACTGCTTCGGCCCTATGGCCGGGGTCCGACGACTGCTTCGGCCCTATGGCTTCGGGGTCTGACGACTGCTACGGCCCTATGGCTTCGGGGTCTGACGACTGCTTCGGTCCCATGGCTTCGGGGTCCGACGACTGCTTCGACCCCATGGCTGCGGGGTCCGATTACCTGTTTTCAGTCCTGCCTGGTTGGTTGTCCATCCATGGTTCCAGGCTGATTGGGCCCAAATGTCTCACATTCATATCTGCTTCCCTGATCACCTGCATACGGCCCATGTTTTAAACTAAAGTCTGTCATCTGCGGGGTTCAGTCAGGTTCACTTGTTACTCAACTAAGTTTCCTGCTCCTTACGTTCTTTAGGTGTTACACCTTATTAATGTCCAGTGTCTGCCATGCTCCAGGATCACACTTCAATTACTGGAGCTCAAATCTTTAGGGTCACCTGCCATGTCGGTCAGGTCACTTTTTTCAACCATATTCGCCTGCCACGGTATTCGGGCCACGTGAGGTTAATGGTAGACTCAGATACCAGGTCGGTTTTCCTGGTTCAGGATTAAACCATCCTCAGGGGTTCACAGAAGAATGCAGGGGCCATGGCAAGCAGATAGTTGATGTCTGGGGAACTATTCAAAGATTCCCTTCCTACTTTCATGGTTTCTTTTGCCCCTCACTTCTTGCATAGTCTAGGCAGGCAGGTTTCTCTTTCGGTTCCACAATCTCCGGAGGCCAGGGCAATTGTCAGTACTAGAACCACAGGTCACCAGGTTCAGTTAATATCTCATGCTCCTTTCCACAGCGCATTCCCATTCCTTCATTCCGCTTCGGGGCACTATCTGCAACATCGAGCATCATGTCTACGGTTTCGTCATTTGCAAGCTGTGATGTACGTCTTCTTATGGTTTTGCCGCATACTTCCTGAATGTGCGGTCAAGATTGCCGATGCCTTACAGTTGGTCACGGATTTGTTTGCACTTTCATTGTTTCTTTATAACCTACTTGGCTTGGCTTTTGCCCCCTTTTAGGCCTACCCACGGCTATGGCTAAGGGCACAATTCAAGCCATTAAGTTAGGTTTAGCTAGCACACGGCTAGCCGGGTTAGGTTGTTCTTGATGTTTATCTCCCTAGGGTTCATCAAGCATCGTTGGCCGTAGCCATGACCACAACTAATGTATGTACACAGTGACTGCACCAGCAGAATAGTGAGTGCAGCTCTGGAGTATAATACAGGATGTAACCGAGGATCAGTACAGGATAAGTAATGTATGTACACAGTGACTGCACCAGCAGAATAGTGAGTGCAGCTCTGGAGTATAATACAGGATGTAACTCAGGATCAGTACAGGATAAGTAATGTATGTACACAGTGACTGCACCAGCAGAATAGTGAGTGCAGCTCTGGAGTATAATACAGGATGTAACTCAGGATCAGTACAGGATAAGTAATGTATGTACACAGTGACTGCACCAGCAGAATAGTGAGTGCAGCTCTGGAGTATAATACAGGATGTAACTCAGGATCAGTACAGGATAATTAATGTATGTACACAGTGACTGCACCAGCAGAATAGTGAGTGCAGCTCTGGAGTATAATACAGGATGTAACTCAGGATCAGTACAGGATAACTAATGTATGTACACAGTGACTGCACCAGCAGAATAGTGAGTGCAGCTCTGGAGTATAATACAGGATGTAACTCAGGATCAGTACAGGATAAGTAATGTATGTACACAGAGACTCCACCAGCAGAATAGTGAGTGCAGCTCTGGAGTATAATACAGGATGTAACTCAGGATCAGTACAGGATAAGTAATGTTATGTATGTACACAGTGACTGCACCAGCAGACTAGTGAGTGCAGCTCTGCAGTATAATACAGGATGTAACTCAGGATCAGTACAGGATAAGTAATGTATGTACACAGTGACTGCACCAGCAGAATAGTGAGTGCAGCTCTGGAGTATAATACAGGCTGTAACTCAGGATCAGTACAGGAAAATTAATGTATGTACACAGTGACTGCACCAGCAGAATACTGAGTGCAGCTCCGGAGTAGAATACAGGATGTAACTCAGGATCAGTACAGGATAAGTAATGTATGTACACAGTGACTCCACCAGCAGAATAGTGAGGGCAGCTCTGGAGTATAATACAAGATGTAACTCAGGATCAGTACAGGAATCACAGGATAAGTAATGTAATGTATGTACACAGTGACTGCACCAGCAGAATAGTGAGTGCAGCTCTGGAGTATAATGCAGGATGTAACTTGGGATCTGTACAGGATAAGTAATGTATGTACACTGTGACTGCACCAGCAGAATAGTGAGTGCAGCTCTGGGGTATAATACAGGATGTAACTCAGGATCAGTACAGGATAAGTAATGTAATGTATGTACACAGTGACTCCACCAGCAGAATAGTGAGTGCAGCTCTGGAGTATAATACAGGATGTAACTCAGGATCAATACAGGATAAGTAATGTATGTACACAGTGACTCCACCAGCAGAATAGTGAATGCAGCTTTGGAGTATAATACAGGAAGATACTCAGGATCAGTACAAGAAAAGTAATGTATGTACACAGTGACTGCACCAGCAGAAAAGTGAGTGCAGCTCTGGAGTATAATACAGGCTTTAACTCAGGATCAGTACAGGATAAGTAATATATGTACATAGTGACTGCAACAGCAGAATAGTGAGTGCAGCTCTGGAGTATAATACAGGATGTAACTCAGGATCAGTACAGGATAAGTAATGTATGTACACAGTGACTGCACCAGCAGAATACTGAGTGCAGCTCCGGAGTAGAATACAGGATGTAACTCAGGATCAGTACAGGATAAGTAATGTATGTACACAGTGACTGCACCAGCAGAATAGTGAGTGCAGCTCTGGAGTATAATACAGGATGTAACTCAGGATCAGTAAGGAATGTAATTATTGTAATGAATTGTAAAATGGTATTTTGTGTCCCTGCACATTTTCACCATTGTGTTGCCTTTTATTTTGTTACTACTAATTTGTTGTAACTTCCTGTAGCATGAGCAGTAGGGACCTGGGTTTTCCAGGATTATCACCCTGTTTAAAAGGGTTTTCCACCACTTTATTATTAATGACCTATCCTCTGGATAGGTCATCAGTATCTGATTGGTGGGGGTCTGACACCCAGGACCCCTGCTCATCAGCTGTCTGAGAAGGCACCAGTGTTTAGTATCGCGCTCCGTATCATTCACTTCAATGGGGAGCACCTATTCCATGTGACCGATGAGCGTGACATCACATGGCCTAGGGAAAGATATGAGAAGGCTGCAGCACTCACAGGAGGGCCGCTGCCTTCTCCATCAGCTGGATAGGTCATTAGAAGTAAAGTCTTGGAAAACCCCTTTAACCCCAGAGCGTGTATTTAGTCAAACAATCATACTCACCTGCTCCCCCCTTCTCCGTTCGGCAATCTTTTGGTCGCCGGTCTTTTTACTTCCGGCCGGGTTATGGATGGGGTCATATGCAGTGCTGCAGCCAGTGATTGGCCTCATTGGTGATGTGTCCCCAAGCAGCACATCACTGGTGGGTCACGCCCTGTGACCACATTTACAGCCACATTGACTACAATTATGATCACCACAGACAGGAATTTATGTGCACAGCGCCATACATATGGTTGTGACTGTGACTGGTACTACATTCTAGTAGCTTTCACTTGAATTGTCCTAAGGTGCTACGAGCTGCAGAACCAGACGAGTCTTCATCTATCCTAAGGTTCCCCATCTCTCTGACATCGATGTTAAGCATATACAGTCTCATAAAGCCACTAGAACAGGTAAGACATCTTCTAATAGCGCCCCCTTGGTTTCTTTACCTGTTTTTGCTGACTGGATAGTAGAGATATAGTCTTCCTCTAGGTGCGGCCATCCAGTTCCGTTTTTCTTCTGGCTGCTGCTCTCCATCAGAAGATTACTTGAGAGGTACGACACCGTCTGCGTGGGCGCCTCCCCATTACCTGGAGATTTACGGGAAATTGGGATCAATGGGATGATGTTCTTTGTGCGTCTGTATATATGTTTATTTATTGTGTGTGCATTATGATTATGAGTATATGAGTGTATGAGCACATAAGTGTGTCTGTGTATACGTCCATGTGCATGTCGGCTGTGTCATGAGATTTCCGGCTTTTCAAAACAACATGATTTTAAGATATTGTGTCACGAGATGTCTGTCCTATATAAGTTTATGTGTGGCCACCCGGTGGTTGTGATGTGCATTGCAGCCTGTCAAGGGTTTTGCTATCCCAAATAACAATTAATGTAAGTGAGGATACACCTGTACAGGTATTCATCTGTGTGTTTTTATGGTTTATGTGGGTGTATGTATATTTATATAAATATGTTTAATATAGTATGTATGTTTTAAGAGCATCTGTCTGCATGATCACATTGTCTGGTAGGGCTAATCATGCTGATTAAAACAATACCTCATTTATGTCCGTATGATGCACTGGTCCAGAGAAAACAACGCTTTTATTAATATGCTAATTTGATCGTTGGAGCACCAAGGGGCTGGCCAGAACCATTGGAGCACCAGTTTGTGAACACGCCTGTAACTTTAGCCACCAATCACCCCCCTGGATTGACAGGGCTAGACATCTAATGGGATTCAGGTAAGGTGGGGGTGAATGGGGGGTTAGCTAAGGGTGCAGGGGAGTTCACAATCTTGTTCTCCAAGGGCTCTGGCTGTCCCCTTGGTGCTCCAACTAGTTAAGCTTAATAAAGGTGCAGTTTTCTCTGGAACCGTGCAGTGTACATACATAAATGAGGTATCATTCTAATCAGCATGATAAACTCTACCAGGCAGTGTCAATGACTTAATAGGGTTGATCCTGCCATGAGATGCTCTTTAAATTACATGAAGAAGAGAAGATTGAGTAGCACCCTTGTTTTTTGACCTTATTTTGTAGATGTTTATATATTTGTACAGTATTTATATTTATGTATGTGTATTATTTATGTGCATGTATAAGTATGGCTATATGTACTTGTGTACATTTATAAGTGTAGATGTACTTGTGTCTTTATGTATGTTTATATGTGTGCATAATGTACGTATACATATGTAGCACCCATAGAAAACAATAGATTGCTGAAAATATATTGGAATATGTTTCCTTGGTCAAAGGGTCGATAAGTAAACAATATGTGTGCAAGGGGCACTACCATACAGGAGGTGATAATTAATCCTCTGTAACCGGGAGACTTGGCCTTGAAATGCGTCAGCACTTACTTGTTAGGTAACAGCCCAGGCTCAGAGATATGTTGTCAAACGCTATTATGGAGTCTGATTCCTTGGACCAGGACGCGTGGATTTCCAGCCAAAACCTGCATAGCGGAAGACATAGTCATTATGATGACATACTGTGGCCACAGGGCGGTATGTAGTAACTGTGGACTATCCACTCAACGACAACCTCCGTGGGAGCCTTGATATCAGTCATATTGGTTGTCAGCTTTGTCAGTAAGGACTTACCTCTCTAGTACACCCTGAAGAGACAGCACCAAATGCTGCCAAACCCCGAGACCCTCCCCATTAGCAAAGTGCCAAAGTGTCCGTGTCTTGACTCTGCCGGTTCTGTTATCGTGAAGCCGCACAGATACATCTCCTAACAAGAAGCCGACCAGAAGGAAGGACATTCGGAGCTAAAACCACAAAAGAAAGCCAGATTAACAGTCTTCACTCCTGAACTCTCGGCCATTAGCTGAGCATTATTGGGGTCATTTATACAGACTAGCGTTTTAGATGCCGGTCTTAATCCCCCCACGCTGGCGCTTGATGTACCTACATTATGAAGAGGCGCTAGTCCTTAGGCTACTTTCACACTAGCGTTTTGGATTCCGTTTGTGAGATCTGTTTCAGGGCTCTCACAAACGGTCCAAAACGGATCAGTTAAGCCCCAATGCGTTCTGAATGGATAAGGATCCGTTCAGAATGCATCAGTTAGGCTCCGTTCCGCCTCTATTCCGTTTTGGAGGCGGACACCAAAACGCAGCATGCAGCATTTTGGTGTCCGTCTGAAGAGGCGGAGCCTAACAGATCCGTTTTTTTTTAACAATGTAAGTCAATGGGGACGGATCCGTTGTCAGTGACACAATATGGTGCATTTGAAAACGGATCCGTTCCCCATTGACTTTCAATGTAATTCAAAACGGATCCGTTTTGGACTTTGTCATTTTTCTTTAAAGCTAATGCAAACGGATCCGTTCTGAGCGGATACAAGCGTTTGCATTAGAGGTGCGGATCCGTCTGTGCAAATAAACAGACGGATCCGCACCAACGCTAGTGTGAAAGTACCCTTACATAACAGGGGAATCCCCCACCGGCCTACGACAGCCTTAAATCTACTCCAGCTCCCAAAAACTTAAATTATAGTAGTAATATTCTTATACATAGGAGCAGTATTATAGTAGTTATATTCTTGTACATAGGAGCAGTATTATAGTAGTTATATTCTTGTACATAGGAGCAGTATTATAGTAGTTATATTCTTGTACATAGGAGCAGTATTATAGTAGTTATATTCTTGTACATAGGAGGCAGTATTATAGTAGTTATATTCTTATACATAGGAGCAGTATTATAGTAGTTATATTCTTGTACATAGGAGCAGTATTATAGTAGTTATAGTCTTATACATAGGAGGCAGTATTATAGTAGTTATATTCCTGTACATAGGAGCAGTATTATAGTAGTTATATTCCTGTACATAGGAGCAGTATTATAGTAGTTATATTCTTGTACATAGGAGCAGTATTATAGTAGTTATATTCTTGTACATAGGAGCAGTATTATAGTAATTATATTCTTGTACATAGGGGCAGTATTATAGTAGTTATATTCTTGTACATAGGGGGCAGTATTATAGTAGTTATATTCTTGTACATAGGGGCAGTATTATCCTAGGTATATTCTTGTACATAGGAGCAGTATTATAGTAGTTATATTCTTGTACATAGGGGGCAGTATTATAGTAGTTATATTCTTGTACATAGGGGGCAGTATTATAGTAGTTATATTCTTGTACACAGGAGGCAGTATTATAGTAGTTATATTCTTGTACATAGGGGGCAGTATTATAGTAGTTATATTCTTGTACATAGGGGGCAGTATTATAGTAGTTATATTCTTGTACATAGGGGGCAGTATTATAGTAGACCACTGCTGCTGATCGAGCAGGCCCGTTTCCTGCACGTGCCCAATCAGAGCACCGTAAATGTACAGCACTTGCATCCTACGGGTTGAGGATCTTTTGCTTTATATTGGGGTGATTTCCAGTCACTTTAATGATGTTGTTTTCAGATGTTTTATGATTATTCACTATTTCCCGCCGTTACTGTATATGAAGAGGCTGATGTCTCCCAGGTTTGATGGTGCTTTTCTGATCATATAATAATTGTTTTTACTTTTGTAACAAAATGAAGAAAAAAATAAAAGTTTAAATAAAAAGCATAAAAATGCAAATGTGCTGTAAGTCGATGATACTTTGTCTCACTCATGTCTATTACTGAGACTGATCGGCGAGGATCAGACAGATCTCAGTGGAGTTAGCGACGCTCAGCTGTTCCTGATGCGTCTGGTTAATCTGCATTATCCTCTGCTCCTGTAGCTGAGTAGAATCATCAGAAAGATGGGACTGACATTAAGGAACGTAGAAAAGCGGGGTGACTGCGCATGTGCCATCAATACATGTTACAGCAGTGTCGTCACCCAGCTTTCTGAATGGCAATGTCTTTAACATCCCATGTTCTTCAAATGATAGTCAGATACACAGATTTACAATTTAGAATTCGGGAAGATTGGGAGGCAGCCAATATCGCGCCGTTACACAATAAGGCCTCATGCACACGAACGTATTTTTGTTCCCTCTCCGTTCCGTTTTTTTTTACAGATCGTATGCAGAACCATTAATTTCAATGCGTCCGCAAAAAAAAAACAGAAGTTACTCCGTGTGCATTCAGCTTCCGTATGTCCGTATTTCCGTTCCGCAAAAAGATAGAACATATCCTATTATTGTCTGTATTATGGACAAGGATGGTACTGTTCTATTAGAGGCCAGCTGTTATATTACGCAAAATACGGAATACACATTGACGTCAACCGTATCCGTAAAGTACGTGCGGTCGTGTGCATGAACTCTAAGGCTACTTTCACATCTGCGTTTTCAATTTTGCTATTGAGATCCGTCATAGGATCTCAATAGCGGAGGAAAACGCTTCAGTTTTGTCCCCATTCATTGTCAACGGGGACAAAACTGAACTGAACGAAACGGAGCACACCAGAATGCATTCTGTTCCATTTGGTTGAGTCCCCATCGCAGACAGAAAAATGCTGCAAGCATCGTTTTTCTGTCCGCTATGTGGTGTGGAGCAAGACGGTGAGGACGGATCCGTTTTCTCTGACACAATAGAAAACGGAACCGTCCCCCATTGACTTCCAATGGTGTTCAAGAAGTCATGGCTATAGAAGACCTAATACAACCGGATCCTCTCATGACGGATGCATGTGGTTGTATTATGGTAACGGAAGCGTTTTTGCAGATCTATGACGGATCCGCAAAAAACGCTAGTGTGAAAGTAGTCTAAGACTCAGCTTTCCCAGATGTATAAATTGCAAATCTGCACTTTTGTCAGGACATATCCCTGCTCCAGTATCACTGCTGAATGTGTTACATGGAAAGCTGGGTGTCAACCATTACCCATATAGCTGCCATTGCAGATCACAATGCAGTTGTCACCCGGCTTTCCCAGATGCCTGAATGCCACCGTTTTTGTGAAGGTCGCAGTATGGCTAGCTTGATTTCCCATAGACTGATGCCATAAATTGTGTACACGAAGCCTGCAAAACCCCCCCCCCCTGATTTTAGCGGCACAGGGGAGAGGCAAATTGACATGTGCGCTGTTTATGCAGAATCCGGTTCAATACCTTAACCCTAAGTTCACACTTGCACGTTTTACAGCGCGTTCGAACGCTCTGTAAAACGCTCAACACATGCAAACCAATGCTTCCCTATGGGACTGGTTCACATTTTCGCGTTTTACAGCGCGTTCGAACGCGCTGTAAAACGCCCTACACATAAACAAGTACTTGAGCTTTTTTTGGGGCGTTTGTCGCGCGTATTGTGATTGACACCACAGTAGTCAATCACAAGAACGCGCGTACGACGCGCATTTCCTATTTGCAAAAACGTGCTGTAATACGCGTGAACCGAGGGTAAGGGTAGATTCATGCTGTTTTCCCCATTTTGTTTTGTTTTGGGTTTTTTATGCCGTTTTTAACATAAATTTTTGCTGCATTTTTTTGTAGATCTATGGGAATTTTGCAACGCAGGACACATGTTTTTTTTGCAAACAGCATTGTTTTTAATGCAGTATGTTGTAGCAGTAGCTTTGTTTTCAACAGTTTTTCCATCCCCTTATTTACAGGGAAAAAAAACGCCTTAAAAAGAAAATCGCAGTTTACCTGTCTGTTAATAGCACTAAAAATGCACCATAAAAACACATGTGACGTGCAAAAAAAAACTGAGCCTGTGAGGCCAACAGATGTACAGTAGCTATCCTCTAAGTCAATGCTCAACCTTTCAAATAGGCCTTGAGGTATAACTTGGATAATAAGTAAGCCAGCACCTCATCTGCAGACAGCTCTTTTGGGGTGATTGCTCCTCATCAGTGCACAGTAGAGACTACTAGATTAACTGGGTTAGAGGCCTTGGTCAGGATTTAAAAGGTACTAGTTCTCCTTATGGAAAGCGCCTAGTAGGCATGAGGAGTCTTACAGGAC
The DNA here is from genome assembly GCA_033119425.1 of Bufotes viridis. Taxonomy (NCBI): domain Eukaryota; kingdom Metazoa; phylum Chordata; class Amphibia; order Anura; family Bufonidae; genus Bufotes; species Bufotes viridis. The sequence continues at coordinate 447,696,896 of CM065592.1, forward strand.
AGACAACACCCCTCTGGATTTCTGGGAAAATGATATGCAAATCAACTCTCTGTCCAAGAGGCCAGGGCAGAGAGCGGATTTGCATATCTTTTTCCAGAAACCCAGTTGAGCGTTGTCTGGCTTATAAGACTCTTCACACCTACCTAGGCGCCATCTATATGGAGAATGCAAAAAAAACTACATGTGTTTCAACTGGTATTTTTATCGGCAAATAAAAAAGGACTAGACCAAATTAATGTGTGAAAGGGGTCAAATAGTGTTACAGATCCACTGATTATGGATCAAGACGAATCAGTGGTAATGTGGAACCACTGTGCCAAGTAATTGGTTTGACATTGGGTCAAACCCTAAGGGCATTATTCTGGGGCCTTCCCGGTATTCACCCTCTGAACCCTATACAGGGATGTGGACTTTGCTGCATATCAGACCAGACTTCACCTGCATACAGACTCCAGACCAGAATTCACCTGCATACAGACTCCAGACCAGACTTCACCCGCATACAGACCCCAGACCAGACTTCACCTGTATACAGACCACAGACCATACTTCTCCTGCATAGAGTCTCCAGACCAAACTTCACCTGCATACAGACCCCAGACCATACTTTACCTGCATACAGACTCCAGACCAGGCTTCACCTGCATACAGACCCCAGACCAAACTTGACTTGCATACAGACCCCAAACCAGACTTCACCTGCATAGAATCTCCAGACCAGACTTCACCTGCATACAGATCCCAGAACAGACTTCACCTGCATACATACCCCAGACCAGGCTTCACCTGCATACATACCCCAGACCAGACTTCACCTGCATACAGATCCCAGAACAGACTTCACCTGCATACATACCCCAGACCAGGCTTCACCTGCATACATACCCCAGACCAGACTTCACCTGCATACAGATCCCAGACCAGGCTTCACCTGCATACATACCCCAGACCAGGCTTCACCTGCATACATACCCCAGACCAGACTTCACCTGCATACAGATCCCAGAACAGATGTGACCTGCATACAGACTCCAGACCAAACTTCACCTCCATACAGATCCCAGAATACACTTCACCTGCATACAGACCCGAGAATACACTTCCCCTGCATACAGACTCCAGACCAAACTTCACCTCTATACAGATCCCAGAATACACTTCCCCTGCATACAGGACCCAGACCAGACTTCATCTACATGCAAACCCCAGACCAGACTTCAATTCCACACAGACCCCAGAATAGACTTTACTTCCATACAGACCCTAGAATAGACTTCACCTGAATACAGACCCCCAGAAAAGACTTTACCTGCACACAAACCCCAGACCAGATGTTACCTGCATACAGACCCCAAACCAGACTGTACCTACATAAAGACTCCAGACCAGACTTAACCTACATCCAGAACCCAGAAAAAGCTTCACCTGCATACAGACCCTTAACATACTTCACCTGCATTCAGACCCCAGACCAGACTTTACCTGCATTCAGACTTCAGAACAGACTTTACCTACATCCAGACCCCAGACCAGACTTCAGCTACAGTACATCCAGGCCCCAGAAAAGGCGTGACCTGCACAGAGACCCCAAACCAGACTTTACTTGCATTCAGACCCCAGACCAGACTTTACCTGCATTCAGACTTCAGAACAGACTTTACCTACATCCAGACCCCAGACCAGACTTCAGCTACAGCACATCCAGGCCCCAGAAAAGGCGTGACCTGCATAGAGACCCCAAACCAGACTTTACTTGCATTCAGACCCCAGACCAGACATTACTTGCATTCAGACCCCAGACCAGACTTGACCAACATACAGACCCCAGATCAGACTTCACCTGCATTCAGACCCCAGACCAGACAACCCTGCATACAGACCTCAGACCAGAGTGTATGATGAATGTATGGTTCATTTATGTGCTTTCTGTATAATTTGGTGGCAGCAGAAGCCGTTGTGTGACATCTTCATCTTAATTACATCAGCGATCACTCTCATCACCTTCTTCTGTTATTTCAGCAGATGATGCAGAGACACAAAGTGAAGGGTTAACCAAATCCTCATCTATCCAAACAAGGAACATTTATCACACAGGAAATAGCAGGACCTGATCATTTATATGCCAAAAATGTTTGTTTGCTACTTTTTGGTTAATGGACGATCACAAAACTGTGTGTTCAGCAAATGATCTCCTGATTAGAAGCCGAGAAGATAAATAAAACAACAAACGTCGCGGCCGCTCTCCCAGGACACCGCCATTTGTCATCATCTCCGCATCCCTTAACCAGGGGCGTACTTATTAATTGCTGTAACAGAATGGCGTATCTGCTGGTTAAATACACAAGATGCTGCAGACTCCTCTGATGGATCAGATCTGCTGGATGTATTCATCTTCTCGTAACTGCGCACATAGATCATTCATCAGAAGCTCTGCCACCAGGAGTAATCCTCATTAACCGTCCTCATGGAGCGACAGCGAGGTCATGTGACTGACCGTACCGGGAAATCAACAGGACATACGGAAAAACCGAATACATTGTAAAGAGATTACAGTATCTATATTCTTGTACATCAGAGACAGAATTATAGTAGTTATATTCCTGTACATAGGAGGCAGTATTATAGTAGTTATATTCTTGTACATAGGAGGCAGTATTATAGTAGTTATATTCCTGTACATAGGAGGCAGTAATATAGTAGTTATATTCTTGTACATCAGAGGCAGTATTATAGTAGTTATATTCCTGTACATAGGGGGCAGTATTATAGTAGTTATATTCTTGTACATCAGAGGCAGTATTATAGTAGTTATATTCTTGTACATAGGGGGCAGTATTATAGTAGTTATATTCTTGTACATAGGAGCAGTATTATAGTAGTTATATTCTTGTACATAGGGGGCAGTATTATAGTAGTTATATTCTTGTACATAGGAGGCAGTATTATAGTAGTTATATTCTTGTACATAGGAGGCAGTATTATAATAGTTATATTCTTGTACATAGGGGCAGTATTATAGTAGTTATATTCTTGGACATAGGAGCAGTATTAAAGTTGTTATATTCTTGTACATAGGAGGCAGTATTATAGTAGTTATATTCTTGTACATAGGAGCAGTATTATAGTAGTTATATTCTTGTACATAGGCGGCAGTATTATAGTAGTTATATTCTTGTACATAGGAGCAGTATTATAGTAGTTATATTCTTGTACATAGGAGCAGTATTATAGCAGTTATATTCTTGTACATAGGAGCAGTATTATAGTAGTTATATTGTGCACAGGAACCAGTATTACAATTCCTGGCACGAGATTTGGACACTGTGGGGGTTCCTCCATAGTTCGAGTACAGAAAATGTAACTTGTGTTTCTGTGTTTGTTGCTTTATGGTAAGACATTCTGTAGTTCATCTTTCCCTTCTATCTATACGATGTGGTTTTTGATGACTGGAGCATTAGCAGGAGGACATTATGTAGTGATCAGTATCTCTGCACTGACAGGGATTTACTGCACGTTTCAGTCTTGTTATATGCCATTCTTCACCAGCACAATGTGGCTTTGTGTAGGATTGGAGTTTTGTGTCCATTTATGCCAAATTTGTCCAAATTCTTTTGCGGGTGTAGCACATGGTAACATCCTGTATGTGGCGCTCTGGTTACTATATACACAACACAAGGTCACACTCATCCTAAGGTAACAGATTGAGACATTGAATTCAGATATAGAAATATATTTTATGATAACGTCAGTGTTATTATTGTCTGTAATCTGTGAGCGCTGAGATATTGTTACTGCTCATAATAACCCATGAAAGGATCTTTAGAATTCATTTACACTGCTTGTCAGAGCTATGATTTATAGCAGACCGCTCCAAAGGAGAAAGAAATACAGGAAAAACAAAAAAATTCTTAGGTCTCTGTGGTGACATCACTGAGAATGCCGCTTATCCATTCACTAGAGATCAGCGGTGACATCACTAAGAGTGCCGCCTATCCATTCACTAGAGATCAGCGGTGACATCACTGAGAATGCCGCCTATCCATCACTAGAGATCAGCGGTGACATCACTGAGAATGCAGCCTATCCATTCACTAGAGATCAGCGGCGACATCACTGAGAATGCAGCCTATCCATCACTAGAGATCAGCGGTGACATCACTGAGAATGCAGCCTATCCATTCACTAGAGATCAGCGGTGACATCACTGAGAATGCAGCCTATCCATCACTAGAGATCAGCGGTGACATCACTGAGAATGCAGCCTATCCATCACTAGAGAACAGCTGTGACATCACTGAGAATGCAGCCTATCCATCACTAGAGATCAGCGGTGACATCACTGAGAATGCCACTTATCCATTCACTAGAGATCAGCGGTGACATCACTGAGAATGCCGCTTATCCATTCACTAGAGATCAGCGGTGACATCCCTGAGAATGCAGCCTATCCATTCACTAGAGATCAGCGGTGACATCACTGAGAATGCCTCCTATCCATCACTAGAGATCAGCGGTGACATCACTGAGAATGCCGCCTATCCATCACTAGAGATCAGCGGTGACATCACTGAGAATGCAGCCTATCCATTCACTAGAGATCAGCGGCGACATCACTGAGAATGCCGCCTATCCATTCACTAGAGATCAGCGGTGACATCACTGAGAATGCCGCTTATCCATTTACTAGAGATCAGCGGTGACATCACTGAGAATGCCGCCTATCCATTCACTAGAGATCAGCGGTGACATCACTGAGAATGCCGCCTATCCATCACTAGAGATCAGCGGTGACATCACTGAGAATGCAGCCTATCCATTCACTAGAGATCAGCGGTGACATCACTGAGAATGCAGCCTATCCATCACTAGAGATCAGCGGTGACATCACTGAGAATGCAGCCTATCCATTCACTAGAGATCAGCGGTGACATCACTGAGAATGCAGCCTATCCATCACTAGAGATCAGCGGTGACATCACTGAGAATGCAGCCTATCCATCACTAGAGAACAGCTGTGACATCACTGAGAATGCCGCCTATCCATCACTAGAGAACAGCGGTGATATCACTGAGAATGCCGCTTATCCATTCACTAGAGATCAGCGGTGACATCACTGAGAATGCCGCTTATCCATTCACTAGAGATCAGCGGTGACATCCCTGAGAATGCAGCCTATCCATTCACTAGAGATCAGCGGTGACATCACTGAGAATGCCTCCTATCCATCACTAGAGATCAGCGGTGACATCACTGAGAATGCCGCCTATCCATCACTAGAGATCAGCGGTGACATCACTGAGAATGCCGTCTATCCATCACTAGAGATCAGCGGCGACATCACTGAGAATGCCGCCTATCCATCACTAGAGATCAGCGGTGACATCACTGAGAATTACGCCTATCCATCACTAGAGATCAGCGGTGACATCACTGAGAATGCCGCCTATCCATCACTAGAGATCAGCGGTGACATCACTGAGAATGCTGCCTATCCATCACTAGAGATCAGCGGTGACATCACTGAGAATGCCGCCTATCCATTCACTAGAGATCAGCAGTGACATCACTGAGAATGCAGCCTATCCATCACTAGAGATCAGCGGTGACATCACTGAGAATGCAGCCTATCCATCATTAGAGATCAGCGGTGACATCACTTAGAATTCCGCCTATCCAACACTAGAGATCAGCGGTGACATCACTCAGAATGCCGCCTATCCATTTACTAGAGATCAGCGGTGACATCACTGAGAATGCCGCCTATCCATTCACTAGAGATCAGCGGTGACATCACTGACAATGCCACCTATCCATCACTAGAGATCAGCGGTGACATCACTGAGAATGCTGCCTATCCATTCACTAGAGATCAGCGATGACATCACTGAGAATGCCGTCTATCCATTCACTAGAGATCAGCGGTGACATCACTGAGAATGCAGCCTATCTAATCACTAGAGATCAGCGGTGACATCACTGAGAATGCTGCCTATCCATCACTAGAGATCAGCGGTGACATCACTGAGAATGCCGCTTATCCATTCACTAGAGATCAGCGGTGACATCACTGAGAATGCAGCCTATCCATTCACTAGAGATCAGCGGTGACATCACTGAGAATGCCGCCTATCCATCACTACAGATCAGCGGTGACATCACTGAGAATGCAGCCTATCCATCACTAGAGATCAGCGGTGACATCACTGAGAATGCAGCCTATCTATTCACTAGAGATCAGCGGTGACATCACTGAGAATGCCGCCTATCCATTACTACAGATCAGCGGTGACATCACTGAGAATGCAGCCTATCCATTCACTAGAGATCAGTGGTGACATCACTGAGAATGCTGCCTATCTATTCAGTAGAGATCAGCGGTGACATCACTGAGAATGCCGCCTATCCATCACTAGAGATCAGCGGTGACATCACTGAGAATGCCGTCTATCCATTCACTAGAGATCAGCAGTGACATCACTGAGAATGCAGCCTATCCATCACTAGAGATCAGCAGTGACATCACTGAGAATGCCGCCTATCCATTCACTATGCACAGTGGCGCCTCCCAGTGTATGTTTGGGGTACACCTGCAGCAGTCCCAGGGTCCTTCACCATCTCTACATTCCAGGGCTGTACTTGCATGTGACAGTTTGCTTGCGTTGCCTGCTTTGCTTGCTGTGCTGCACCTCCACATCCGTCAGTCTGCTAGTGGGATAATCCTTTACAATTAGCCACGGAGTGACATTCACATTGGGAATAATTATCGTTCGCTTATAGTCGCACAATTATAGGCTGGAGCCGCACTCACAGCCCGGGGCGCACTGACCCTCTGTCTGCCGCACGTCTTCCTTGTGACAACCCAAACACTAAGCTTCCTAATGAGGAACAATATGTAGCAGAGCTGAGTATGTTCGTTCTGAAAAGTGATCCATAGTGCGTAAACCATGTATTACCCCCAGTTTTACATAGGACTGCAGTTTTTTCTTTTTTGTTTCATCTGCCCTCAGATGTTTTGGGTAGACTACAGGTAGATGACAAAAAGATTTTTTGCATTTATTTATTCTAAGGTGTTTTTACTTAGGACTGCAGGTAAACCCACTGTACTGTATGCAGGTGATTATCGGTGTCATATAGGACTGCAGGTATACTCCCTGTATGGTATGTAGGCGGTTATCATAATGTGTTACATAGAACTGCTGATAAATATCATGCATTATCTATAGTTAGGGAGCGATATCTCATTGTTCTTCATGTGATATTGAAGTGTAAGGGCGCATTCACACGAATGCGCCGTAATGTGCGGTCCGCAAAACACGGATGCCGCCCCTGTGTGTTCCGAAATTTGTGGAACGGAACGAGCGACATTTTAGAAATGCCTATTCCTGTCCACGATGGCGGACAAGCATAGGACATCCTCTATATTTTTTGCGGGGTCGCGGAATGGGACAACGGATGCGAATAGCCTATGGTGTGCTCTCCGTGCCTTTTGCGGCCCCATTGAAATGAATAGGTCCGCACCCGTTCCACAAAATTGATGAACGGATGCAGAACCATTCATAGGGTCGTCTGAATGAGCCCCTATCTGCACTCTGTTCTGTCTGCTGATGTAGTCTTTACTAAGGTTGTTTAACACCATTCAATTTGTGATCTCTGGTTTTACATAGGACTGCAGGTAAGATCTACTGCATTATCTGTGCTCTGTGAGCCATCACAATGTTTCACCTCTGGTTTTGCATAGGACTGCAGCTAACATCTATTATATTATGTGTACTCTGTTCGCAGTCACATTTTTGTGATCTCTGGTTTTACATAGGACTGCAGGAAACATTTACATCATTTGCGCTCTGTTAGCTATCACATTTTGTGATCTGTTTTTACATAGGACTGCATAAAACATCTAGATTACCCGCGCTTTGTTAGCTATTACATTTTGTGATCTCTGTTTTTACATAGGACTGCAGGTAACATCTTTACTCAAAAATATTTCATCATTAAAGATACAGCCTCCAAGGGTCACATAACAACTCCGTCTCTGCTACATCTGCTCGCGTCTCCCAGCACTTGGCCGCGCTCGTCATCGGCAGATTAGACAGCGTGCTTCAGATGCTTTTAATATTGGATGAAATGAAATAGAATTTAGCGTTAATGCAATTTACGTCTAAAGGAAAAAAACTCGTCTCCTGGTTACATTCCCTGCACGGCGGATCCGTCACCGCGAGAAGCCATTAACCACTTCCCTGCCAGCAGCCTGCGCCAAACCTGAGACAAGAGGATGGAGAGCAGAGGCAGAGCACAGTGATATCAGTACATACGGGAGATACAGTCCTATAGGAAAATGTATATATTGAATATGACATCAGTGTGTAATATTGCTTATACTGTATGAACACTCCTCTCCTGAAATACTCTGCGCTGCCGTGGACCCTGCGCCTTTCACTATGTAAATATCAGTCTATGACCTTCCACAAGATCAGCTCACTCCTCTCCTGAAATCCTCTGTGCTGCTGGGAAGACCCTGCTCCTTCCACTATGTAACTCTCAGTCTGTGACCTCCCACAAGATCAGCACACTCCTCTCCTGAAATCCTCTGTGCTGCTAAAGACCCTGCTCCTTCCTCTACTATATGAACTCTGTGTGAACTATTAAAGCTATGTGCTGATAGGGGGCGATGTTTGCACTTATATCCCAAAGTATAGACTTAGATTTCCTCCTTTAAAGGAATTCTGTCAGCAAGGTTTGTGAAGGAGCCCAGCACCGCCCGCTGTGAAGGAGCCCAGCACCGCCCCCTGTGAAGAAGCCCAGCACCGCCCCCTGTCAAGGAGCCCAGCATCGCCCCCTGTTAAGGGCTCCTCCACAGCGGGCGGTGCTGGGCTCCTACACAGAGGGCGGCGCTGGGCTCCTTCACAGGGGGCGGTGCTGTTCTCCTTTACAGCGGGAGGTGCTGGGCTCCTTCACAGCGGGCGGTGCTGGGCTCCTACACAGGGGGCGGTGCTGGGCTCCTTCACAGCGGGCGGTGCTGGGCTCCTTCACAGCGGGCGGTGCTGGGCTCCTTTACAGCGGGGGGTGCTGGGCTCCTACACAGAGGGCGGTGCTTGGCTCCTTCACAGCGGGCGGTGCTGGGCTTCTTTACAGCGGGCGGTGCTGGGCTCCTTCACAGCGGGCGGTGCTGGGCTCCTTCACAGCGGGCGGTGCTGGGCTCCTTCACAGCGTGCGGTGCTGGGCTCCTTCACAGCGGGCCGTGCTGGACTCCTTCACAGCGGGCGGTGCTGGGCTCCTTCACAGCGGGCGGTGCTGGGCTCCTTCACAGCGGGCGGTGCTAGGCTCCTTCACAGCGGGCGGTGCTGGGCTCCTCCACAGCGGGCGGTGCTGCGCTCCTTCACAGTGGGCGGTGCTGGGCTCCTTCACAGCGGGCCGTGCTGGGCTCATGTCCTCTATAGCTCTATAGGCTCAAACTAGCTGACAGAATCCCTTTAAAATAAAATATGAGGATTTCGGGTGCCCTCTCCTCTGTAATGCTACTGGTGAGGTTGAGCAGATGCATTACTGTTGTGGCCCCTGGAATCCATTGCATTGTGCTGCTTGATACAACGAGGTCGGACAGACGGTCAGAGTTTAGCATTGGCTCTAGTTGGGGATTCCTGCATCTCCGGTGCAATTTACAGCGATCAGGTGGAAATAAACAGGACCAAATCGCTGGCGCAATTGTCTGATTTCTCTATTCATTTTTGTGCAGTAAAAAGATGAGAAAAATTGCATACCGAAATCATGAGCTTGGGTGTTCTGGATTGGATGACTCCAGTGGTGAAGTTGGATGGCGCTCAGGGCCACAGTGGTGAATCTGTGTGGCCCTTCAAATTAAAGCCTCGTTCACACGTCGGGGTTCTCCACGGACAGCACACGTCCCCATTCATTTTAAGTTGTGTATTCACACATCAGTTCTTTACCGCGGTCTGTGGGTCCGTGTTTTTAGCACGGGTGCATGCTCTATTTTGTCTGTGTTCACGGATCCGTCGCGCCCATTATAGTCTATGGGTTCCATGTTTAACAAATCATTAGCATAAGAGATGCTTTGAAATAATTTTTTCAGCTGTACAGGGTCAGTGAAACACGGATGGCACACAGACAGCAAAAAACGGACACACGGACCCAACACGGACATCTTCAAGGAGGCTTCACTGACCACTTTCTCATGGATTTAAGCACGGACACGGATGTGTGAAAGAGGCTTAAATGACTACAGTGGTGAATCTGGGTGGAGCTCTTGATTGGACAACAGTAAATTCTAAGGGTGCCCTAGATTGGATGAATTTCGGTGACACCCTGGATTGGACAACCCCAATGGTAAAATTGAGTGGCATTCTGGATTAGATGACCACAGTGGTTAAATTGGATGGCTTCCTGATTTGGACCACCGCAGTGGTGAATTTGGGTGGTGCTCTTGATTGGATTACCACAGGGGTGAATCTGGGTGGTCATCTTGATTGGATTACTACAGGGGTAAATCTAGGTGGTCATCTTGATTGGATTACCACAGGGGTAAATCTGGGTGGTCATCTTGATTGGATTACCACAGGGGTGAATCTGGGTGGTCATCTTGATTGGATTACCACAGGGGTGAATCTGGGTGGTCATCTTGATTGGATTACCACAGGGCTGAATCTGGGTGGTCATCTTGATTGGATTACCACAATGGTGATTTAGGGCAGTGCAATGAATTGGATGACCACAGTTATGAATGTTTGGCTCTCTGGAGTGGAGGACCACAGTGATGTATTTGGGTGGCGCTCTGGATTTGACAACCACAGTGGTGAATTGTGGTTGTGCTCTTGAATGGAAGACCACAATTGTGAATTTGTGTGGCTCTTTGGATTGGACAATCGCAGTGGTGATTTGGGTGGTGCTCTGGACTGGATCAACAAGTGGTGAATCAGGCTGACGCTCTTGATTAAATGAATACAGTAGTGCATAAGATAGGTACTTTTAATTAAATTAACAGAATCATGAATTTGGGTGGCGCTCAGGATTGGAGGACCACATGGATGATATTGGAGAAGCTCTGGATTGGAGGACCACAGAGATTATATTGGATGACGCTCTGGATTGGAGGATCACATGGATGATATTAGATGATGCTCTGGATTGGAGGATCTCATGTATTATATTGGATGATGCTCTGTATTGGAGGACCACATGGATGATATTGGAGATGCTCTGGATTAGAGGACGACATGGAGGATATTGGATGACGCTCTGGATTGGAGGACCACATGGATGATATTGGATGACGCCCTGGATTGGAGGATCACATGGATGTTATTGGATGATGCTCTGGATTGGAGGATCACAGGGATGATATTGGATGACGTTCTGGATTAGAGGATCTCATGTATTATATTGGATGATGCTCTGTATTGGAGGACCACATGGATGATATTGGATGATGCTCTGGATTGGAGGATCACATGGATGATATTGGAGATGCTCTGGATTAGAGGGCGACATGGATGATATTGGATGACGCTCTGGATTAGAGGATCTCATAGATTATATTGGATGATGCTCTGTATTGGAGGACCACATGGATGATATTGGATGATGCTCTGGATTGGAAGACCACAGAGAATATATTGGGTGAAGCTCTGGATTGGAGGATCACATGGATTATATTGGATGACGCTCTGGATTGGAGGATCACATGGATGATATTGGATGACGCTCTGGATTGGAGGATCACATGAATGATATTGGATGATGCTCTGGATTGGAGGATCACAGGGATGATATTGGATGATGCTCTGGATTGTAGGACCACATGGATGATATTAGATGATGCTCTGGATTGGAGGATCACATAGATGATATTGAAGATGCTCTGGATTAGAGGACAACATGGATGATATTGGATGACGCTCTGGATTGGAGGATCACATGGATGATATTGGATGACGCTCTGGATTGGAGGATCACATGGACGATATTGGATGATACTCTTGTTTGGAGGATCACATGGATGATATTGGATGATGCTCTGGATTAGAGGGCCACATGGAGGATATTGGATAATGCTCTGGATTGGAGGACCACATGGATGATATTGAAGATGCTCTGGATTAGAGGACGACATGGATGATATTGGATGACGCTCTGGATTGGAGGATCACATGGAGGATATTGGATAATGCTCTGGATTGGAGGACCACAGAGATTATATTGGATGATGCTCTGGATTGCAGGACCACAGAGATTATATTGGATGATGCTCTGGATTGGAGGATCAAAGAGATGATATTGGATGACACTCTGAATTGGACAACCACATTAGTCGCTCATTATAGGCCTGGTGGGATTGCTTCGTCCCATTGATACAATGTATCATTTATTATCACTGATCATAAGTCTTGTCACCAGATTTACCAGATCTTCTCATCTTCTTTTTTTCTGCAGTTTCCTTGATCCTCCGTCCACACCTGGTCTGATCACTTGAAACACATCCAATTTTAAGTATCTGCGCGATTTCCTCAAGAGGCCGCTAACAAATGAAAATCTCACGAGAAGCAGCAGCGATTAAACTGAGCGAATAAAAATGAGCTCCCAGGATCACAACGTACACATGAAAAGGATTCTTAAGCCTTGAGGAATCCTGGGAGACTTGAGTTCTAGGGGGAAGCATCGGCGCTGGGACTGACACACTTAATTACACGTCGGCTGGGATGCTCAGGAGAATTGTGCCGCAGCGAGAGCGAATGACACACGACGGAGTTATGTTGTATCTTACTGTATTTCACTGAAAGGAGCGAAGCCCTGTGGGCGAGTTCAATTATTAAAGATTTTTTATGTAAAACCTTGTTACTGCGGATTTCTATACAACCGGTTGCAGCCTATATATTATTCATAGCAGATACCTGCAGTTTATCTCTGGAACAAATTGGCTCCGTGCGCTGCAAACTCTATGTACGAACCGCAATAATGGAGACCTAAATGCTACAATAGCTCAGTAGGGCGAGAGAGAGAGTGACACCCGACTCATTACTAATGATATAGAGTATACACAGCAACTTCAGGCAGATATGAGAATTCTGTTCACATATAAGTTATATTCATGTGCACAGGAGCAGTATTATAGTAGTTATATTCCTGTACATAGGGGGCAGTATTATAGTAGTTATATTCCTGTACATAGGGGGCAGTATTATAGTAGTTATATTCCTGTATATAGGAGCAGTATTATAGTAGTTATATTCTTGTACATATGAGGCAGTATTATCGTAGTTATATTCATGTACATAGGAGCAGTATTATAGTAGTTATATTCCTGTACATAGGAGCAGTATTATAGTAGTTATATTCCTGTATATAGGAGCAGTATTATAGTAGTTATATTCTTGTACATAGGAGCAGTATTATAGTAGTTATATTCCTGTACATAGGGGGCAGTATTATAGTAGTTATATTCCTGTATATAGGAGCAGTATTATAGTAGTTATATTCTTGTACATAGGAGCAGTATTATAGTAGTTATATTCTTGTACATAGGAGGCAGTATTATAGTAGTTATATTCTTGTACATAGGAGCAGTATTATACTAGTTATATTCTTGTTCATAGGAGCAGTATTACAGTAGTTATATTCTTGTACATAGGAGCAGAATTATAGTAGTTATATTCTTGTACATAGGAGGCAGTATTATACTAGTTATATTCTTGTACATAGGAGCAGTATTATAGTAGTTATATTCTTGTACATAAGAGCAGTATTATAGTAGTTATATTCTTGTACATAGGAGCAGTATTATACTAGTTATATTCTTGTACATAGGAGCAGTATTATAGTAGTTATATTCTTGTACATAGGAGCAGTATTATAGTAGTTATATTCTTGTACATAGGAGCAGTATTATAGTAGTTATATTCTTGTACATAGGAGCAGTATTATACTAGTTATATTCTTGTACAGTATTATAGTAGTTCTTTTCATGTACATAGGACCAGTATTATAGTAGTTCTATTCTTGTACATAGGAGCAGTATCATAGTAGTTATAGTCTTGTACATAGGAGCAGTATTATAGTAGTTATATTCCTGTATATAGGAGCAGTATTATAGCATTTATATTCTTGTACATAGGAGCAGTATTATAGTAGTTATATTCCTGTACATATGAGGCAGTATTATAGTAGTTCTATTCTTGTACATAGGAGCAGTATCATAGTAGTTATAGTCTTGTACATAGGAGCAGTATTATAGTAGTTCTATTCTTGTACATAGGAGCAGTATCATAGTAGTTATAGTCTTGTACATAGGAGCAGTATTATAGTAGTTATATTCTTGTACATAGGAGCAGTATTATAGCATTTATATTCTTGTACATAGGAGCAGTATTATAGTAGTTATATTCCTGTACATATGAGGCAGTATTATAGTAGTTATATTCTTGTACATAGGAGGCAGTATTATAGTAGTTAAATTAATGTACATATGAGCAGTATTATAGTAGTTATATTCTTGTACATAGGAGCAGTAGTATAGCAGTTATAGTCCTCATGCACACGGACGTATGTGTTTTGCAGTCCGCAAACTGCGGATCCGCCAAACACGGAACGCGGCCCATTGTAGAAATGCCTATTTTTGTCCGCTAAATGGACAAGAATAGGACATGCTCTATTTTTTTTTTTTTGCGGGGCCACGGAACGGAGCAACGGATGCGGACAGCACGCGGAGTGTTGTCTGCATCTTTTGCGGCCCCATTGAAGTGAATGGGTCCACGCTCGGACGCGGACCAAAACAACAGCCGTGTGCATGAGGCCATACTGTTACTATAATACTACTATATAACTACTATAGTGGCTATAATTATAATACACTTGTACTGTATGTAGAGGGGCAGTATTATGGTAGTTATATTCTTATATAGTGTATTCTACGGTAGAAAAGACTGGCTTTTCACTTTACTGTGGTTTCTGTACTCACCTCACAGGTGGAGTTCTTCAGAGGTGAGGGGTACAGAACGTTGGTCATTGTGGAGCTCTGGGAAGCTGTAGATTCCCTCGTATTTAGGATCAGCACTGAGTCATCTATTTAAAGAAGAACACATTTTAGGTCATCATCAGTAGTTGACAGTTTTTAGAACTGTGGCAATGAGTCAATGATTTGATGATTGTGTCCAAGCAGTTTTTTTTACATCATGTAATTTTCAGTTCCGAAATTCTGTTTGCATTTCCAAGTAGCAAGTCACAACTTGATGACATCACTGAGCCTCCCTCTTGATTTGATGTGCATCACAAAAACGATGCCTCCAGATTAGATAACATAACTGCGACTCCCTTTTAGGCCACTTTCACATGGTCAGTGTTTTGCATTAGTATTTTAACATGTTGGATCCTTGCAATGGATTTCGGGCAGACTACGCACTGAAAACTACGCTGCATCCGAGCTAAAAGTGACTCCTATTGTTTCCAAAGGGAGTCCGCACCACCGGTGGCTGAAGATTTTTTTATGTGCTGTTTTCCAGACTGCACCAACAATGGTCATGTCCATTATTGCGGCGGTCACCATGCAGAACCATGAGAAACTGCGGCGGCAGTCTGCTCATGGCGGCGGGACAACAGTATTTAAATGAAAAACCAAGGCAGAAACCGCTGCAGTCTCTCGCATGGGATGTGCTGCAGATTTTGATATTGCCAGGAGTGGAATCTGCAGATAAGAAGTATAATAGGAAGATTTCTGCCTCTTCTGTGGTTTGGAAGCAAATTTCTATAGCGCCAACATATTCCGCAGCGCTTTACAATCAGGGAGTTCAAACAGTCATAAATCAAATAGCAACAGACAAATTAATGATTAGAACAAGCGGAATGAGGACCCTGCTCGTAAGAGCTTACAATCTATGAGGAGATAGGGGTGACACGAAAGGTAAAAGCGCTTGTTTTGTACAGTGGTTCAGCCATGTTGGGAAGATAGGGGAGCAGATATAAAGCTGCATGAGCCGGTCAGCAGCCGATATATGAAGTGCCTCTGGGTGCAGTGAAGAGATTGGTGGAGGATCAGGTTCAGGAAATGATAGATGATCTATATATGAAGAGGAGTTAGACCAGGGTATTTGATAGGTCACCCTAAAAATATGTATTTACG
Organism: Bufotes viridis; assembly: GCA_033119425.1. NCBI lineage: Eukaryota > Metazoa > Chordata > Amphibia > Anura > Bufonidae > Bufotes > Bufotes viridis. The sequence continues at coordinate 447,713,020 of CM065592.1, forward strand.
GACCGCCTAAAACTGTGTATATTGTGGTTTAACCTGACTTCTTCGGGTAGGGCATTCCAGAGAACTGGTGCAGCTCAGGAGAAGTCTTGGAGCCAGGAGTGAGAGGTTCGGATTATGGTGGATGTCAGTCGTAAATCATTTGCAGAGCGTAGAGCACGGGAAGAGTGGTAGACAGAGATGAGGGAAGAGATGTGGGGGTGCAGCCCTGTGGAGAGCTTTGTGGGTGAGGACAAGCAGTTTAAATTGGATTCTATAGTGTACGGGCAACCAGTGCAATGACTGGCACAGGATGGAAGCATCGGAGTAGTGGTTGGACAGATGCGTGATCCTGGCTGCTGAATTAAGGATAGATTGGAGAGCGAAGAGTCTGGTGAGGGGGGAAGCCAATTAATAGTGTTACAGTAATCCAGATGGTAATGAGAGATTTTTTTGTTTCCATTGTGAGAAAGGTGCGTATTCTAGAAATGTTTTTGAGATTCAAGCGATATCTCAAAAACATGTGCTGCCTCAGAGTGATGGTCGTGCCGAACACTGAGATGGAGATATCAGGTTCAGGTAGGTTAGTAGGTTAGAAATACAAGAAGTTCAGTTTTTGAAAGATTCAGTTTCAGATAGAGAGAGGACATGATGTTAGAGATGGCAGACAGACAGTCACTAGTGTTCTGTAATACAGCAGAGGTGGATGAAGTATATAGTTGTGTGTCATCAGCATAGAGATGGAACTGGAAACCAAATCTGCTGATCATCTGTCCAATTGGGGCTTTGTAGAGAGAGAAGAGGACCTAGGTCTGAACCCTGAGGAACCCCAACATCAAGAGTGAAATGAGAAGAAGTGAAGCCAGCGAATGCTACACTGAAAGAGTGGCCAGAAAGATAGGAAGTAAACCAGCACGGTGAGTACGAGATGGTGGTCTAAAGTGTCAAAAGCTACAGAGAGGTCAAGGAGAATGAGCAGAGAGTAGTCACCGTTGCATTTTTCTGTCAGGAGGTCATTTGTCACTTTGGTGAGGGCAGTTTCTGTAGAATGTAGGGTGCGGAAACCAGATTGTAATGGATCAAGGAGGGAGTAGACTAAACGCTTCAGTAGTTTAGAGATGAAGGGAAGATTGGAGACTGTAGTTAGTTGTGCTGGACGGGTCAAGAGAGTTTTTTTTTTAATAATTGAGAAATGATACCGTTTTTGAAAGAGAAGGGGAAGATGCCAGAAGAGAGAGAGGTTGAGGATTTTTGTTAGGTTAGTGGTAACAGCCAGAGAGAGAGACTGGAGTAGGTGTGAAGGAATGGGGTCAGAAGTGCATGTGGTAAGATGAGAAGACGAAGAAAGGAGCCTGAAGACAACTTCTTCCGTGACTGCGTCAAATGTGGACAGTGAGCCGGAGGAGATGCGGGTGGAGGGGATCAATAACACTTAGGGGCTGGGAGCTGATTTCATGCTGGATGTTTTCTTTTTTCTCTGAAGTAGGGGGCAAGATCTTCAGCACAGAGGTCTGTGACCGGTGCCTGCACTTTAAGACTGAAGAGGGAGTCAAAAGTTTTTTTGGGTTGTTGTACAGTGAGGAGATTAGGGTGGTGAAGTAGGTCCTTTTGGCGAGGTGGAGGGCAGAGTTATAGGTTATTAGCATGAATTTGTAATGGAGGAAGCTGTTTGGTGTGTGAGTTTTTCTCCGTAGGTGTTCAGCGCTCCTGGAGCAACATTGGAGAAAGTGAGTTTGCGGTGTAAAGCCACAGACTCGCTTAAAATATTGATGAAAATACTGACCATGTAAAAATGACCTTAAGGCTGAGTTCACATAACCATTTAGCTTTCCGTTCTTTTGATGTATCAGAAGAAGAGTGAAAGTGAAAAAAACCTGGATCCTGTAAGAAAAAAAAAAAGGTTCCTGTGGCATCCGTTTGAGCCATTTCTGTCTGAGAGCATGCAGTACTTTTTTTTTTCCTTCTATAAAAAAAATCTCAGATGGAAATGGCTCAAACACATGTCAACTGATGTAACAGGATCGCGACATAGAAGGGTTTGCAGCGGGTGAGGGAGCCCATCGGCTGCTGTGGCGGAGACCCGATGCGTGGCAAGGCAGCCTGATGCCGTGCAGAGGCTGCCCAATGCCTTGCACAGCATCGGGACCTGCCTTCTACAGGTGCCCAGGAGATCCAGTCTCAGGCACGTCTCCTAGGCAACCTGGTGGTATATGACTCAGTGTAATCCACTAACAGGTAGAGATGAGCGAACATTTTAAAAAAGTCAGTTGTTCGGCGTTCGGGTGGTGGTAAGTCGCGCATCCCGTTATGGAATCCACTATAGCGGCATATGGAATCCATAAGGGGCGGCTGCCACCAACCCGAACTTTTGCACAGCTGAAGGACCTGGGGTGACGTCACTGTCATGTGATCAGTGCAGGGGGCGTGGCTCAGCACGGGATTTGATTTGATTTGATCCCGTGCTGAGCCACGCCCCCTGCACTGATCACATGACAGTGACGTCACCCCAGGTCCTTCAGCTGTGCAAAAGTTCGGGTTGGTGGCAGCCGCCCCTTATGGATTCCATATGCCGCTATAGTGGAATCCATAACGGGATGCGCGACTTACCACAACCCGAACGGGCGAACAACGGACTTTTTTTAAATGTTCGCTCATCTCTACTAACAGGCAATGCATTAGAATACAGATGTATTGTAAAGCATTGCAGAGGGGTTCAGACTCCCAAAAGTTAGTCAGAAATAAAGTAAAAAAATATATAATTTTTTTAAGTGTTTTTAATAAAAAAAGAAAGTTTCAAGTAAAAAAAAGAAAAAACGCCCCCGATTTTATAATAAAAAAGTAAGAAAAAGATAAAACACACATATTATGTATCGCTGCGTCCGTAACAACTGGCTCTATAAATATATCACATGATCCACCCCGTCCATTAAACACCATAAAAAAAATATAAAAACTGTGTCAAAAAAGGCAATTTTTGTCACCTTACATCACAAAAAGTGCAACACCAAGCAATCAAAAAGGCGTATGCCCCCCAAAATAGTACCAATCAAACCGTCACCTCGTCCACCAAAAAATGAGACCCTAACTAAGACAATCGGTCAAAAAATAAAAAAGCTATCACTCTCATAAAATGGAGACACTAAAATATTATTATTGTACTAAAGTGAAATAATTTTAAAAAAGTAGACATATTAGGTATTGCCGTGTCCATAACAACCTTCTATAAAAAAAATATCACATGACCTAACTCTTCAGATGAACACCGTAAAAAAAAAAAATTGTGCCAAAAAAGCCATTATTTGTCACCTTACATCACAAAAATTGCAACTCCAAGAAATCAAAAAGGCGTTTGCTCCCCAACATAGTACCAATCAAACCATCACCTCATCCCTCAAAAAATGAGATCCTACCTAAGAAAATCGTTCAAAAAAAAAAAAAGCTTTGGCTCTCAGACTATGGAGACACTAAAGAAAAAATTATTTTGGTTTCAAAAATGCTATTATTGAGTAAAACTTAGATAAATAAGAAAAAGTATACATATTAGGTATTGCCACTTCCGTAATGATCTGCTCTATAAAAATATTACATGATCTAACCCCTCAGGTGAACGCTGGAAAAATAAATAAATAAGAACTGTGCCAAAATTACCAATTTTTGGGTCACCTTGCCCCATAAAGTGTAATAATGAATGATCAAAAAATCGTATGTACCCAAAAATGGTACCAAAAAAAGGTCAACTCTTCCTGCAAAAAAATGAGCCCCTACACAAGACAATCGGCAGAAAAATAAAAAAAAATAAGGCATTCAGAAAATGGAGACACAAAAAGATAATTTTTTTCCAAAAATGCTTTATTGTGTAAAACTAAAACGAACAAAGAAAGTAGACATATTTGATATCATTGCGTCTGTAACAAACTGCTCTATAAAAATAGCACATGATCTACCCTGTCAGATAAATGTTTTAAAAAATAAAAACAGAAATTTTTTGGTTACCTTGCCTCACAAAAAAGTAATCTAGAGCAATTAAAAATCATATGTACCCCAAAATAGTACCAATAAAACTGGCACCTTATCCCCTAGTTTACAAAATGGGGTCACTTTTTCGGAGTTTCTACTGTAAGGGTGCATTAGCGGGACTTCAAATGGGACATGGCATCTAAAAACCAGTCCAGCAAAATCTGCCTTTCAAAAACCATATGGCGTTCCTTTTTTTCTGCGCCCTGCCGTGTGCCCTTACATCAGTTTACAACCACATGTGGGGTGTTCCTGTAAACTGCAGAATTAGGGTAATAAATATTGAGTTTTGTTTGGCTGTTCACCCTCGATGGGTTTTGGAAATTTTCTTAAACATTTTAAGAAATGCTTCTAAACTTCTAAGCCTTCTAACATCCTAAAAAAATAAAATGACATTTACAAAATGATTCCAACATAAAGTAGACATATGGGGAATGTTAAGTAATAAATATTTTATGAGGTATCACTTTCTGTTTTAAAAGCAGAGAAATAGAAATTTTGAAAATTGCGAATTTTTCAATTTTTTTTGTAAAATTTTGAATTTTTTCATAAATAAAGGTGAAATATATTAACTCAACTTTATGACTATCATGACAATGTGTCACGAGAAAACAATCTTAGAATGGCTTAGATAAATAAAAGTGTTCCAAAGTTATTACCACATAAAGTGAACCAGATTTGCAAAAAATAGCCTGGGCAGGAAGGTGAAAACTGGCTCGTGTTGAAAGGGTTAAACCACTGCTTTTCCTTTGTTGATACGAGACTCCGTTCCCGAGTTATGATACTTTTTCCTAATATGCAAATTAGTCGCATACAAATTGGAACGCAGGACCAACAATACCATATTGCGGCACATTATACCACCCCAACAAAGCCAAATACCACAGTCCATCACAAAATACTGCCAGCAGCAGAACATATACCCCCAAAACTTTCACTGGCCAGCGGTGAGGAGGACTCAGGCGGCCCCTGGGCACTGGCCCACTGGGAAATTTCCCTGTAAAGTCTATGACCAATCCGCCCCTGTTAATGTGTACCTAAACCTTCAAATATACTTTATTAAAACCTATTCTAAGTGTCACAGATATACTCGTATATATATATATTTTTATGTTGCCCATGTAAAAAAGACACCTGACGTTCGGGTGCCTATAGCTGTTAGGATTCCGTACACCCCGTACATCACAGACATGATGTGTCGTGGCTTGGCCATGCGTTCTACCAGTTTGGCTCTGCCTACACCATGGGGGTCACTTCTATGTTTTTTTCCAGGCCAGTAGCATGTCGGAGGTCATGGACCAGACAACGTACTCTTCTAATAAGAGCACCTCCTCGGTCCTAGTCCTGAGCTGTAGCTCAACAGCTTTTATTACAATGGGCAAGAAATAGCCTACAATATAAGGATATAATGCAGAGACAATGGCATCTCGAGCAGGTGACAGATCATCTTTAGAGATGAGCGAATTTTTAACAAATTCGATTCGCCGGTTAGCCTAATTTTTTTGGGAAAAATTCGGATCGGTCCGAATTTATTAGCAGCAAATCGCGTTGAAAACGGCTATTTCCTGACTGCAGAGAGCTTTTATAGAGGTGTAGAACACTGTGCCTTGCAGTAACATGCATCTGGAGTCTGCTGTGGTAGAGAAACAATACTGTGAGTCTGTATGACATGCAGATGACAGGCGCCGCTCTTAGAATCACTGCACACTTCACTTATTTGGGCAGTTACGGGGCCAAAACTGACCAAGTAACTCAAGTGTGAACTCAGCCTTACAGGTCGATGTTAGCGCCAAGAAGAAGCGCACTCCTTTTACACCCTCATCAGCTGATTCCACATAGATGTCTACAGAACCTGTTCTATTAAACGCTTATACAAGTAGAGCCCCCCGACAGAACGGAGAGGGTGTCAGGAGTAAGTTTGTGTTGACGTCACTGATTATTTTGCCCTTTGTCTGATCTGTCAGAACAATAACCCACAAAAAACGGATCCTGTCTGTGGACCTATGCCTTCACTCGGTCAGCATTTGGTCAGTAATCCATCAGTATTGCTAATGCTAAAAAAAACAGGAGTGGATCTAAAACAGAGATGACACGTGAATAGAATATTTTCATGTCTTCTGTGTTTTGTACCCACTCCTGCTTTTGCCTACCAAATCAGAAGCCAATTGTGATGGGACCACACAGGCCTTACAGCTGCTACACAGACAGGATCTGTTGTGTGTCTTATTTTTCCTTGCTTCTGACAGATCAGAAGAAGGGTCAAATAAATGATGCTGTCAGCCAGGCCAAAAAGGCAAAATAGTGGCCCAGTTATGAAGTGGGGAGGGTGGGAAAAGCATGAGAAGTCCACAGAGTGGCCCCTTGACATAGTGGAGAAGTGGAAACAGCATGAGGAGGCCACAGAGGGGCACAATGACAGAGTATGGAGGTGGTGGCAGCAGCAGCATCAGAAGGAGGCCACAGAGTGGCACAATGACAGTGTGGAGGTGGCGGCAGCATCAGGAGACCACGAAGCGGCAAGGTGACATAGTTTGGAGGTGGCGGCAGTATCAAGAGAACATAGAGTGACAAGGTGATATAGTGTGGAGGTGGCAGCAGCATGAGGAGACCACAGAGTGACCCGGTGACAGAGTAGGGAGGTGGCAGTTGCATGAGGAGACCACAGAGTCGCAAGGTGACATAGTTTGGATGTGGCAGCAGCGTCAGGAGACCACAGAGTGGCAAGGTGACATAGTGTGGAGGTGGCTGCAGCATCAGGAGACCACAGAGTGGCAAGGTGACATAGTGTGGAGGTGGCGGCAGTATCAGGAGAACATAGAGTGACAAGGTGATATAGTGTGGAGGTGGCGGCAGTATCAGGAGAACATAGAGTGACAAGGTGATATAGTGTGGAGGTGGCAGCAGCATCAGGAGACCACAGAGTCGCAAGGTGACATAGTGTGGATGTGGCAGCAGCGTCAGGAGACCACAGAGTGGCACTACTTTTTTCTACTTGTACACAACACAAAAGGCTTTCAACAGATAAGTGCAACGCTGAATGGCAAATATATTTTTATGTCGCCACTAATACACGGCAAACAGGGCTTTAGAATATATCACTGCACCGCTGAACGGCAATTAGGTCCTAATTTTTTTCTACTTTTACACAACACAAAAGGCTTTTCAACAGATAAGTGCAACGCTGAGTGGCGAATATATTTTTATTTGTATTTTTATTACTGTAACTAATGTTACACTGTGTGATACTGTCTGCCAAGTTGATGTATCTAAGCCAATATTGTGTTATACTTCTCTGAGCTGGTCTATCTAAGCCCATCCCAAGTGATACTGTCTTCTCAGCTGGTGTACCCAAGTCTATGATTGAGATTCCCTCTTAATACCCTCACAGCTTTGCTACTCCAGTCTCCAGAGACAGTTGTCCAACACTAGAACTTTCTGGACCTATAGAAATAAAGGACAATGATAACATTTATGTAATGTAAGTTGTTTTTCTGCAAATTCCTACTTACCTCCAAAGCCTTCCAGGGCGCTAATCCTCCAGTCGGATGTTTTGGGGTCCAGTGCCCACCCACAGCTGCCGTCTTCAAACATGCAATAAAAGCCCGGAGGTAGGTTCCCTATGGAGTATAAGAGAAATTTTATTGCATAAAATGCCTCCCTGTAGTTACATTTCTCCATTGACTAACACAATCTAACTATATTGGAGTACTCTTTCTATACCACAAAATAGACAGATACAGCAGAGCTGACTTTGTAATGTAGTGGTTTAAACCCCTCCAATAAATTCAATACAATCTGTTGTTTTCTCATTTCATTTTGGATCCAAAATGATGTGCCTATTATTTGTATAATATATCTTTAATGGTCCGGAGCTCTAATTTTCTGAAGCAGAGCTCCAAATCCCCTGTATAATCAAAGTGTGACATGATAAATTCTGGCTGCCACCACTAGGGGGAGCTCAGTGTATTCAGATTTATACAGATCCCACTGAAGTCAATAATAAATGCAGATTTAGTAAATTCCGAATATGAGACCTTACAATACACAATATAAACAGTTCAATGACAAAGTCACCTCTGCTACATTTGTCTATTGTCTGTTTTTCAGCACCTCAGCTATTCCTGATTAAAAAGCTGCAAAGGTAAGACAAGGATAAAGTGTTAACGGGACAATGAATTAGACCCGAGTCCCTGCACTGGTGACTTATGGTGATATTGATAGAGTTCTGTCAGTAAATAAGTGAATCGGAGACGCGTACAGTAAGTGATTCTTCAGTCTGTGGTTTACGTCCGGTTTAAGTAATGGCTGCACATTCATCAGGTTTTCTCATTCTTTTACAGGAAATGAACATAAAATTTGCCATTGTTGTGATCAGTCGTCCTCCCGCCATCACTGTGCAGAAGGCCATTCACACGTCACATAGTGTAAACTCATCACACGTAGGTCACCACAATGTAGTAGTAATAGATAACGCCCAGCTATATATCCCCTGTCCCATATAGCATCATACATAAAGCCAATGCCTAAATGTACACTGAAATATAGTGCACAAATAATACCAACATAATGTGCAAATAAAATACCAGCACACAGTGCACATATAATATCAACACATAGTGCACAAATAATAACAACATACAGTGTACAAATAATACTAACATACAGTGTACAAATAATACCAAAACATAGTGCATAAATAAAACCACTGTGCTCTAATAATACAAACATTCAGTGTATAAATAATGCCAACGCACTGTGCACAAATAATACCAAAACACAGTGCATAAATAATACTAGCACACAATGCACAAATAACACCAACACACTGTGCACAAATAATACTAATACTAATAATAGTGATCTACAATGTGGAAATAATGCTGCTTTACAGTTAGGACTCATGGTGGCAGAATTTTTGGCCTATTATTTGCCATAAATTAGCAAATTCTAGAATTCACGATCTCTAGTCATTATTTTCTTGATTGCGAGAATCGGCAATAGAATATGCGCGTATTGCGTGCGCGATACAGGCATGACTTATTTTGCTACATTTTTCGAGCTGCTAGACGTTTCCTGAGACTGGAGAAAAAGGTTGGCAGCAACTTTCGTGACTGTAAGGAGGAAAAACTCCTGATCACTGTATTTTTTTTTCTTTTCTAAAGACGAAAGACAAAGACACTAATCCCTATCACAGCACAGTAATCCCTATCACAGCACAGTAATCCCTATCACAGCACAGCAATCCCTATCACAGCACAGTAATCCCTATCACAGCACAGTAATCCCTATCACAGCACAGTAATCCCTATTACAGCACAGTAATCCCTATCACAGCACAGTAATCCCTATCACAGCACAGTAATCCCTATCACAGCACAGTAATCCCTATCACAGCACAGTAATCCCTATCACAGCACAGTAATCCCTATCACAGCACAGTAATCCCTATCACAGCACAGTAATCCCTATCACAGCACAGTAATCCCTATCACAGCACAGTAATCCCTATCACAGCACAGTAATCCCTATCACAGCACAGTAATCCCTATCACAGCACAGTAATCCCTATCACAGCACAGTAATCCCTATCACAGCACAGTAATCCATATTACACCACAGTAATCCCTATCACAGCACAGTAATCCCTATCACAGCACAGTTATCCCTATCACAGCACAGTAATCCCTATCACAGCACAGTAATCCATATTACACCACAGTAATCCCTATCACAGCACAGTAATCCCTATCACAGCACAGTAATCCCTATCACAGCACAGTAATCCCTATCACAGCACAGTAATCCCTATCACAGCACAGTAATCCCTATCACAGCACAGTAATCCCTATCACAGCACAGTTATCCCTATCACAGCACAGTAATCCCTATCACAGCACAGTAATCCCTATCACAGCACAGTAATCCCTATCACAGCACAGTAATCCCTATCACAGCACAGTAATCCCTATCACAGCACAGTAATCCCTATCACAGCACAGTAATCCCTATCACAGCACAGTTATCCCTATTACAGCACAGTAATCCCTATCACAGCACAGTTATCCCTATCACAGCACAGTAATCCCTATCACAGCACAGTAATCCCTATCACAGCACAGTAATCTCTATCACAGCACATTAATCCCTATCACAGCACAGTGATCCCTATCACAGCACAGTAATCCCTATCACAGCACAGTAATCCCTATCACAGCACAGTAATCCCTATCACAGCACAGTAATCCCTATCACAGCACAGTAATCCCTATCACAGCACAGTAATCCCTATCACAGCACAGTAATCCCTATCACAGCACAGTAATCCCTATCACAGCACAGTTATCCCTATCACAGCACAGTAATCCCTATCACAGCACAGTAATCCCTATCACAGCACAGTAATCCCTATCACAGCACAGTAATCCCTATCACAGCACAGTAATCCCTATCACAGCACAGTAATCCCTATCACAGCACAGTAATCCCTATCACAGCACAGTAATCCCTATCACAGCACAGTAATCCCTATCACAGCACAGTAATCCCTATCACAGCACAGTAATCCCTATCACAGCACAGTAATCCCTATCACAGCACAGTAATCCCTATCACAGCACAGTAATCCCTATCACAGCACAGTAATCCCTATCACAGCACAGTAATCCCTATCACAGCACAGTAATCCCTATCACAGCACAGTAATCCCTATCACAGCACAGTAATCCCTATCACAGCACAGTAATCCCTATCACAGCACAGTAATCCCTATCACAGCACAGTAATCCCTATCACAGCACAGTAATCCCTATCACAGCACAGTAATCCCTATCACAGCACAGTAATCCATATCACAGCACAGTAATCCCTATCACAGCACAGTAATCCCTATCACAGCACAGTAATCCCTATCACAGCACAGTAATCCCTATCACAGCACAGTAATCCCTATCACAGCACAGTAATCCCTATCACAGCACAGTAATCCCTATCACTGCACAGTAATCCCTATCACAGCACAGTAATCCCTATCACAGCACAGTAATCCCTATCACAGCACAGTAATCCCTATCACAGCACAGTAATCCCTATCACAGCACAGTGATTCCTATCACACTACCTAACACCCTGCACTGGAACCTATCAGCTACACTATATCACTACCTAACCTACACTAACTATCTCCACTAACTATCTGTATTATATATATGAGCTAACTAACTAACTAACTATCTAAGGCTTCGTTCACATCACCGTTCAGCCTTTCCATTCTCCTGCTCCTAAACAGAGCAGGAGAATGGAAAGGACGGATTCGGCACATAACGGGGATGTGAACAAAGCCTAAGGACCCCATAGACTATAATGGGGTCCGACCCGGTCTGTTATGTTTCCGCTCAGAAGATTTGTGAAGCGGAGACCAAAGTCCTGCATGCACAACTTTTGTCTCCGCTCCAAAATCATCTTCTGAGCGGACACCTAATGGACCCCATTATAGTCTATGGGGTCCTTAGGCTTCGTTCCCATCATCGTTATGTGCCGAATCCGTCCTTTCTGTTCCGGAAAGGCTGAACGGTGATGTGAACGAAGCCTAAGGGCTCTTTTACACTTGCGTTTTTCCTTTCCGTCCTAGAGATCCGTCGTCGGGGCTCTAGGACGGAAAGATACTGATCAGGATTATCCTAATGCATTCTGAATGGAGAGAAATCCGTTCAGGATGCTTCAGGATGTCTTCAGTTCAGTATGTGAACATTTTTTGGACGTTGACAAAACCGCAGCATGCTGCGGATTTGTCTCCGTCCAAAAATCCGGAAGACATGCCGTAACGCCAGATCCGGAATTAATGCCCATTGAAGTGCATTAATCCGGAATTAAGCTAAACGTCGTTTCGGCGCATCACCGGATCCGACGTTTAGCTCTTCGCATGCGCAGCAGCAGTTCCGATCGGGGCCCCAGTGTAAGCGTGTGATGTAATGAAGGAGCGCCCGGCGGCCGCAGCGCAGGTAAGTACACTGCTGCGGAGTACCATGGCAGCCAGGACCTCAGTAGCATCCTGGCTGCAATGGTAGCCTGAAAGCATTTCGAAGACTGATCAGAAACCTGATCAGTCTTCAAATGCTTTCAGGCGACTTGCGTTCTGACGCATCCGGCGGGACAGAAGTGCCCACCGGATCCTCAGAACGCAAGTGTGAAAGAGGCCTAAGGGTGCTTTCACACCGTTGCCTGAACTGCCTGCCTGATCAGGAAAACTATATGCAAACGCATGTCATTTTTAGACTGATCAGGATCCTGATCAGTCTGAAAAATGCATTGCAATACCGGATCCGTTTTTACGGTGTCATCCGGAAAAACAGATTGGGTATTTATTTTTTTCACATTTTTAAAGGTCTGCGCATGCGCAGACCGGAAAACTGGATCCGTCAATGCAGTCATTTTAATGCCGGATCCTGCACTAATACATTTCAATGGTAATTAATGCAGGATCCAGCATTCCGGCAAGTGTTCCGGAATTTTGGACGGAGAAAATACAGTTTTTTTCTCCGTCCAAAAAACGTAAGAGGGACTGAACTGATGCATCCTGATGCATGCTGAACGGAATGCTCTCTATTCAGAATGCATTAGAATTAAACTGATCAGTTTTTTTTCCGGTATTGAGCCCCTAGGACGGAACTCAATGCCGGAAAAGAGTAACGCTAGTGTGAAAGTGCCCTAATGTAATTAAATAAGGATCCAGATGAGTCTGCAAAGCACAGAGCACAGCAATGACACTGCTCTCTCTCTCAGAACTGTAATAAACTGCAGAAAATGGCTGCGGGGGAGGTTCTTATATAGTAAGGGGTCGGCAACTTTCCTATTGGTTCCTAGGGATGCTGCTAAGCTCAGACAAAGACATTGCAGCCTTCTCATGAGGGTACTGATGAAAAAAAATCTAGAATATTCGTGATTGTGAAGATATAGCACTATATTCTAGATTTACGCGAATTCTCGAAGTGCCGATATTCGCGATAAAAATTCGCGATTAGAATATTCGCGATCAACACTAGTGGTCCCAAGCCTCACAGGCTCCGCCATCATCTGTGCCATGTTCAGCGGGAAAGCCTGATGGGCGCTTTGTGACTGCAGAGGTGACATATCCCTGAGGGTGGCCTGACCCTATACAGTATGAGTACAGTGTCACACACAGGCAGTATGCAGGCACTATGACATTTTTGCAATTAGGACATTTTATGTCTGATCAGTTCAGAGCTTAAAGGTGTGAGATATTGTAAATGATGCGACTTAAAGGAAAACAAGTAACAGCCGTATATTTTATGTCGGCGTTCTCATTTACACAATTGGGCTTCCTTATACTTCTATGAGACTGTCCTGTAGTTCTCAACTGTTGATAATCCGCCACCTGTCATGTCCTATGGGAATAAAGTTATTGTCTCGCATATTTTTCTGGAGAAAAGAGAAGATGACACCTGAAGGCTAAAAAGTGCGCTTAGAATATGATAGCAGACACTCACGACACAGATCACCCTCGTCCTCCCGTTCTTCACAGTCAGGGATGAAATTGCAGACTTGAGACAGTTTAATTTCCATCCCACTTCGACAGTGAAAAGATCCGTCCAGAGTCATTTTAACTCCAGGGGGGTTCCCTGCCGAGAGAAAAGAAGTAAAATGAATCACAAGATAACACTGTACAAAAGAGGTGTGATAGCACTATGAGATAGCAATGCCGATCAGGACAAAGCCTGAATGGGCTGTAATGGAAGCTACATTATGACTGAACATTCCCAGAAACGTCGAAGACACAAAATAAACTACTATAATACTGCCTCCTATGTACAAGAATATAACTACTATATTACTCCTCCTATGTACAAAAATATAACTACTATAATACTGCTCCTATGTACAAGAATATAACTACTATTCCCACTGCCTCCTATGTACAAGAATATAACTACTATGATACTGCTTCCTATGTACAAGAATATAACTACTATAATACTGCCTCCTATGTACAAGAATATAACTACTATAATACTGCCTCCTATGTACAAGAATATAACTACTATAATACTGCTCCTACGTACAAGAGTATAAGTACTATAATACTGCTCCTATGTACAAGAATATAACTACTATAATACTGCCTCCTATGTACAAGAATATAACTACTATAATACTGCTCCTATGTACAAGAATATAACTACTATAATACTGCCCCCATGTACAAGAATATAACTACTATAATACTGCTCCTATGTACAAGAATATAACCACTATAATACTGCCCCCTATGTACAAGAATATAACTACTATAATACTGCTCCTATGTACAAGAATATAACTACTATAATACTGCTCCTATGTACAAGAATATAACTACTATAATACTGCTCCCATGTACAAGAATATAACTACTATAATACTGCTCCTATGTACAAGAATATAACTACTATAATACTGCTCCTATGTACAAGAATATAACTACTATAATACTGCCTCCTATGTACAAGAATATAACTACTATAATACTGCTCCTACGTACAAGAGTATAAGTACTATAATACTGCTCCTATGTACAAGAATATAACTACTATAATACTGCCTCCTATGTACAAGAATATAACTACTATAATACTGCTCCTATGTACAAGAATATAACTACTATAATACTGCCCCCATGTACAAGAATATAACTACTATAATACTGCTCCTATGTACAAGAATATAACTACTATAATACTGCTCCTATGTACAAGAATATAACTACTATAATACTGCTCCTATGTACAAGAATATAACTACTATAATACTGCTCCTATGTACAAGAATATAACTACTATAATACTGCTCCTATGTACAAGAATATAACTACTATAATACTGCTCCTATGTACAAGAATATAACTACTATAATACTGCCCCATGTACAAGAATATAACTACTATAATACTGCTCCTATGTACAAGAATATAACTACTATAATACTGCTCCTATGTACAAGAATATAACTACTATAATACTGCTCCTATGTACAAGAATATAACTACTATAATACTGCCCCCTATGTACAAGAATATAACTACTATAATACTGCTCCTATGTACAAGAATATAACTACTATAATACTGCTCCTATGTACAAGAATATAACTACTATAATACTGCTCCTATGTACAAGAATATAACTACTATAATACTGCTCCCATGTACAAGAATATAACTACTATAATACTGCTCCTATGTACAAGAATATAACTACTATAATACTGCTCCTATGTACAAGAATATAACTACTATAATACTGCCCCTATGGACAAGAATATAACTACTATAATACTGCCTCCTATGTACAAGAATATAACTACTATAATACTGCTTCTATATACAAGAATATAACTACTATAATACTGCTCCTATGTACAAGAATATAACTACTATAATACTTCCCCCATGTACAAGAATATAACTACTATAATACTGCCCCCTGGTTGGGAATATGCGATGTAACGTTTTCCTCACTGCTCAGATCTTCTGGGGTTAATCTCTGTTTATTACGGACATAAAATATCCATTTCATAAATTAAAGCGAGTGAATATATTAATTTGCGGGGTATAAATGTGATTATGCCGCGGCGTGCGCTCCGCTTTTCTTGGCCTCTCCATCTTGTTTTGGTCACTGATATAATTAGTTGGGTATTGAAGGCTTTGTTGTCCGGGATGCCAGCTGGTAATGAATGAGCTGTAATCATGTAACACTCCGCTCTCTGCGCTGATATATAGCGATGTAATACCGCGTGCAGCGCAGTCAGTGACACTCAGTCCATGGTGCTGCGGTGATAGGACCTGTCCCGGAGATTATTTCTGGGCTGGATATAATAGGTCATTATCGAGAAGGTCACTGCTTTACATCTCCACTATGTTGTTCCCGTCACATTGTATATTTATTAATCAGAAAAGACACAAAAAACGGAGAATGTGAAGGGAACGTCTCTATTATGATTTTTAACCCCTTAATGCAAAATGCTATGCGTAAATGTTGTCTGCTGGTTGCATTTTGCGCAGAATACCGTAAATATACCTAGTTGTGATTGCACAGGAGGTAGGTTGGTTCAATCACTGCAGGAATCTGACAATTCCAATCCCAGCCATTTAATCCCACAGTTGCCACGGCGACCAGTAGGCAAAAACACGCAACCGCTATGCGGCCCGAAGGGGAGAGGGGCCTGGCGTTGAACTCCTCCTTCTTTCTCTTCCCAACAACAAAACACTGCATTTTCAAGCAGCTACCACTAGTGGGAGCTCAATGTAAAGAGATTATTACAGCTTCCATTCCAGTAAATGGTAACTGTATACATTTCTATACTCTGAGCTCCCCCTAGTGGTGGCGGCAGTCAGGCTTATCTATTATTTAGAACAGTGTTTCCCATCCAGTGTGCCTCGAGCTATTGCAAAACTACAACTCCCAGCATGCCCGGACAGCCTTTGGCTGTGCAGGCATGCTGGGAGTTGTAGTTTTGCAACAGCTCGAGGCACACTGGTTTGGAAACACTGATTTAGAAGAAGGAAACTTTGCTTGGCTGCTGAGAGGCCTTGGTTGGGCTACAAGTTCTTCTTATGAGGGCATGAGGACTATCATAAACCTGTCTACGTTCCCCTGGGTTTCTGGGAAAAATATATGAAAATTAGGACATATTACATCTGCAGGCATGAGATAGGCTTAGATTAACTAATTTGAATATCTTTCCTACAATACTTCACACATGCACTATGCATACTAGGTGCTCTCCATAATAAGAATAAGTACTCCCTAGACCTGTGATCGCTAACCTCCGGCACTCCAGCTGTGGTAAAACTACAACTCCCAAGATGCACACTTGCTTGGCTGTTTTCGGAACTCTATAGGAATGAATGGGGCATGCTGGGAGTTGTAGTTTTACCACAGCTGGAGTGTCGGAGGTTAGCCATCACTGCCCTAGACCCTAGACAATACATTGCTGAGAAACTCAGAGTAGCTGTGAGGAGGCTGCAGCATTCACCGAATCATGACGGCCTCTTCAAACAACTGATTGACGGGGGGCACCAAGAGTTGAACCCCCACCGATCAGATATTGATGACGTCTCCTGAGATTAGATCATCAATATTCTACTCCCGGAGAACCCCTTTAATTACTCATATAATATAATGTGTTCAAATATAGCAAACCTGGAGGCCATTATAAGGTTCCTCGCAGCAATGACGATCCATTGTTGATGGCTGATGCTGTGACAGAGGTTGCCTATCTAATCACTTTCATGCCACGGTTGCTATTTGCTGTGGCATCTAAGCGGCGCGTTCACATGACGGATTTTCTGCACAAATTTCTGTGCCTTTTCCTACCCGAAATCTGCATGGAATCCTTCAATAAGAATCTGCCCCATAGCTAAAAAGAATCATTGACATGCTCCTTTTCGGCGTGGTTTTCAGGCAGAGACTACGATGGGCGACCACCCACAGAGTCCATCCATCGAATGGGGCTACATCTTTGAAAATGTGATTTTTGCCATGGATTCTGGGTTAGAAGGTGCCTAAAGGGGTTAAATGGCCAAGCTCTAAGGGGTTAAATGACCCGCCTGTCGGTGCAGGGTGTCCACTGTATTTTCCAGCTGATGGCATGTCTCCGTGCAGAATGGGTTAATGACAGTTTGCCAGACAATGTATCAAACTGGTGTTTACATTCCAGAGAAACGGATACTCTTATGTATTGTGCAGGGGGTGGAGCCGGGCACTGTTCTGCTTTGTTTAGAGTTCTTTGCTCCGCCCCCTGCACTAGATGTAATACAATGTATCACTTTTTGGCCTAGAATGTTTCCTTTAAGCCTCCTGTTTATTACAAAACGTCCATGAAACTGACTCATCCTTTTGACTTTTCTTTCGGGCCCCTGGGTGAGGAGGCACAGTTTGCCTTAAAGTGTAACTGTCATTTATTTTTTAATTTTTTTGTACTATATAGGGAAAGTGATACCGACCGTTTTTTTTTATATAATAGTATATCATAAAATGCCTGGAATTTATTACCCGATTCACACATTATCCCAATTCACATTAAAATTCGATCGACCATAAATGAATATAAAAATCACAAACACTGTAGGGCATATGTCATATATAACAAATCATCCATCAAATGGTGGAGGGGTCAATCATAAGAACCCTATGTTGACATCATGTGTCATATGGTGTATTCAATCTGCTAAATACACTAGGTGTTATAGTCAAAGTCACAGGGTCAATTGAGTCCCCCAACAGCGGCCCCTTCTATTGAATCCACCACAGATATCCTTTTTGGTTGGTATAAAGACGTATCACTGGTGTAAATGTTCACCATAAAAAGTGGGTAAATTGCTTATCACAAGAGCCGGACAATTCCGCTGTATATAGTGTTCTTAGCACTCTATTGTGCGCGGTATGTTCCCAGCATATATATAGATCAAGCCACGTATTTATTGAGAGGGTGTAGATTACATTACTACCGAAGTTTTCAGATGGCGTCCTTCCCTCGCCGCTTTACACCGCCGCGTGTACCTGCCAGGACCTGCGGCGTCCCACGTGATCCCTCCGTAATACAGTGGCGTCCCACGTGACGGTGGCAGGGGCGTCCGATTGGTTCCAATCCACTTGTATGGTACCACTGAAGAAGGGGCCAGATACCTTTTGCCCCGAAACACTTTTGGGAACCATAATGAGGCTGCTATATACAAAGAAAACGCTCCGGTAGAGCACTTTCCAAGAATGATACATCCACAAGATAAATACCACATTTAAATCACCCCGCGCAATAGCGTCCTATACAAGTGGATTGGAACCAATCAGAGGAGCGTTGCTAAGGCTTAAAATGGGCCAATTTAGAGCTATTTTTCTAATAGAAATGTACGATTTCCGTAATTAAAGGGGTTGTCCAGGTTCAGAGCTGAACCTGGACATACCCATAATTTCACCCAGGCAGCACCCTGATGTTAGCATCGGAGCATCTCATGTTCTGATGCGCTCCCTAGCCCTGCGCTAGATCGCGCAGGGCAAGGGCTCTTTTGTTTACAAGTGAGTTCTGTGACGTGGCGCTAAAGCCCGCCCATCAGTGCCGGTGACATCACCAGGCTTCCTGGCAGCCTCATGGAGAGCCCGATACGTCACCGGAACTCATGAAACTGCCTTTGCCCCGCGCGATTTAGCGCTGGGCAAAGGAGAGCATCGAGCAAGAACTGCTCTGATGCTCAAGTCAGGGGGGCTGCCTGGGTGAAATGGAGGTATGTCCGGGTTAAGCTCTGAACCTGGACAACCCCTTTAAAGTATATTACAAAAATAGTCAGTATCACTGCCCCTACACATTACAAAAATTAGAACAAAATAAAAGAATGACAGTTACAGTTTAATATTGCGGTCTATTCCCACTTGGGGGAGATGAAGCCCCTCATTCATATTACCGCGTATGATTTCTGGTGACCTCCAGGACAGGAGAAGACGCTGACTGTTTACCAGCATCTCCAGTGCCGTCTCCCTGTAATTACCATCGATTCCTCCACGCTGGATCTCCTTGTGCCGTCGGCTTAAGAAACAATGCAATAACAATCTTTCAATATTCATGTATCTTTATTATCTGCTTGGGCCAATTTACTAATTATAAGCAACGTTGTATCCGAGAGAACGCGTCCCTTGTTAACGGCGAAATATAATTAGAGCAGGAAAATGCGCAGTAACTCGCTTCCTTACAATAAACGCCTGCTATTATTAAGCAATATTTAACAATTAACGTGGGCAGCGAATTGCGACAGAAGCACGAAAACGCAATAATACACAAGAAATGGTGAATAATACCTTGTTGTTCACGGCACTCTGGAGCATTGAAGGAAGGAGGAAAAAAGTACGAAGCAAATTTCTGAAGGCGGGGGCCGATCTCGTCCTGTATTTTGTGCTATGGTCGGAGGGTACTGCTTCTCATTGAAGAGATGCAACGGTGTACAGAGACTTATTTTACAGGCAGTGCTCCATGGGAAAAAAATATGCAAATCAGCTGTGGGAAAGGAAACTTATTTCTCAATACCCTAGTATGGAAACCTGGGTTAGAGGCAGGGGCAGACTGGGAACTTAAAGTGGGCCCGGGAAAAAAAACAAAAGTGGCCTCACGCTGTAGTCGGATCCAAATTGACAGAAGGCGGGGTGATATAAGTAGGCATCGACAACATAAGTAGGCGGGGCCTGCAGTACTGTAGTGCAGCACAAAATACCTCCCCTGCAGAATCAAATAGCAGAGTGCAGCACAAAATAACGCCTCTGCAGATAAAATAGCACAGTGCAGCACAAAATAATGCCTCTGCAGATAAAATAGCACAGTGCAGCACAAAATACCTCCCCTGCAGAATCAAATAGCAGAGTGCAGCACAAAATAATGCCTCTGCAGATAAAATAGCACAGTGCAGCACAAAATACCTCCCCTGCAGAATCAAATAGCAGAGTGCAGCACAAAATAATGCCTCTGCAGATAAAATAGCACAGTGCAGCACAAAATACCGTCCCCGCAGAACCAAATAGCAGAGTGCAGCACAAAATAACGCCTCTGCAGATAAAATAGCACAGTGCAGCACAAAATACCGCCCCCGCAGAACCAAATAGCAGAGTGCAGCACAAAATAACGCCTCTGCAGATAAAATAGCACAGTGCAGCACAAAATACCGCCCCTGCAGAACCAAATAGCAGAGTGCAGCACAAAATAACGCCTCTGCAGATAAAATAGCACAGTGCAGCACAAAATACCGCCCTGCAGAACCAAATAGCAGAGTGCAGCACAAAATAACGCCTCTGCAGATAAAATAGCACAGTGCAGCACAAAATACCGCCCCTGCAGAACCAAATAGCAGAGTGCAGCACAAAATAACGCCTCTGCAGATAAAATAGCACAGTGCGGCACAAAATACCGCCCTGCAGAACCAAATAGCAGAGTGCAGCAGAAAATAACGCCTCTGCAGATAAAATAGCACAGTGCAGCACAAAATACCGCCCCCGCAGAACCAAATAGCAGAGTGCAGCACAAAATAATGCCTCTGCAGATAAAATAGCACAGTGCAGCACAAAATACCGCCCCCGCAGAACCAAATAGCAGAGTGCAGCACAAAATAACGCCTCTGCAGATAAAATAGCACAGTGCAGCACAAAATACCGCCCCCGCAGAACCAAATAGCAGAGTGCAGCACAAAATAACGCCTCTGCAGATAAAATAGCACAGTGCAGCACAAAATACCGCCCCTGCAGAACCAAATAGCAGAGTGCAGCACAAAATAACGACTCTGCAGATAAAATAGCACAGTGCAGCACAAAATACCGCCCCTGCAGAACCAAATAGCAGAGTGCAGCACAAAATAACGCCTCTGCAGATAAAATAGCACAGTGCAGCACAAAATACCGCCCCTGCAGAACCAAATAGCAGAGTGCAGCACAAAATAACGCCTCTGCAGATAAAATAGCACAGTGCGGCACAAAATACCGCCCCTGCAGAACCAAATAGCAGAGTGCAGCAGAAAATAACGCCTCTGCAGATAAAATAGCACAGTGCAGCACAAAAATACCGCCCCGCAGAACCAAATAGCAGAGTGCAGCACAAAATAATGCCTCTGCAGATAAAATAGCACAGTGCAGCACAAAAATACCGCCCCGCAGAACCAAATAGCAGAGTGCAGCACAAAATAACGCCTCTGCAGATAAAATAGCACAGTGCAGCACAAAATACCGCCCTGCAGAACCAAATAGCAGAGTGCAGCACAAAATAACGCCTCTGCAGATAAAATAGCACAGTGCAGCACAAAATACCGCCCCTGCAGAACCAAATAGCAGAGTGCAGCACAAAATAACGCCTCTGCAGATAAAATAGCACAGTGCAGCACAAAATACCGCCCCTGCAGAACCAAATAGCAGAGTGCAGCACAAAATAACGCCTCTGCAGATAAAATAGCACAGTGCGGCACAAAATACCGCCCCTGCAGAACCAAATAGCAGAGTGCAGCAGAAAATAATGCTTCTGCAGATAAAATAGCACAGTGCAGCACAAAATACCGCCCCCGCAGAACCAAATAGCAGAGTGCAGCACAAAATAACGCCTCTGCAGATAAAATAGCACAGTGCAGCACAAAATACCGCCCCCGCAGAACCAAATAGCAGAGTGCAGCACAAAATAACGCCTCTGCAGATAAAATAGCACAGTGCAGCACAAAATACCGCCCCTGCAGAACCAAATAGCAGAGTGCAGCACAAAATAACGCCTCTGCAAATAAAATAGCACAGTGCAGCACAAAATACCGCCCCCGCAGAACCAAATAGCAGAGTGCAGCACAAAATAACGTCTCTGCAGATAAAATAGCACAGTGCAGCACAAAATACCGCCCCCGCAGAACCAAATAGCATAGTGCAGCACAAAATACTGCTGTCTGAGGACGGTTATACATGAATTCAGTAGGGCACCTGTGCATGCCAGGTAGGTGCAGACGTACCTGATGCTCGTAGCATTATTTAATGCTTAAAGCATTTGATGGTTATGTACCTGGCTGGAGGCTGTGAGGAGGGGTCGGGCGACCCCCTGGGCATCAAACCACCGGGAAATTTCCCTATAGGATCTGTGGTCAGTCCACCCCTAGTTAAAGGGGAAATCTTCTGATGCTAAGCCCTGGACACATACAGTGTTAGAGTACAAGGACTTGGTCTCCTGCCCGAAACCCCAACAAGCATTGTCTCCCAGTGTGGAGGACTGGAGCCGACCGTGTAATACGATGCCAATCATTTAAATGGCAGCCATTTCATAATACATAGCTGGGCGCTGGCTGTGGCTTGGACCAAGGTCATCACCAGTTCTGAGGTCCACATACTGAAAGATGTCTCTCTGGGAATCATCATCTATTAGTAGAGAGCAGCTACAAAGTCTGGAGGATCTGGGGCATCCACTCACTGCATGGACAGCTATTCAAGGGAGACTGTGTAATTCCTCATTTCTCCAGTGAAGGTGCTGTGGGGAAATCCAGCCCTTGCTGCCTAGTTCACTGATAAAGTACAGCTGATTGCCCCACCAGCAGAATAACTAGCTTATAGTCACTGGGCTCTTCCAACACCATAATGGTTTGTAAAGGAAAAATATCTGATTCAGTTGTTTACATACTAAGTATGAAATAAAACTGCTATCTTCCCCCACTGCCCCATACACATGCATGCTTGGCTTGGCTGTGTGGGCATGTGCTGTGAATGGGGAGAGGGTAGAAAGCTTCTCCCAGATACTTTAGTTTTCCCAAAACGATCGGATTGGGCAGGTTGAAATCCAACTGCCTGCTCCTAAAACTGACATATAGTCTTACTGAAATTGCCTTTTTGTTAAAAAGCTGCTCCGCCACCACTAGGGGGAGCTCACTGTACACAGATTCAACAGTCACGTTTGTATGTTGAGTCTAGTTTCAACTTGCGATGGGTCAGAAAAGACCATTGTATGTTGAAAATATTGTATCCTGAGGTCATTGTATTTTGAGGGATCACTGTACAGCTACTACTAAGGGGCGCTTACTACATACAGATTATACAGTCACCACTAGAGGGAGCTCACTATATACAGATTATACAGCCACCACTAGGGGGAGCTTACTATATACAGGTTATACAGTTACCACTAGAGGGAGCTCACTACATACAGATTATACAGCCACCACTAGGGGGAGCTCCCTACATACAGATTATACAGCCACCACTAGAGGGAGCTCACTACATACAGATTATACAGCCACCACTAGAGGGAGCTCACTACATACAGATTATACAGTCACCACTAGAGGGAGCTCACTATATGCAGATTATACAGTTACCACTAGGGTGAGCTCACTACATACAGATTATACAGCCACCACTAGAGAGAGATGTACACAGGTACCACTAGGGTGAGGTTACTACATACAGATTTATACAGCTACCACTAAGGGGCGCCCACTACATACAGATTATACAGTCACCACTAGAGGGAGCTCACTACATACAGATTATACAGCTACCACTAAGGGGCGCTCACTACATACAGATTATACAGTCACCACTAGAGGGAGCTCACTATATACAGATTATACAGCCACCACTAGAGGTAGCTCACTACATACAGATTATACAGCCACCACTAGGGGGAGCTCCCTACATACAGATTATACAGCCACCACTAGAGGGAGCTCACTACATACAGATTATACAGTCACCACTAGAGGGAGCTCACTATATGCAGATTATACAGTTACCACTAGGGTGAGCTCACTACATACAGATTATACAGCCACCACTAGAGCGGAGCTCACTATATACAGATTATACAGCCACCACTAGAGGGAGCTCACTATATACAGGTTACACAGTTACCACTAGAGGGAGCTCACTACATACCGATTATACAGTCACCACTAGGGAGAGATGTACACAGGTACCACTAGGGAGAGCTCACTACATACAGATTATACAGTCACCACTAGAGGGAGCTCACTACATACAGATTATACAGCTACCACTAAGGGGCGCTCACTACATACAGATTATACAGTCACCACTAGAGGGAGCTCACTATATGCAGATTTTACAGCCACGACTAGAGGGAGCTCACTATATACAGGTTATACAGTTACCACTAGAGGGAGCTCACTACATACCGATTATACAGTCACCACTAGGGAGAGATGTACACAGGTACCACTAGGGAGAGCTCACTACATACAGATTATACAGTCACCACTAGAGGGAGCTCACTACATACAGATTATACAGCCATCACAAGGGGGTGCTCAATGCCTACATATTTATACAGACATTAGTAGAGGGGGCTAACTGCATACAATTTTTTACAGCCAACACCAGGGGAACTCCCCGACTACAGATTTATATAGCCTTCACTAAGAAGAGCTCACTGCATACATATTTATACATCTACCACTAGGGGGTGCTCACTTCATACAGATTTATTCAGACACTAGTAGGGGAGCTCATTGCATACACAGCTATACAGCCACCACTAGGGGGAACTCACTGCCTACATATTTATACCTTCACTACTAGGGGGAGCTCAGTGGGTACAGATTTATACAGGTACCACTAGGGTGAGCTCTCTACCTACAGATTTATATGGCCACCACTAGGGGGAGCCCACTGCATACAGATTTATGCAGCTCCCATTGAGTTTTATTTACTAGTTGTATACATTTATATGCTGTGGACGGGACATGGCCGTGTGTTACCTTTTGGTTGGGGGTAACTGGCAGAATGCTGCTGGAGAGGGATCCTCACGGATTCGGATGTGTACTATCAGCCCCCGCTCACTTCCTTTTGATCGTGATCACACGCCGGGGCTGACACGACGCCACAGACTCTCACTCTGTCTCCTTTCATCATCAGTAAAATGCCTAGAAGGATGCTGATCCTCCCACCCATGGGAGCCGCTCGCATTTTCATTTTTAATGCTGGACTCCTAGAAACCCCCTTTTTTTAATGTAATTTCTCTTTATTTTTCTCCAGTTTTCAGTCCTTTGATGTAATAAGCGAATGGGAGGAAAAAAAATCTGCAGAGACCAGGCGCGAGGGAGGGTTGGCGTGTGGTCTGACGGAGCTCTGCATGGTATGAGTACAGTGTATGTATGTCACGTATACCCTTCTGGTATAGGAGAGTGCCCTTCTAGGTGGTGGTGGTGGTGGTGGGGGGGGGGGGGGGGCACAAGGGTGCAGATAGCAGGGGACAGCACAGTATTTAGCACCTTACTATTATATGATGCCATATCCATATGTGATACTGTAAGGACCCTGCACCCTCCACGATGGAATCCTCACTATGCAAACTCACATAAGATCAGCACATCATGCTCCTAAAATACTCTGTTCTGCTGGGAGCCCTCCTCTTTCTACTATGTCAGTACCAGTCAGCACGCTCCTCTCCTCAAAATCCTCTGTGCTGCTGGGGACCCTGCTCCTTGCACTATGTAACTCTCAGCCTCTGACCTCCACAATATCAGCACACTCCTCTCCAGAAATACTCTGTGCTGCTGGGAGAACCCTGCTCCTTCCACTATGTAACTCTCAGTCTGTGACCTCCACAAGATCAGCACACTCATCTCCTGAAATCCTCTGTGCTGCTGGGGACCCTGCTCCTTCCACTATGTAACTATCAGTCTATGACTTCCACAAGATCAGCACACTCCTCTCCTGAAATCCTCTGTGCTGCTATAAAAGCCTGCTCCTTCCACTATGTAACTATCAGCCTGTGACCTCCACAAGATCTGCACACTACTCTCCTGAAGTACTCTGTGCTGCTGGGTACTCCACTCTAATTAACTCCCAGTCTCCAGCTTGTCTTTGTTCCCCTTTTCTGCACCTCGGTTCTATTGAGGCATCACACAGCTAACTGTGCCTCGTGCCTCATTCATACTGTGCTCCATATACTGTAGCCTGTAGTGCTCCACAGGTTCCAGCTTAGTATATGGGACTTTGCCCAGTGGATTGTCAGCTCTTTGGATCAGAACAGCTTCCTTTCTTGATCTTTACTGACGGTTTGGTAATTGACAGACAGTAAATCCGCCCGGGCGGGTGATCAATGCCTCGCCCTTTGTGGTGCTTGTCTGTGGCTTGTAGTCGCAGCTGGCGCTGTGTAAATAATGGTCATGATGGCGGTGAGATTGGCGGGGAGCGCCAGCGTGATAAGAGCGTTCCCTACATGTGTATTCATCGCCGGCGCCCGCGTTATTTGTGTTCTGCCCCGTACAAAACAATAGAACTGTCACAGCGGGGAAACTTTAAGGATAAAATTCACGACCTGTTACCAGACTGTGCGGCCTCGTAAAGTTAAGCCTTGGCAAGACATCACGAGGGAGGAGAACGAGCAATCAATGGTGGTTTACGGGCCCGGATTTAGATGCAGGGATTGTCTTGGAAGACGCTTTTTGTTTCTTTTCGTAGCGAGGAATGTCAGGTCGCAACATTGTATGCGATTGAAGAGAGAAGTCGACGAATTAAAGGGACGGGGGATTTACTTTCTTAATTAGATTTCATTCTGTAGAAGAAAAATAATTTGTTCAGTATGCAGGAGGCAAGGGGGGCGGTGAGTGAAGTGTTATACTCACCTCTCCCTGGCCTTGCTGCCCACATTGTCAGAAAGTAGTGTACGCACTATGACCTGACATTGTACGCAGTCAGGTCACAGTGCAGAGCGGGCCCAGAGAAGACCAGGGAGCGAGGACTGTAGGAGAGGACGCTGGACCTGCCGAGTAGTGGCAGAGCAGGAGAGGTAAGTGAATTTATAAATTTTGGGTCTGATCTGAGGTGTGCTATGGGGTGTCTAACATGGAGGTCTGATGAGGGTCTGACCTGAGGTCTGATATGGAGGTGTAAGAGGGAGGTCTGATGGGAGTCTCATCTGAGGTTTAATATGGGGGTCTGATCTGAGGATCTGATATGGGATTCTGATCTGAAAGCTAAGGGGGAATGTATTAATATGGGGGTATTTTTTGTACTGGCGCAAATTATAAGTGTGTTTTGCTGTACTGGCGCACATTATAAGTGTGCATTTTTGTACTGGCGCACATTATAAGTGTGTATTTCTATACTGGCGCACATTATAAGTGTGTATTTCTATACTGGCGCACATTATAAGTGTGTATTTCTGTACTGGCGCACATTATAAGTGTGTATTTCTGTACTGGCACACATTATAAGTGTGCATTTCTGTACTGGCACACATTATAAGTGTGTATTTCTGTACTGGCGCACATTATAAGTGTGCATTTTTGTACTGGCGCACATTATAAGTGTGTATTTTTGTACTGGCGCACATTATAAGTGTGTATTTCTGTACTGGCGCACATTGTAAGTGTGTATTTCTGTACTGGCGCACATTATAAGTGTGTATTTCTGTACTGGCACACATTATAAGTGTGTATTTCTGTACTGGCGCACATTATAAGTGTGCATTTTTGTACTGGCACACATTATAAGTGTGTATTTCTGTACTGGCGCACATTATAAGTGTGCATTTTTGTACTGGCGCACATTATAAGTGTGTTTTGCTGTACTGGCGCACATTATAAGTGTGCATTTTTGTACTGGCGCACATTATAAGTGTGTATTTCTATACTGGCGCACATTATAAGTGTGTATTTCTGTACTGGCGCACATTATAAGTGTGTATTTCTGTACTGGCACACATTATAAGTGTGCATTTCTGTACTGGCACACATTATAAGTGTGTATTTCTGTACTGGCGCACATTATAAGTGTGTATTTCTGTATTAGCGCACATTATAAGTGTGCATTTTTGTACTGGCGCACATTATAAGTGTGTATTGCTGTACTGGCGCACATTGTAAGTGTGCATTTTTGTACTGGCGCACATTATAAGTGTGTATTTCTGTACTGGCGCACATTGTAAGTGTGTATTTCTGTACTGGCGCACATTATAAGTGTGTATTTCTGTACTGGCGCACATTATAAGTGTGTATTTTTGTACTGGCGCACAATATAAGTGTGTATTTTTGTACTGGCGCACGTTATAAGCTGGTATTTTTGTACTGGCGCACATTATAAGTGTGTATTTCTGTACTGGCGCACATTATAAGTGTGTATTTCTGTACTGGCGCACATTATAAGTGTGTATTTCTGTACTGGCGCACATTATAAGTTAGTATTTTTGTACTGGCGCACATTATAAGTGTGTATTTCTGTACTGGCGCACATTATAAGTTAGTATTTTTGTACTGGCGCACATTATAAGTGTATATTTCTGTACTGGCGCACATTATAAGTGTGTATTTCTGTACTGGCACACATTATAAGTGTGCATTTCTGTACTGGCACACATTATAAGTGTGTATTTCTGTACTGGCGCACATTATAAGTGTGCATTTTTGTACTGGCGCACATTATAAGTGTGTATTTTTGTACTGGCGCACATTATAAGTGTGTATTTCTGTACTGGCGCACATTGTAAGTGTGTATTTCTGTACTGGCGCACATTATAAGTGTGTATTTCTGTACTGGCACACATTATAAGTGTGTATTTCTGTACTGGCGCACATTATAAGTGTGCATTTTTGTACTGGCACACATTATAAGTGTGTATTTCTGTACTGGCGCACATTATAAGTGTGCATTTTTGTACTGGCGCACATTATAAGTGTGTATTGCTGTACTGGCGCACATTATAAGTGTGCATTTTTGTACTGGCGCACATTATAAGTGTGTATTTCTATACTGGCGCACATTATAAGTGTGTATTTCTGTACTGGCGCACATTATAAGTGTGTATTTCTGTACTGGCACACATTATAAGTGTGCATTTCTGTACTGGCACACATTATAAGTGTGTATTTCTGTACTGGCGCACATTATAAGTGTGTATTTCTGTATTGGCGCACATTATAAGTGTGCATTTTTGTACTGGCGCACATTATAAGTGTGTATTGCTGTACTGGCGCACATTGTAAGTGTGCATTTTTGTACTGGCGCACATTATAAGTGTGTATTTCTGTACTGGCGCACATTGTAAGTGTGTATTTCTGTACTGGCGCACATTATAAGTGTGTATTTCTGTACTGGCGCACATTATAAGTGTGTATTTTTGTACTGGCGCACAATATAAGTGTGTATTTTTGTACTGGCGCACGTTATAAGCTGGTATTTTTGTACTGGCGCACATTATAAGTGTGTATTTCTGTACTGGCGCACATTATAAGTGTGTATTTCTGTACTGGCGCACATTATAAGTGTGTATTTCTGTACTGGCGCACATTATAAGTTAGTATTTTTGTACTGGCGCACATTATAAGTGTGTATTTCTGTACTGGCGCACATTATAAGTTAGTATTTTTGTACTGGCGCACATTATAAGTGTATATTTCTGTACTGGCGCACATTATAAGTGTGTATTTCTGTACTGGCACACATTATAAGTGTGTATTTTTTTACTAGCGCACATTATAAGTTAGTATTTCTGTACTGGCGCACATTATAAGTGTGCATTTTTGTACTGGCGCACATTATAAGTGTGCATTTTTGTACTGGCGCACATTATAAGTGTGCATTTTTGTACTGGCGCACATTATAAGTGTGCATTTTTGTACTGGCGCACATTATAAGTGTGCATTTTTGTACTGGCGCACGGTATAAGCGGGTCTTTTTGTTGTGGCACACATTATGAGGAGAACTCTTGCTACTGAGGAGCTATGGGGAACATGATTACTAGCAGGCTCGGACTGGCCCACAGGGGTACAGGTTAATCCCCGGTGGGCCTCTGAGCAATGTGGGCCCCTAGTCTCCCACCCCCTGCACAAGTGGCACATAACACAGTAGACTTACTGCACTACATACATATATTCAATGTACAGCACCTCCACCAGCCTGTGTGCATATAAAAAACTCCCCAGTTTATTAGTATAGACACGATCAGAGCTGAGATATAGGGTAGGCCGCCAATGTCCTCTTCTCCTCAGGACCTACCTTCTCAAAGCTGCTGCAGGGACCGGACGCCCATATTCTGTCATCTGCGAGCATCTTGCTGCTGTGAGCGGGGAATATTTGGATGTGTCCATACGGTGGGCCCCCAATATAATTCTTACTGGTGGGCCCCAGACACCCCAGTCCGACACTGATTACTACTATGGGCACAAAGGGATACTATTACTATTGGGGGCACTGTTAACACTATGCGTTCTGGCATAGAATTATTACTATTGGTTGGACTTTGGGGGGGGGGGCACCCTGGCCTCAGCTTAGCACAATTATTTCTGGGGGACATCATGTTTATGGCATTATTAGGGTCAGGGACACTGTTTGCTGAGGGCGCAGTTATCTTTTAGGGCACTGTGTGCCAATAATTATTGAACCAGGCACCATGTGTGCGGTTCTAGTATTTTCGGAGGGGGACTGTTTCTGCAGTATAGTATTGGGGAGCACAGTGGGCACAGTATTGGGGGTGGCAGGATGGGGTGTTCAGTAGGTGGGAGGATGATGGAAAAGTAGGAAACTAAGAGGTCTGTCAACTTCCGCAAAGACGAGAGATAGCTGAAAGAAGTCATCATGGCGGTCTGGAGTGAATGGAGAAGATGAGGACAGAGAACATCTACATCAGAGGAGACGTCACTGGATGTAAGAGGTAAGGGGGCTGTATGACCCTGTAGGTTCGTTAGCGCTGTATGTAATGTTTTCCAAGTATGTCTTTAACAGTAGGGCTGGAGAGACGGGGTTCGGCCTCTTACACACGACCGTATGGCCTTTTCAGTGTTTTGCGGTCCGTTTATAACGGATCCGTTTTTGCATTGTGTTTCTGTTTTGGTTCCGTTTTTCCGTATGGCATATACAGTTTTGGCCCCATGCACACGAACGTATTTTCTTTCCGTGTCCGTTAGTTTTTTTTGCGGACCATATGCGGAACCATTCATTTCAATGGGTCCGCAAAAAAAAAGGAAGGTACTGAATTCCGTTTCCGTATCTCCGTTTTTCCATTCCGCAAAAAAATAGAGCATGTCCTATTTTATTCTAGTTTGCGGACAAGGATGGGCATTATTACAGTTGATCCGCAAAAATAACGGATCCGCAAATAAAATGGATGCCACGTGGAACGTCATCCTTTTTTTTTTTTTTGCGGATCCACAATTTGCGGACCGCAAAACACATACGGTCGTGTGCATGAGGCCATACAGTAATATTGGGCTGCTCTTCAAATTTTCAATAGATTGTTCAGCAAAAACGGAACAGATACAGAAGACATACAGATGCCTTTCCATATGCTTTCCGTTTTTTTTGTGGACCCATTGACTTGAATGGAGCCACTGAACGTGATTTGCGGACAAGAATAGGACATGTTCTATATTTAAACGGAACGGAAAAAAGGAAACACGGAAACGGAAGGCATACGGAGACACTTCAGTATTTTTTCCAGACCCATTGAAGTGAATGGTTCAGTATACTGAACTGAAAAACTGCCAGTATACGGTCCGCAAAATACTGTCGTGTGCAAGGGGCCTTAGGCCTAATTCACACGTCCGTAGTGTGTTTTGCGGAATCACGGAAACACGGATCCGCAAAACATGGACGGCTGCAATGTGCATTCCGCATTTTGCGGACCACACATTGCTGGCACTATATAGAGAATGCCTTTTCTTGTCCGCAATTGCGGACAAGAATAGGACATGTTCTATTTTTTTGCAGATGCGGAAAAACGGATGCGGAAATGCGGATACGAACATCACATAGTGTGCTGTCCACATCCATTCCTGCCCCTTTGAAATGAATGGGTCTGCAACCCTTCCGCAAAATTGCGGATGGGATGCGGACCCATTTTGCCGACGTGTGAATTAGGCCTTAGGCCCCATTCACACGTCCGTAGTGCCTTGCCGCCAGCCCCATAGAGATGCCTATACTTGTCCGCAATTGCGGGCAAGAATAGGACATGCTCTATATTATTGCGGAGCCGCCGGCCGGAAGATCGGCGGCGCGCTCCACAAATGCGGATGCGGAGAGCACAGCGTGTGCTCTCCGCATCCATCACGTCCCCATTCAAAATGAATGGGTCCACACCCATTCCGCAGATTTGCGGAACGGGTGCGGACGAACATTGCGGACGTGTGAATAGGGCCTTAGGGTGAGAATTTGGCATGAGGGGTGGGGTGTCTTTTTAGGTGCTCCCCTGGCCCTGGCCACAAAGTTCTGAGGGAAGGGGGGCCACGCTCTTGCACCAGGGCCCATGAGCCTTTAGCTACACCCCTGGCCGCGGGCGCCACTTTCTAGTTTCAGAGCGCCATACATTCAATATGCAAACAATCGTTTCTGCATAATTGAGCTGAGATGTAAACGAGGAGCCGGCGACATATAAAATGCTAATTTACTCCGTTAATATTAATAAACAGGCAGATGTTTCACTTCCAGATAAGCCGCTTCGCTCTTCTAGGTTTCTCGCTGAGATTACGTTATCTGATATTGAAGATGACCTGGAAATCGGAGCCGTCCGCGGGGAGAAGACGTTTCATCATCTGTTATCTCCCGCACGAAGGGTGACTACCGCTAAAGGCAGGGGTTGTCACCCAGCTTTCCAAAGACCCCAAAACGAAGATAAGCCTCACCTTGCTCTTTTTTTCCTACACGTCTGCGTATGTGTCAGTTGTTACTGTAGTTCTGGCATTACATTCATGAACCCATTTTTTTTTTTTTTTTTTGCCTGATTGCTCCTTGCACTGAAAAGTAGGACAACTTCCAATGTAATAATAAATAAAGTTTAATCTCTACAAAAATAAAAAAATTAAACACTCGTCCTCACATCTCGGAGATCCTTACGGGCCGTTTATCTTGTCTTCAGTCGGCAACAGAAAGACGCTGCGAATTCTTAGTGATGATTGAAAGGAGTCTCATGTTTGCTGCTTGCTGTCAGTGAATAAGACCATTCTGCATGTTGGGCTGAAAAGCCATCCAAATAGTTCTCACAGTGGAGAACTTGTTACAATTGCATCAGGTCCAGACAATCCTCTGTCAGCGAAACAGACTGATACATTGTAACCAAGTATCATGACAGGGAAGGAATCTATCTATCTATCTATCTATCTATCTATCTATCTATCAGTCTATCTATCTAATTATCTATCTATCTATTATCTATCTATCTATCTAATTATCTATCTATCTATTATCTATCTATCTATCTATCTATCTATCTATCTATCTATCCCATATCTATCTATCTATCTATCTATCTATCTCTCATATCTATCTATCTCATATCTATCTATCTATCTATCTCATATCTATCTATCTCATATCTATCTATCTCATATCTATCTATCTATCTATCTATCTATCTATCTATCTATCTATCTATTATCTATCTATCCATCCCATATCTATCTATCTATCTATCCATCCCATATCTATCTATCTATCTATCTATCTGTCTGTCTATATATCTCATATCTATCTATCTATCTATCTATCTATCCCATATCTATCTATCTATCTATCTATCTATCTATCTATCTATCTATCTATCATCTATCCCATATCTATCTATCTATCTATCTATCTATCTATCTATCTATCTATCTATCTATCCCATATCTATCTATCTATCTATCTATCTATCTATTATCTATCTATCTATCTATCTATCTCCTATCTATCTATCTATCTATCTATCTATCTATCTATCTATCGCTACTTTCACACTAGCGGCAGCCTTCTCCGGCAGGCTGTTCCGCCAGGTGGATCCTGATCAGTCTTTGAAATGCTTTCAGGTTACCATGGCAGCCAGGACGCTACTGAAGTCCTGGCTGCCATGGTAAGTACTCCGCAGCAGTGTACTTACCTGCGCTGCGGCCGCCGGGCGCTCCTTCATGACGTCACAGATCCCCGCATAGATCAATGCGCCGCCTCGACCTGTGACGTCATGAAGGAGCGCCCCGGGGCTGCAGCCCAGGTAAGTACACTGCTGCGGAGTACTTACCATGGCAGCCAGGACTTCAGTAGCGTCCTGGCTGCCATGGTAACCGATCGGAGCCCCAGCTTACACTGGGGCCCCGATCGGAACTGCTGCTGCGCGTGCGCAGAGCTAAACGTCGGATCCGGCGATGCGCCGAAACGATGTTTAGCTTAGTTATCCGGATTAATGCTTTTCAATGGGCATTAATTCCGGATCCGGCGTTACGGCATGTCTTCCGGATTTTTGGATGGAGACGAATCCGCAGCATGCTACGGTTTTGTCAACGTCCAAAAAACGTTGACATACTGAACGGAAGACATCCTGATGCATCCTGAACGGATTTCTCTCCATTCAGAATGCATTAGGATAAAACTGATCAGTTCTTTCCGTCCTAGAGCCACGAGGACAGAAATCTAGGACGGAAAGCAAAAACGCTGATGTGAAAGGGGTCCTAAGCAGTCACGTTTCCTTTGTCCTACCGGTGGATCGGTGCTCGCCCTGCGGTCGGACTATAGGACGACATTGCGCAGTCCGTCGCCTTGTAGCCGGCACACCTGTGATTTGTGATCCTACCTTACGTTATCTAGAAGACGCTGGAGGATGTGCGGGGCTCTGCTCATACAATACGGGGGCTGTCAGCGGCGATTATTTAGGACTGTCAGCCCTGGTTAATAATTCATGCGGTGAGGGCTGCCGGATCCGTCTCCTCCGATGAGTTAAGAGGAATCCTAAACTAAACCTAAAGCCGTAACTTACCCCTAAGATGAAGCGCATACATAAATATTCTTCTGTAACGTGATTTACCCAGAAATGTTCCAGTAGGACGTGTTCTAGAAATAATCTGTATATTGATAGTGACCGTTCACAGCTGCGGCAGAAGGATCACGGTTTGCATCAGAACATCTTTTCTCTTGTATCCCATCCAAGAGCCCCCCTGCAACGCTCAGTTATTCCTCTGGAGGCGCTGTTGGGCAGAGACATTGCAGTGGGGTTAGATCTGGGGATCTGGTTGTCCATGCCACCAGCAGGCTTACTACATAGTCAGGTTCTACTTCACCTATGCACATTGTAAGTGTAAGAAGAATTATACTTTCATTAACCCTTGCGGGACCATGGGGGTTTTGTGATTTATTTATTTTTATGTTTACCACTAATTTCCTTTTTGCAGCCACATAAGACTGCTTTAGCTTCCATTATCATCTATTATTTTGCCCCTGGACGTGGCTGATAATCATCCAGATTTTTAATCAATGTAATTGTAGACACAAATGTAGCAAATGTTGACTTCAATCAATTATCAATTTCGTGTTTGCTAAAACTAGGGACAAAAATTGGTGGATGGAGGTAATTTTTGTATGTTTGGGTTAGGGCGGGTTCACACTAGCGTTAGGGATTCCGTTATGGCTTTGCGCTATAACGGAAAAAAACGGAATCCATAAGGCGGAAGGAATGGTTCGCGTTATGCAAGACGGAAAACAAAGTCCTGTGCGACGGGACATTGTTTTCTGTCTTGCATAATGGGGACCCAGACGGATCCGTTATGCTTTCCCCTAGACTTCTATTAGGACGGAAAGCAAACGCAATGCCTTTTAAAGGCTTCCGTTTTTCATTCCGTCATAATACAAGCCTATGGCCAGAAGAACGGATCTGTCCTTCCGTCTTATGGATTCCGTTATAACCATGTTATAACGGAAAGCCATAATGGAATCCCTAACGCTATTGTGAACCCACATTTTGTGTAGTGTAAGAAAGTTATCGCATCCCATGAAGGGAGAATTTTAATTTTCACTTTTTTGATGTTTTTGATGTTTTATTTTGTATGTTTTTATTTTATTTTGTGCATTTTCATATTTAATCATTACATTTTATATGTATTTATGTTTACATTTTTTTTATTATTACATTTTTGTATTTATTAATTTTACATTATGGGGGGCACTATGGAGACATTATCTCTACGGGGGGCACTAAGAGGGGTATTTTTTGTACTGGCACACAGAAGGGGGCATTGGCACACATTATGGGGGCACTATGGGGACTTTGTCTATACGGGGGGCACTAAGAGGAAGTATTTTTTAGTCTTGTATTATTTTATGTATGTATTCATTTATGTTTTATTTTGTATATTTGTTTTTTATTTTGTACATTTTTATAGTTATTACAATACACTTTTGTATTTATTTATTTTTCACATTTTCATGTTCCTTTCTTTATTAATTTATGACATTTTTATATTTATGTATGTATTTATGTATTACATTTTTATATTTATGTATTTATTACATTTTCATATGTATTTATGTATGGTATTTTATTTATTCTTTTATTTTTAGATTTATTTATTACATTTTTAGACTTATTTAGGTATTTTCATATTTATTTATTTTTTTATTTTTTTTTATTTACTTTGCAGTATGGGTTACCAGGGAGGATATAGTCACTTAGTTGCAAAGTTACTTAGGCTAGTTTCAGCCCCATTAACTATTTTGGGGACTGGTCAGGGCTGCACGCACCGCCAATTAGGCGAGGTGAGGCGATTGCCTCAGGCTGTACGACCCCGGATACAGGTGGGGGAAGCGGCAGGGCTGTGGGGTAGGGTGAGAGGAGCACTATGGGGGCATCTACTGTGGGCAGTAAATAAGGCATTTTATATTGGCACACATTATGGGGGGGGGGGCACTAAGGAGACATTAGCTCAACGGGGGGCACTAAGAAAGGGTGTTTTTTGTACTGGCGAACAGAAGAGAACTTTGGCACACATTATAGGGGAACTATGGGGACATTGGCTATACAAGAGGTACTAAAAGGAGGTATTTTTTGTACTGGCACACATTATAAGGTGGCATTTTTTGTACTGGCACATAATATAAGGGGGCATTTTTTGTATTAGCATACATTATGAGTTTTTTTTTTGTACTGGCGCACATTGAGGAGCATTTTTCTATTGTCACACATTGTAAGAAGAATTATTACTACTGTGGGGGGCATTATGGTGGGCTTTATTACTAATTTAGGACTATGGGGACCATGATTACTTGTATGGGCACTATGGGGGCATTATTACTTCTAGGGCACAGTGGGCACTGTAGGGGCACTATTACTACCAAGCTCACTGTGTGCAGAGATTTCTAATAATGGGACTTTGGGGGGGCAGTATTACTGTGGGGGGCACCTTACAGTAGCAGCTTAGAAGAATGATTTTTTGGGGGACATTATATTTACGTGCCGGCACTATTACTGTTATGGACACGATTTTCTGGTCAGAGAGGACACTTGTAACACCCCAGAGTGGTGTTACCACTCCTTCACCCTGCTACTATCTCTAATGGGCTAACCTGAATGTCATCTGTGTATTTCTATCCAGGTCCTTTATATGGTTCAATGATAATATTTCTATGCAACTGTTTTATTACATGTAATTTACCTGGTTCACCAGCAGGTGGCAGCAAACATGGCAGAGCTATAGTTAGATAGAATGGAACTCACCATTCCATTCTCCCCCCCTTTGGCCAGAAGTGGGCCAGTCCTACTTGCTACCAGAAGGAAGTGGGGCAGTTCTGGTTTGTGCTAGTTGAGACTCCATGTTGGAGCTGCCTGGAACGCGATATAGGGGCCCTGGGAGCAGGCGTCCCCTTGTACACTGTGTGCCAATAATGATTGAAGGGGCTCTATCTGCGTGGTGCTAATATTTTCAGGGCATTGTTTCTGCAGTATAGTATTGGGGAGTACAGCAGGCAGGGGGTGGCAGAGTGGGGTGTGAGGATGGGAGGTGGGAGGATGATGGAAAAGTAGGAAACTAAGATGTCTTATTGTCAAACTCTTCAGAGACAAGAGGTAGCTGAAAGAAATTATCATGGCGGTCTGGTTCAAATAGAGAAGATGAGGAAAGAGAACATCTACATCAATGGAGACATCACTGGATATAAGAGGCATGTGGCGCTGTATTACTTGTTTTGCTGTATGTAATGTTAAGAGAAAAGGTGTTAGGTTAAGAATTTGGCATGGAGGGTGGACGCCATCTCAATTTTTGCTTAAGGCAGCAGAAAGGCTAAGTGCACCCTTGGGACCGGCAGAGATCTGGCCACAACCCAGCAAATATGCTGAGAATCAACCGGACTGCAACTGCTGCGCTCAGCCGCTCCTCTATCGAGGCTTCTACTCACCTCCTATAAAAACAAGGTAAATCTGACAGCTGTCCTAGTAAACCCATGCTGGTTATCACTTATTATATTATTAATAGTCACATACTACTGTATATAGTCCCTTAAAAATCCTTCCCACAACAGAAGTTAAGCTTACTGGTCTATAATTACCTGTGAAGGACCTAGAGCTCTTGTGTGTAGCCCATCTGGACCCAGAGCCTTGTTCACATTTACTTTACCTTAGCTTGGGCCATATCTACATTCAGCCAATTTAGAATATTACTAAATATATTAGCAGCACTGGCCCCACTTATATCAACTCCTCAGCACTGGCACCACCTACATCAGCTCCTCAGTGGGCAATACTTACATCAACTCCTCAGCAGTAGCATAACTTACATAAGCTTCTCAGCACTGGCACAATCTATATCAGCTCATCACTGGCACCACCTACATCAGCTCCTCAGCATTGACCCCACCTACATTAGCTTCTCAGCACTGGCACCACCTACATCAGTGCCTCAGCATTGGCCCCACCTACATTAGCTTCCCAGCACTGGCACCACCTACATCAGCTCCTCAGCATTGGCCCCACCTACATTAGCTTCTCAGCACTGGCACCACCTTCATCAGTGCCTCAGCAATGGCACCACCTACATTAGCTTCTCAGAATTGGCACCACCTACATTAGCTTCTCAGCACTGGCACCACCTACATTAGCTTCTTAGCACTGGCACCACCTACATTAGCTTCTTAGCACTGGCACCACCTACATCAGTGCCTCAGCACTGGCACCACCTACATCAGCTTCTCAGCATTGGCACCACCTACATCAGCTTCTCAGAATTGGTACCACCTACATCAGCTTCTCAGCACTGGCACCACCTACATTAGCTTCTTAGCACTGGCACCACCTACATCAGTGCCTAAGCACTGGCACCACCTACATCAGTGCCTAAGCACTGGCACCACCTACATCAGCTTCTCGGCACTGGCACCACCTACATCAGCTTCTCAGCACTGGCCCCACCTGCATTAGTTTCTCAGCATTGGCACCACCTACATCAGCTTCTCAGCACTGGCACCACCTACATCAGCTTCTCAGCACTGGCACTATCTACATCAGATTCTCAGCACTGGCACCACCTACATTAGCTTCTCAGTACTGGCACCACCTACATCAACTCCTCATCAGTAGCATCACTTACATGAGCTTCTCAGCACTGGCATAATCTATATCAACTCCTCAGCACTGGCACCTCCTACATCAAGGCCTCAGCACTGGCACCACCTACATCAGCTTCTCAGCACTGGCACTATCTACATCAGTGCCTCAGCACTGGCACTATCTACATCAGCTTCTCAGCACTGGCCCCACCTACATCAGCTCCTAAGCACTAGCATCACTTACATCAGCTTCTCAGCACTGGCACCACCTACATCAGCTTCTCAGCACTGGCACCACCTACACCAGCTCCTCAGCACTGGCACCTCCTACATCAGCTCCTTAGTGGGCACCACCTACATCAGCTCCTCAGCACTGGCACCTCCTACATCAGCTCCTAAGTAGTAGCATCACTTATATCAGCTTCTCAGCACTGGCACCACCTACATCAGCTTCTCAGCACTAGCACCTCCTACATCAGCTCCTCAGCACTGGCACCTCCTTCATCAGCTCCTCAGCACTGGCACCTCCTACATCAGCTCCTAAGTAGTAGCATCACTTATATCAGCTTCTCAGCACTGGCACCACCTACATAAGCTTCTCAGCACTAGCACCTCCTACATCAGCTCCTCAGCACTGGCACCTCCTACATCAGCTTCTCAGCACTAGCACCTCCTACATCAGCTCCTAAGCACTAGCACCTCCTACATCAGCTCCTGAGCACTGGCACCTCCTACATCAGCTCCTCAGCACTGGAGCCATCTACATCATATATACAGAATTTAAAAACTTATTTAGTAGCTCTGCCTTTTTCTGATCCCCATTTACTATCTTCCTTTTATCATTATTTAGAGCACCTACCTGCCCTGACCTCGGTTTTTTAGAATTTTTATCTTCATTTTGCCATTCATTTTGTATTTTATCTCTCTTTTACAGACTTTATACTTGCAAATGTTAAAGGGTACAGCTGACCTCTCTGATTTGCATTTTTAATTACCCTTTTTTTGTCCTTTTTATAGCAGCTATAAGCCACGTCGGGTATAATTTTAGTCATTTATACTTGTTACCTACAGGAATACATTTTCTAGTTCAATTGCCCAACGCAGATTTAAAGCTCTGCCATTTATCCTCAATACTGCTATGTGACAACAGCTGCTCCTAGTCTATCCCTTGAAATGCTGCCTCGGAGAATTGGCCTTTTTAAATCAAGTGTTTTTGCCCTCGTTAGGTGTTCCCTGCTGTCCTTATATTCAGATCACAGCCCATTATACCACTGTATGCACAGACAAGCAGTGAGGGCACAGATTGTGTCTTACCTGCATTACTCCGAGTATTCGCTGTTCTGCGGTGCAGTTACATTGTACTACACACTTTTTTGGGGTGTTTTAATAGTCTAAAAAGTACGTCTTATTTGAAGTTCTGCTGTGCAGTTACTTTGTACTACAGCCAGGCGCGTACATACAAGGGTCGCAGCGGTCGCAGTTGCGACCGGGCCCGGCCGCCTGTGGACCCCTGCAGTAGCGCAGTACCCGACACCATACTGCGGCGTGGCACGGGAGCACATAATTCCCTGCCCCGCCGCTGGTCACCGCTATAGGCTTCAGGCCTAATAGGCCTGAGGCCTATGCGGTAGTGAAATCCCGGCGCAGGCGTGTGTGATGACGTCATCGTCGCAGCAGCACAGAGAAGTGTACGCGTCTTCTCTGCAAGCAAGCGCAGGTGATAGTATAGTTTTTTTTATCTTTTTTATTTTTTCTTTATTTTTATGTGCCAACTTTGGAGGACACTTTGGGGGGGACCAGGAGGACATGTGGGGGAAAAATTATTATCGAGGAATTATTTTTTGGGGGCAAATAATTGTGGGGGGCAAATTACTATATGGGCAGTGGGGGGCAAACTACAGTGTGGTGAAAACTACAGTGTGGGGGCAGTGTGGTAGAAACTGCAGTGTGGGGGGGCAGTGTGGTGGAAACTGCAGTGTGGGGGGGCAGTGTGGTGGAAACTGCAGTGTGGGGGGCAGTGTGGTGGAAACTGCAGTGTGGGGGCAGTGTGGTGGAAACTGCAGTGTGGGGGCAGTGTGGTGGAAACTGCAGTGTGGGGGGCAGTGTGGTGGAAACTGCAGTGTGGGGGCAGTGTGGTGGAAACTGCAGTGTGGGGGCAGTGTGGTGGAAACTGCAGTGTGGGGGGGCAGTGTGGTGGAAACTGCAGTGTGGAGGGGCAGTGTGAGGGAAACTACAGTGTGGGGGAAACTTAGTGTGGGGGAAACTACAGTGTGGGGGACACTACTATGTGG
Organism: Bufotes viridis; assembly: GCA_033119425.1. Lineage (NCBI taxonomy): Eukaryota > Metazoa > Chordata > Amphibia > Anura > Bufonidae > Bufotes > Bufotes viridis. The sequence continues at coordinate 447,755,072 of CM065592.1, forward strand.
GGGGGCAGTGTGGGGAAACTACAGTGTGTGGGAAACTATTGTGTTGGGGGCAGTGTGGTAAAAACTACGGTGTGGGGGCCAGTGTGGGGAAACTACAGTGTGGGGGAACCTATTGTGTTGGGGGCAGTGTGGTAAAAACTACGGTGTGGGGGCAGTGTGGGAAACTACTGAGTGGGGGCAGTGTGGGAAACTACTGAGTGGGGGCAGTGTGGGGAAACTACTGTGTGGGGGGCAGTGTGGGAAACTACAGTGTGGGAGACACTACTGTGTGAGGGGGCAGTGTGGGGAAACTACAGTGTGGGGGCAGTGTGGGGAAACTACTGTGTGTGTGTGGGGGCAGTGTGGGGGAAACTACAGTGTGGAAGACACTACTGTGTGGGGGGCAGTGTGGGGAAACTACAGTGTGGGGGCAGTGTGGGGAAACTACAGTTTGGGGGGGGGCAGTGTGGGGGAAACTACAGTGTGGGAGACACTACTGTGTGGGGGGGGGGGCAGTGTGGGGGAAACTACAGTGTGGGAGACACTACTGTGTGAGGGGCAGTGTGGGGGAAACTACAGTGTGGGGGGGCAGTGTGGGGGAAACTACAGTTTGGGGGGGGGCAGTGTGGGGGAAACTACAGTGTGGGGGAAACTACAGTGTGGGGGGGCAGTGTGGGGGAAACTACAGTGTACAGACGGGGATGGGGCCCCATGGATCAGTTTTGCACTGGAGCCCCATGGATTGTGTGTATGCCACTGACTACAGCCTTTTTTGGGGTGTATAAGTGTAAAAAACAAGTACGTTTTATTTGCCGCTCTGCAGTCAAGTTACATTGTTCTACAGCTTTTTTGGGGTGTATTAATTTCCTTTTAATTGAATTCTTTTATTTTGCAGTATGTCAGACAGACAGGTGCCAGGCCCTTCAAGGGGAACGGGCAGTGGCCGAAATGTTTTTGTCGCAGACAGCAGAAGGGTGGTGGCAGCAGGAGTCACAGCGAGACGCCTGAGCTCCCGGTGTCATCTAGCGGTTGTGTCTTGACCAGCAACCCAGCGGTGCTTGAATGGTTGACTTGGTCTTCAACTTCATCGCAAGTGACATCAGACACCCCCAGCCAAGAGTCGGTGGGTTCGTCAGACACAACCCTTAGTTGGCATGGCCTGGAAGAAGGCCCTGTGCCCTCACCTGTCCTCAACCTGCCTCTGTCCTTTTCTGTTCCCTCTGCCAGAGAAGTATTATGTCATAGGCTTCGCTCCAGTTTTCAGCGAGGACAGTCAACAGCTACTGCCCAGCCAGGATCTGGAGGAGAAATCCGCCACTTCCTCCAGTAGGCGGGCAAGTAGTGATGAGGAGAATGGCGTGGGAGCTCATGTTGCGAGCGGTCAGACTCCTGACCCAGAGACAGTTGAGGAGGACATCAGTGATGTGCAGATGGTAGCGGATGATGATGAAGCCAATCGCACTTGGGAGCCGGGTGAATTAGGGGCTTCATCATCATCAGGAGAAGAGGGTGGCACCTTGCGCGTGAGGCAGCGGCTGAGCCAGCAAGTGGTAGTGTGGCCAGGAGTCAGCAGGGTGGCGGCAGAGGGAGGTCGGGAGCAAAATGTGCACAGGGTAGACTGCCTGCTTCGCAGGCGACTACCTGCCCGGGAAGTAGCGGTGCAGGGGTTCACTGAGGCAGCAGTAGCAGTCAGTCAGTACGGAGTGTTGGGGGGAAAATGCCATACTCAGAGGTGTATCAATTTTTTGTTAGGCCGCCAGAGGAGGTGAACATGGCCATTTGCCGAATTTGTGGGCAGGTGAAGCGTGGGTAGGATGCCAATGTTGACACCACCTCCCTGAGTCAACACATGCAGCGTGACCATAAAGTGGCCTTGGAAAACCGTGGCTCCGATGTGGTGTCCAGCCTGCCGCAGCAACCGCTGCATCACCCAGTGGCACACACCCAATTTCATGCCATTAAGGCTCCACCACCTCAGCCGAAGAGAGCTGTCTGTCCTTCCCATCATCTACTGGTCCTGATGCTCTTCCTCCTACCAACTCCTCGTCAGTCATTCTGTCAGCAATCGATCACCAAAGCGATTGCCAAGAGACAGCAGTATGCGTGCACTCATCCAACGGTGCAGAAGCTGAATGTGCTCCTGGCCAAGTTGCTGGTGCTGCAGTCCCTCCCTTTCTAAGTGGTGGACTCTGCACCATTCAGAGAACGGATGGCTTGTGCCGAGCCGAGGGGGAGAGTCCCAAGCCGTCATTTTTTTGCTAAAAAGGCAGTACCAACCCTGCACAAATATGTAGAACAGAAGGTGGGCCAGTCCTTGAGCTTGTCGGTCTCTGCCAAACTGCATGGCAGTGCCGACGTGTGGAGCTGTAGCTATGGTCAGGGACAATACATGTCCTTTATGGCCCACTGGGTGAATGTGGTTCCTGCACAGCCACACCAGCAACTTGGACAGGTCACACCGCTTCCGCCTCCACATTTTCACGCCGTTGGTCCTACGACAATGTCCGCCTCTGCCTCGTCATCCTCCACAGTGTCCTCAGCCTCCACTGCAAGGACAATTCACAGTGCCTCACCAGCACACCACATGTGCAGGGCACGGCGGTGTCACGCTGTTCTGCGCCTTGTTTCCATGGGCGAACAGAGTCACACAGGGGAGGAACTGCTCCGCGTCTTTCATCAAGAAATCGAATCCTGGCTTTCTCTTCGACAACTAAAAATCGTAACCATGGTAACCGAAAATGGAAAGAACATGGTGTCGGCGCTGCGCCAAGGAGGGCTGAACCATGCGCCATGCATGGTGCATGTGTCCAATCTGGTTGTAAAGTAGTTTCTGAAGTCTTCCCCCATCTGCAAGACATCCTAAAAATGGCCAGGAAACTTTTCATGCACTTCAGCCACTAGTACACCGCAAAGCACACACTCCTTGAGCTGCATCAGCAGAATGGCATCCCCCAACATAGGCTGATATGCAACGTTTCCACCTGTTGGAATTCCACCCTCCATATGTTGGACCGATTATATGAACAGAGAAAGGCCATAAACAATTTCTTGATGATCCAAGCGGACAGGAGTACTCCCCTGTGTAACTTCGATGTCAGCCAGGGGCAGCTCATGCGTGACACCTGCCGTTTGCTCAGGCCCTTTGAGGAGGCCACTTTATTTGGACTACGCCAGGACTACGGGATGAACAACGTCATTCCACTGATTCCTGTACTGGAACAGATACTGCTAAATCTGTCTGGCCAGGAACAGGAGATGTGGAGACTATATCTCATGGCTACATGAGCTCTGTGGGGGCTGAAGTACAGGAGGAGGAGGAGGACAATCGAGCACAAGCAATGTGTAAAGAAATGGGTGGTTTTTCTACACAGGTGACAGGAGAGGAGGATCAGGAGCAGCTGGAGGAGCTAAAGGGCCATGAGAAAGAGGAGGCAGAGGACCCAGACACACCGTTGCAGTATGCAGTGGAGATGGAGGCAGGGAGTCCCTCTGAGTCATTTGCGCAAATGGCCCGATGCATGCTCACTTGCTTGCGTAGTGACAGCCGAATTGTCACCATTCAGCAGAAGGATGACTTCTGGCTCTCCACCTTGTTGGACCCTCGCTACCAGTACAAACTGGGGGCCTTTTTTACACCCACCGAGAGGGAGGAGAAACTGAACTACTATGGAGACATCCTATGTAGTCAGTTGGCCGCTGCCTATGTGCGCCATTGCCCTTCCTCACGCAGGTTTGCCTGCTGATGAGCAGTTTTCTTCACCCACCTAAAGAGACTACTCAGCAGCAGGAAGACATAGAGCAGAACCTGAACCAGCAGGTTGTGGCATACTTGGATGGCACCCTGCCACCCCACATTGAAGATCCCCTGGACTACTGGATAGCCAAACTCAATTTGTGGCCACAACTGGCCGAGTTTGCCCTGGACAAGCTTTCCTGCCCAGCCAGCAGTGTGGCATCAGAGCGGGTGTTTATTGCGGCGGGGCCATAGTTTCTCCATTGAGAACTCGCATGTCCACCCAAAATATTGAGAAACTGACCTTTTTGAAGATGAATCAGCCAGGATTTTCAAACACTAGTGCCTGATACATCAGACTAGATCATCCATGGTGCCACACCTACACTTTGACAACAGAGGCCTGTTTCTTCTGGCTACTTTTTTCAGCTACTATTCTGATGCTGCCACCCGCCTGATGCCACACCAGCTGCCAGGTGCTTCTACTGCCACCCACCATCTTCAGCTAGTACTGGTATTGCCCCACACCTCTCCACTCACTGGGCCACTCTGTGGTCTCCTCATGCTGCTGCCACCTCCCCACTCTGTCACTGGACTACTCTGTTGTCTCCTCATGCTGCTGCCACTTCACCACACTGTGGTCTCCTCATGCTGCTGCCACTTCACCACTCTGTGGTTTCCTTATGCTGCTGCCACTTCACCACTCTGTGGTCTCCTTATGCTTCTGCCACATCACCACTCTGTGGTCTCCTCATGCTGCTGCAACCTCACCCCTATGTCACTGGGCCACTCTATGGTCTCCTTATACTGCTGCCACCTCACCACTATGTCATTGGGCCACTTTGTGGACTTCTCATGCTGTTCCCACCCTCCCCACTCCATGCCTGGGCCACTATTTTGCCTTTTTGGCCTGGTTGACATCATCATTTATTTGACCCTTCTGATCTGTCAGAAGGAAGGAAATATGAGACACACAAGGGATCCTGTCTGTGTAGCAGCTGTAAGGCCTGTATGGTCCCATCAGAATTGGCTTATGATTTGGTAGCCAAAAGCAGGAGTGGGTAGAAAACACAGAAGACTTGCAAATATTCCATTCACTTGTCATCTCTGTTTTTGATGCACTCCTGTTTTCTTTTGGCATTAGCAATACTGATGGATTACTGACCAAATGCTGACCGAGTGAGGGCGGATGCTCAACAGACAGGATCAATTTTTTGGGGGGTTATTGTTCTGATGGATCAGAGGAAGGGCAAAATAATCAGTAACATCAACCATGGCCGGTGCAAGAATTTTTGCCGCCCTAGGCAAGATAAAAATTGCAGCCCCCCCCCCATATCAGATGATCTGCCCATATCATGACATCACATATGTTCCACCCCTTCCTCAGCATTTAAATAAAAAGAGAGTTATATGTTGCAATAAAGCCCCCTATTAAGAATGGTGGAGAATAACTACCATAATTTAAGCCATAGCTAAAGAAACAAGCCTGTGTATTAGATTGTTCGCTTACTCGTAAATCGCTCGATTTACGCCGTGCGCCTCGTGCCGCCGCTACAGTACTGTAATACAATAGTATATATCATACCAGTGTATTACAGTACTGTAGCGGCGGCACGAAGCGCACGTGCATCTGTGGCCTAACCCTCAGCATGCCCTGACAGCAACAGATTATAAGAGAATGCTGAGGATTGTAGTATCACAGGGATATAGCCTGCCCAGTGGCCCCAAATGGCCAGAATGACCTCATATAAGATCTGTGACTGCTCCATCTACCATGTGCTCCTATATCCCTGTGATACTACAATCCTCAGCATCCTCTTATAATCTGTTGCTGAGCCTGTCAGGGCATGTTGAGGGTTATAGCTTTGCAACTCTTTAGGTCCTGGCTAGGCAGCTAGGCCTAGGCTATATGCCTGAAACCTATATTGATGTATGTTGAAGTATAACGATCCATCAGACAGACTCTAGTTCCTACCAGCTGTCCTTGTCTTGTCCTGAGTTGCTGCTGGGCGGCTACTCGCTTCTACTTCTTCTCTTTCTGGCTGACTGCTGGTGAGTGTCAGAGAGTGAGATTGCATCGCCTCAGGCGCTCTAGGCTAGCTGCCCCTGGTCTTCCCGGTTCCTGCCGCTGTGCAGTCACGCTACCAGACCCCAACCGCCCTGAGCCCAGCCCATCATGTGACCGCCGGGTCCGGCCGTGATGCTGGGTCAGTGTGCGGCCGCCTGCCGGTGCACGCCCACACACGCAAGCGCAGCAGCCGGACACCGGGCGGGATTCTTAGAGTGCTCAGGCGGCGCAGCATGAGAGCGGGGCGCCGCGCCGGCCGCCAGTGTAAGTTTCCTTCCAACCAGGTTTGGGTTCCGTTGGCGCCCCCTGCTAAATTGCACCCTAGGCGGTTGCCTAGGTCGCCTTACAGGTGGCGCCGGCCCTGACATCAACACAAACTTACTGCTGACACCCTCTTAACTCTGTCGGGGGCTCTACTTGTATAAGCGTTTAATAGAACAGGTTCTGTAGACATCTATGTGGAATCAGCTGACGACGGTGTAAAAGAAATGCGCTCTTTCAGGCTACAGTAGGATTTTGGGCCTCTGCACGATTCTTTATACCTGGCGCTAACATCGACCTGTAAGGCTGAGTTCACACTTGAGTTATTTGGTCAGTTTTGGCCCCGTGTCTGCCCTAATAAGTGAAGTGTGCAGTGATTCTAAGAGCGACGCCTGTCATCTGCATGTCATACTGACTCACAGTATTAGGCTATATGCACACGACAGTGTTTTTTTGCGGTCCGCAAAACTGGCTACCGTGTTCCGTTTTTTTTCTCATCCGCATCCGTGCCGTGTGTCCGCATTTCTTTCCGTGTGGTTTCCGTGTGGCTTCCGTTTTTTTTTTTTTGCAGATCCGCAAAAAAAACGGAAGGCTTGAAACAGTTTCCTAAAGTACCTGTACAAGTGCCCTGGTTTCCAAGCAACCATCCGCAAAAAAAACGGATTCGGATGGAAAACGGAAGGCTTGAGTGTGGCTTCCTTTTTTTTTTGCGGACCCATTGACTTCTATGGGTCCGCAAACCGTTTTTTGCGGACAAGAATAGGACATGCCATATTTTTTTTGCGGACGTGAAATGCGGAATGCGGACGCGGACACGAAACGGAATAGGCATCAGTTTTTTTTGCGGATCCATAGAAATGAATGTGATCCGCAAAAAAAACGGAATGGAAGCCGAGAAAAAACACTGTCGTGTGCATATAGCCTTATTTCACTACCACAGCAGACTCCCTATGCGTGTTACTGCAAGGCACAGTGTTCTACACCACTATATAGGCTCTCTGCAGCCAGGAAATAGCAGTTTTTTAACGCGATTCGCCATTAATAAATTCGGTTTGAATCAAATCTTTTCGGAAACTTCGGCGAAAAGCCGAATAGAATTTTTGAGAAATTTGCTCATCTCTAAAAGGCAACATGCAATCTAACGGTCTAAAGAAACCCTGCACATGTCCACAGCCTGCAGGTCACCCGTGGCTCGCATAGAATCCCGCTTCTTCCGCTGCACCGCATTATCTCTGTATCGAGCCCGTATCTGACGAGCAGAGACAAGGAGACGTTTATATAAACACATTTTGTCAATAAGATTCTGGAAGAAACTACGAGGCAGAAAATCCTTGAAGGGTCTCGTGCTGTGAAGTATTGATCCCTGCGAGGACATATCATCGATGCCGTAACTGTGAAAATGGTGAAAAAGGTGGATAATACCATGGTAGAAATATCTGGAAAATGCGAGATCAGCGACATGGGGCACGGTATAGGTGCCACTATAGCTGTAGGGGCGCAGAAGGTGCCTACGAAGCCCCTGCATCATAACTATACTCATGTACTGCTGTCGCCATCTCATTAAATGCAGGATCCGCTTTGCCACAAGATTCGGGGCAAAATTTGGGTGAGAATAACATCAGGCGATCAGGACTCTCCATTCAGGACATGATGCAGGAGCTCTATAAGTTACTGTGAGCAGTTCTGTGCCATTTCCAGCATGAAGGGGGCGCCATACAGACAGACTAGGGATGTCCCGATACCGATACTAGTATCGGTATCGGGACCGATACCGGCATTTTCACGAGTACTTGTACTCGTAAAAATGCCGCCGATACCACTGCCAATACCGGAAGTTCCGGTTCGGCAGCGGCTATATTCTGTTTCATTACCCCTAACTTACTGTGCCCGTGATTACTAACTATTAATGCGCAGTCCCTCCATGCTCCTGCCCCGCGCGCCTTCTGTAATCATAAAGTGGGCGGAGCGGGCAGGCGGGACATGAGGCGCATGGAGGAATCGGGCAGCTTGACCTCTCAGTTCCTCCATGCGCCTCATGTCCCGCCTGCCCGCTCCGCCCACTTTATGATTACAGAAGGCGCGCGGGGCAGGAGCATGGAGGGACTGCGCATTAATAGTTAGTAATCACGGGCACAGTAAGTTAGGGTAATGAAACAGAATATAGCAGCTGCGGGGCCGGTGTATGAGTCAAGCTGCACCGGCCCTCGCAAGTGTAATCTGGATGACACTAATGGGGGATCTGTGGATGACATGTATATAGCATAAGATGCTATATATGTGTCATCCACATAGCCCCCTAACAGTGTCATCCACAGATCCCCATTACAGCCTCATCCACAGATCCCCCATAACAGTGATGTCCACAGGTCCCCCCATAACAGTGATGTCCACAGGTCCCCCCATAACAGTGATGTCCACAGGTCCCCCCATAACAGTGATGTCCACAGGTCCCTCCCCATAACAGTGATGTCCACAGGTCCTCCCCATAACAGTGATGTCCACAGGTCCCCCCATAACAGTGATGTCCACAGGTCCTCCCCATAACAGTGATGTCCACAGGTCCCCCTCCATAACAGTGATGTCCACAGGTCCCCTCCATAACAGTGATGTCCACAGGTCCCCCATAACAGTGATGTCCACAGGTCCCCTCCCATAACAGTGATGTCCACAGGTCCCCCCCATAACAGTGATGTCCACAGGTCCCCCCATAACAGTGATGTCCACAGGTCCTCCCATAACAGTGATGTCCACAGGTCCCTCCCATAACAGTGACGTCCACAGGTCCCCCCATAACGGTGACGTCCACAGGTCCCCCATAACGGTGACGTCCACAGGTCCCCCATAACAGTGACGTCCACAGGTCCCCCATAACGGTGACGTCCACAGGTCCCCCCATAACAGTGTCGTCCACAGATCCCCCATAACGGTGACATCCACAGATCCCCCATAACGGTGCCATCCACAGATCCCCCATAACGGTGTCATCCACAGATTCCCCATAACGGTGCCATCCACAGATCCCCCATAACGGTGCCATCCACAGATCCCCATAACGGTGCCATCCACAGATCTCCCCATAACAGTGCCATCCACAGATCCCCCATAACAGTGCCATCCACAGATCTCCCATAACAGTGTCATCCACAGATCCCCCATAACAGTGTCATCCACAGATCCCCATAACAGTGTCATCCACAGATCCTCCATAACAGTGAGTCATCCACAGATCCCCTATAACAGTGTCATCCACAGATCCTCCATAACAGTGTGCCATCCACAGATCCCTCTATAACAGTGTCATCCACAGATCCCCTATAACAGTGTCATCATCCACATGATCTCCTCATAACAGTGTTCATCCACAGATCCTCCTATAACAGTGTCATCCACAGATCCCCATACATAGTGTCATCCACAGATCTCCCATAACAGTGTCATCCACAGATCTCTCATAACAGTGTCATCCACAGATCTCCATAACAGTGTCATCCACAGATCCCCCATAACAGTGCCATCCACAGATCCCCCATAACAGTGCCATCCACAGATTCCCCATAACAGTGCCATCCACAGATCCCCATAACGGTGCCATCCACAGATCCCCATAACAGTGTCATCCACAGATCCCCCATAACAGTGTCATCCACAGATCCCCATAACAGTGTCATCCACAGATCCCTATAACAGTGTCATCCACAGATCCTCCATAACAGTGCTCATCCACAGATCCTCCATAACGGTGTCATCCACAGATCCCCATAACGGTGTCATCCACAGATCCCCCATAACAGTGTCATCCACAGATCCCCCATAACAGTGACCTCCACAGATCCCCCATAACAGTGTGTCATCCACAGATCCCCCATAACAGTGTCATCCACAGATCCCCCATAACAGTGTCATCCACAGATCCCCCATAACAGTGTCATCCACAGATCCCCCATAACAGTGTCATCCACAGATCCCCCATAACAGTGTCATCCACAGATCACCCCTCAACAGTGTCATCCACAGATCCTCCATAACAGTGCCATCCACAGATCCCCCATAACGGTGTCATCCACAGATCCCCCATAACAGTGTCATCCACAGATCCCCCATAACGGTGTCATCCACAGATCCCCCATAACAGTGACCTCCACAGATCCCCCCATAACAGTGTGTCATCCACAGATCCCCCATAACGGTGACATCCACAGATCCCCCATAACAGTGTCATCCACAGATCCCCCATAACAGTGTTATCCACAGATCCCCCATAACAGTGTCATCCACAGATCCCCCATAACAGTGTCATCCACAGATCCCTCATAACAGTGTCATCCACAGATCCTCCATAACAGTGTCATCCACAGATCCCCCATAACAGTGCCATCCACAGATCCCCCATAACAGTGTCACCCACAGATCCCCCATAACAGTGTCATCCACAGATCCCCCATAACAGTGTCATCCACAGATCCCTCATAACAGTGCGTCATCCACAGATCCCCCCCATAACAGCGTCATCCACAGATCCCTCATAACATTGACATCCACAGATCCCCCATAACAGTGTGTCATCCACAGATCCCCCATAACAGTGACCTCCACAGATCCCCCATAACAGTGACCTCCACAGATCCCCCATAACACTGTGTTATCCACAGATCCCCATAACAGTGTCATCCACAGATCCCCCATAACAGTGTGTCATCCACAGATCCCCCAAAAACAGATCCCCCTGGAGGCACATTGGTTTGAAAACGCTATTATATTCCCATTTATTAATTTATTAACACTTGTACAAAGGAAAAAAAAAAGCCGTTGTCCATAGCAACCAAATTCCAGCTTTAATTGTTTTCATTGCTATCAGTAACTGCGCCGCTGTTTATACGAGGTATCGGTAATTGGTATCGGCGAGTACTTAAATAAAAGTATCGGTACTCGTACTCGGTCTTAAAAAAATGGTATCGGGACATCCCTAAGACAGACCATACACAGGTGAGGGCCACAGGGTCGGGCCGAGGGGCCACGCCCCGCTCCTGACACCTCCCTGGCCTGTAGACGTCTCACGCTGCAGCTTTAAATACTCCAAGTAACTTCCGTAACATCGGGCAGATATAATGAGGGCGGTAAATCAGTGTCAGCGCTAAACCAGTTGGCGAACAGTGATGCCAAACAATTCACTGCTGATGAACCCTCCGCACAGAAGATGAATTCTGCTCAAAAGCATTTCATAGCAAGGAAAACCTAACCTGACTCTTTCTATCTATCTATCTATCTATCTATCTATCTATCTATCTATCTAATATCTATCTATCTAATATCTATCTTCTATATCTATTATCTGCCTAGCTAATATCTATCTATCCATCTAATATCTATCTATCTATCTATCTATCTATCTATCTATCTGTCTATCTATCCATCTATCTATCTATCTCATATCTATCTATCTATCTATCTATCTATCTATCTCCTATATATCTATCTATCTTATATCTATCTATCTATCTATCTATCTATCTATCTCACATCGATCTATCTGTCTATCTATCTATCTATCTATCTCCTATCTATCTATCTATCTCCTATATCTATTATCTGTCTAGTTAATATCTATTTATCCATCTAATATCTATCTATCTATCTATCCATCTATCTATCTCATATCTATCTATCTATCTATCTATCTATCTATCTATCTATCTCCTATATATCTATCTATCTTATATCTATCTATCTATCTATCTATCTCATATCTATCTATCTATCTATCTGTCTGTCTATCTATCTATCTATCTATCTATCTCATATCTATCTATCTATCTATCTATCTATCTATCTAATATCTATCTATCTATCTATCTAATATCTATCTATCTATCTATCTATCTATCTCATATCTATCTATCTATCTATCTATCTGTCTATCTATCTATCTATCTAATATCTATCTATCTATCTATCTATCTCATATCTATCTATCTATCTATCTCATATCTATCTATCTATCTATCTATCTATCTCATATCTATCTATCTATCTCATATCTATCTATCTATCTATCTATCTATCTATCTCATATCTATCTATCTATCTATCTATCTATCTCATATCTATCTATCTATCTATCTATCTATCTATCTCATATCTATCTATCTATCTATCTATCTATCTCATATCTATCTATCTATCTATCTATCTATCTATCTATCTCATATCTATCTATCTATCTATCTATCTATCTCATATCTATCTATCTATCTATCTATCTATCTATCTATCTGTCTATCTATCTATCTATCTATCTCATATCTATCTATCTATCTATCTATCTATCTATCTATCTATCTATCTATCTCATATCTATCTATCTATCTATCTCATATCTATCTATCTATCTCATATCTATCTATCTATCTATCTATCTCATATCTATCTATCTAATTAAATCAAATAAGCTTTATTGGCAGGACTAATTACAATTTAGCATTGTTAAAGCAAGTGGGAAATAATTGTGCAGGGTTGGGGGATGTGGACACATCCAGGGTGGGGGTATAGGGTAGGTTTGGGGGATAGGGACACGTCCAGGGTGGGGGTATAGGATAGGTTTGGGGGATAGGGACACGTCCAGGGTGGGGGTATAGGATAGGTTTGGGGGATGGGGATGGGGACACACCCAGGGTGGGGGTATAGGATAGGTTTGGGGGATGGGGATAGGGACACATCCAGGGTGGGGGTATAGGTGTCCATGGTACATCAGGCTCCTCTCAGTCTATAGCAGGTAGTAATATATTGTGCTGCTATGGCCGCTGTGTTCTGCTCTTCCCCCAGCAGTATGGGGAGTCTCTCTTCCTCCTCCAGGGAGGTGAAGTCTGGGCAGAGATCAGACAGTCTCCTGAGGTGAGAGTCCCCTATCTATCTATCTATCTATCTATCTATCTATCTATCCTCAGCTCAGATACTTTCACACATTCATCTCTTCCCCCTGAGTCTTTTTTACGAACTGTAAAACACATTTAGGACAATTCCTCGGAGATCACGCAGGACATAAAATAATCATGGTTCCTTCTGCAGATGAAGCGCTGCCCCAGTGACGGAGCCGCCCGTCTTCTCCAGAAGTTTCCATTGCTGTGAATGAAGTAAAATGATTTAAGTGTCGAGAGCGGAGAATCTTTTTCTTCACAGGTGACCTTTTCATTTCACGACACACGTGTTCTCGCCCGTCTTTCCGTTTTAGCTGCTGGGTCACCATCAGTCAGGGGTGTGAAGTCCCTCGCAGGCAGCGGGGAGCGCCGGAGGCAGCAACAAATACAAGCGCAAAACTCCAAAGCCCACATTACTGGATGGAACGAGAACAGCGGGAAAACGTACTGCAATTGAGCCGAGACTGACAAGGCATAAACTGCTAGGGGTGCTTAGTCGTTGATCCCACAATTAAGGTGATGCCCCCTTTTTTTTGGGCTCTGTAGCGGGGTATATGAGGAGGCAGCATTACGTTAAAGGCAATTAGTCTTTATCAAAAATTCTCAGCAGCTTTTGTGCTACAGGGGTTAAATTTCAGTCTATTTGCAGACTGTTACTTTCTCTGTCAGATGACGGCTCATGTAGAGCTCTTTTCTCTGATCTCCTGACCTCATAAACGCTCATTATAGCTAAATTGTTATCAAACCGACAAGAATGTGGCTTAAAGGGGCAGCAAATGACAGTTATCATGTAGAGGAAGTTAACACAAGGCACTTACTAATGTATTGTGATTCTCCATATTGCTTCCTTTGCTGGCTGGATTCATTTTTCCATCACATTATACACGGCTTGTTTCCATGGGTTATTGCCACCATTGCAGAGCAGATACAAGGTAGCAGGGACATGATAGCATGTGTGTCTGTGTGCCATCCCACGGTCCTGGCCACCAGAGAGGCTGGCACTTTTTCCTATAGTGTGAAAGCACGGCCACCACTGATGGAGAACAGGGTGGTCGTAACCCCTGAATACGAGCCGTGTATAATGTGATGGAAAAATGAATGAAGCCAAGAAGGCAATATGGAGAATGACAATACATTAGTAAGTGCCTTGTATTAACACGATAAATGCCACTTGCTGACGTGAGACAACCCCTTTAAAGTGTTTATGATGTCAGGAAATCAGAGATAAAAGATCAACATGAGCTGTCATCCGATGGGGACTCAAGTCAGAAACTGATGATCTGCAAATAAACTGAAATTTAACCCCTGTATCACAAAAACTGATGAACATTTTTAATAAAGTTCAATTACAAAAGAGTTTAAAGGGGTTTTCCAAGACTAATACTGATGACCTATCCTTAGGATAGGTCATCGGTATCTGATCGATGGGGGTCAGACACCAGGAACCCCCACCGATCAGCTGTGTGTGAAGGCACCAGTGATGGCAGTAGTGCCGCGGCCTCCTCTCAGCTTTCCCTAGGCCATGTGATGTCACGTTCATCGGGCACGTGGTCTAGGCACAGCTTATAGAAGTGAATGGGGCTGAGTGCGATACCAAGCACAACCACTATACAATGTGGGGCGCTGTGCTTGGTGAGCTGCGAGAAGGCTGCGGCGCTCACAGCTTCTCATACAGCTGATCGGTGGAGATCCCGGGTGTCGGACCCCCACCGATCAGATACTGATGGAAAGATCGTCAGTATTTAAATCTTGGAAAACCCCTTTAAAGAGCTGTGAATGACCACAGGAGGATATCCAGCATCTATACGACCATTACCATGCCAGAGGGGTATCACTGCAAGTGGAGATGACGGCAAGTATTCATGTCACCCTGCCTCAACATACGTCCTGCTGCAGAACCCAAAATAAATGAGATGTCATTGACCAAACACCTCTAACAGTAGATGCCAATCTCAGCTCAGTCACATTAAGTTCTCCAGTCAGGGGCGTACACCGATCTGACAGGGCGCCATAGCAAAACGTAGTGTGGGCTCACCTGCACCACCCAGATTCCCAGGACACATGCATCAATCACTCCCAGGCAATGCAGAATGCAATGCGCAACGTCCCAGATTTCTGACGCATTTACGTTTGTCTTTTAAATTTTTTATTTTTTTTAATATAAAGTCACCCACTTTATCGGACATCTACTTCAGAAAAAATAGAACAGGTACGTCATAAATATGGCGCTCGTTCTAAACACTTTGTTTCTAAATGTATTCACAACTGCCATTGATAAATCTCCTGTTTACCATTTATTACAAAGCGGGCTGCCTGTAGCCCCCACTAGGGGGAGCTCACTGCATAGGAATTTATACAATTATAAGTGTATGAAAATGTATAATCTGCCTGCATTGAGCTCCCCCTAGTGGTAGCTGCATGAAAATGCCATGCTTTTACATAAAGAAGAGAAAAAGTTCTGTGCTGGGCTCTTCGTAGCAGTCTCGTGATCAAAGTATGCCCCAGTATCTATCTATCTATCTATCTATCTATCTATCTATCTATCTATCTATTATCTATCAACTATCTATCTCATATCTATCTATCTATCTATCTCATATCTATCTATCTATCTATCTATCTATCTATCTCATATCTATCTATCTCATATCTATCTATCTATCTATCTATCTATCTATCTCATATCTATCTATCTCATATCTATCTATCTATCTATCTATCTCATATCTATCTATCTCATATCTATCTATCTATCTATCTATCTATCTATCTATCTATCTCATCATCTATCTATCTATCTATCTATCTATCTATCTATCTATCTATCTCATATCTATCTATCTATCTATCTATCTATCTATCTATCTATCTATTATCTATCTATCTATCTATCTATCTCATATCTATCTATCTATCTATCTATCTATCTATCTATCTATCTCCTATCTATCTATCTATCTATCTATCTATCTATCTATCTATCCAACATCAGTTTCTATGTAGAACCACAGCTAGAATCCGGGTCTCCAGTCATGAGATGGTTAAGTAACGTGCCTTTGGAAATGATGGCATTAATGACTTCAGAGCCAAAAGAAACATTAGACGTTCTCCTTGCCATGTGTCTAATGAACTTTCACATAATGAACTTTGGACATTGCCCACCAGTGGCGCCGTGCCCGGTGCTGGCACGCAGACATGTCATTAAGAAGAATCTGCAGCCAAGCATCATAAAGTTACGGAGCTTCATCTACTCTCCACCAAAGTAACGTCAAACATACAGTATATCCGTCTTCAGAAATATTCCATATTTTGACGATATTGGTGGTAACCTGAGATGACCTCCAGGACGGGCAGCGGTATATTTCTTTAAACCGTCTTAATGGGGTATGGTAGTGACAGCCTCTCACTGAAAGTCTTGACTGGTGCCCATGGAGATAGGAGTCCCGGCCCGGGTCAGTCTCATCCGGGTCAAAGAGTCTGGTGCAAAAGTTCAGCTTGGCACCCCCGTCTCACCCAACATGGCGGCTGCATGTGACTCTCAGATGCATCGGTGACCCCTCTAGAGTTTGGGACCTGGATGCTGCTCTCTCTAATAAAAATCATGAAATAAATACTCACACAGACATGGCTATATAATATCCAGTCAAATAGTATTACACAACATCTAGGTCTACTGTCCATATCCCTAGTGGTGTAGGGTAATGAAGGAGCTAATGTCTGGCTGGTGGTCTAAAACATTGAGGGTATTCATGTGAACAGTGGTCTACAACGGGTAAGAGGTTAATGTCAGTAAACCAGGTGGTCTACAGCAGTGAAACAGTTATTGATAGTTTAACTGGTGGTCTAGGACAGTGAGAGGGTTAGAACCAAGATCCTTGCAGGTCTAGGGAAGTGAGAAAGTCAATGAAAGGATCCCAGGTGGTCCTGGGAAGTGAATGAGTTAATGTAAGGATCCCTGGTGGTCTAGGGAAGTGAATGTTAATGTAATGATCCCTGGTGGTCTAGAGAAGTGAAGGAATTAATGTAAGGATCCGTGCTGGTCTAGGGAAGTGAAGATTAATGTTAGTATACCTGGTGGGTTAGGGCAGTAAAGAGGTAAATGTTAATAACTGGTAATCTAGGGCAGTAAGGGGAGGGATAAATTCAGGGTCCTGGTGGTCTTGGGCAATTAACGTTTAATGTTAATATCCCAAGTAAAGGGGACCACTAGAGAGTCCAAGAAGACTATTACTTAAATGCACATCCAGTCAAATAACTATAAAATATCAATTTATTAGTAAAGACACAAAGGAAGACGCACAAAAAACATTAAAAATTGTATACAATATTGGACAAGTGCGGGTGAGATAACCCTGCACAACGGCGGAGTCCAGGGCACAATATAGTAAAGGAAGTATCAGAGTACAATGTACTGGCAGTACAGACACATATACAAACTGAATACAAGTAACAACATGGTGCAGGGAACCATACCTAACCACACAAGTATAAATGAAAGCGATCAGTCAAAAGTCTGTGCCAGGTACCCCCATGTGGACAACCGCCGACAAAGAGAGCCCCACGCGTGACCCCTGACGAAGCCGGACGTTGCCGGCGATACGCGTGGGGCTCTCTTTGTCGGCGGTTGTCCACATGGGGGTACCTGGCACAGACTTTTGACTGATCGCTTTCATTTATACTTGTGTGGTTAGGTATGGTTCCCTGCACCATGTTGTTACTTGTATTCAGTTTGTATATGTGTCTGTACTGCCAGTACATTGTACTCTGATACTTCCTTTACTATATTGTGCCCTGGACTCCGCCGTTGTGCAGGGTTATCTCACCCGCACTTGTCCAATATTGTATACAATTTTTAATGTTTTTTGTGCGTCTTCCTTTGTGTCTTTACTAATAAATTAATATTTTATAGTTATTTGACTGGATGTGCATTTAAGTAATAGTCTTCTTGGACTCTCTAGTGGTCCCCTTTACTTGATATAGTTGTTTTTGACTATTAATTGCACTCTTCTTTCTGATACGTTAGTGTGTGCCCCTGAATATAGTGTGTAGTCTAATGTTAATATCCCTGGAGGATGGCACTGGAAGGGTTACTGCTACATACCGGTATGTTATATTAGCACTGCATATTATATCAGCATTGTATATTATATTAGCCGTGTATGTTATATTAGTACTGGGTATTATGCCAGCATTCTATAATATTAATATTGTATATTATATTAGCACTGTATGGTGTATTAGTACTATTATCATTAGGTAGTAATAAGGTCACTGTTTGGACCACAGCCAGTGAACCCTGAAACTGCTACCAGCCATCCGAAACCAGGAAGCGATGGCCACCTACCTGTAGGCTCATCAGCAGAGCCAGCTGCCAGAGGGGATGGACTTTGTTGCTAGAGACCCAAATTACATCTGTGGAGCTGACAACAGAAAAGTGGGGCATCCACACTAGTGGCAGACCTTCCAGAATGACCAGGGAGGTACAAAGCAAAGTCAGCAAGCAGGGTCAAAGCCAGGGGAGAAAGACATGCTGAATACAGTACATGAGAGGTTAATCCAGAGACAAGCCAAGGTCATTTACCCATAAATTTTATATGAGCGGGAACAGAAGCCACAGGGTAAATTCAAAAACAAGCCAGTAGTCAGTTCATCAGGAGAGTCAATATAATATGGCAGTATAGAGCCCTGAAACAAATGTACTCCTAGGCAAGTCAGGAATCAGAAGTGTTATAGGGCTTTTCCAGGCTCCTGATATTGATGACCTATCCTCAATATCCAATCAGTGGGGGCCAGACACCCCACACACCCCCATCAATCAGCTCTTCCCTGCAGTCTCTAGCACTTTGAATGGAACAGGAAGCACAGCGCCGTTCAAAGTGTAGTGGTCATACTGGGTTACTGCAGCTCAGCTCCCATTGAAGTAAGTAGGAGCTCAGCTGTAGTAACCCAGCACGACCACTGCTCTCTGAACGGCGCTGTGCTTCTTGTTTTATTCACAGTGCAAGTTCCTGAGCTAAAGGCTGCAGGAAAAAGTTGATCGGTGGGGGTTAGCCAGTCTGGCCCCCAGTGATTGGATTTTGATGACCTATAGGATCCTAGAAAACCCCTTTAAGCCATAAATAAAAGGGAACCAGAAGCACTGCGCCGGCTGCCATGACAGCTACTTTCGGCGACGTCTCCTCTCATTGTCTTTGTTTGGCTATTTTATAATGAATTAAATTCCGCTGGTTGAATATTATAATAATAAAAAACACACAGAGGGAAGAGATTTGATAGCAGAGCGCCGTCTCCGGGGTCCACATCATCAGAGAAATGTCCTAGAGAGACACGGTGACTAATCTTCTCATTTTACAGAAAACATAAAAACTTTCCTTAGGCAACGAGATTTCCAGTGAACCCGACGCGTTTTGCATATTAAAATGCTGCAGCGGGAACGTTTCATTGTGGCAGAGAGACGTCATCCTGCTAAAGGCTGTCCTTCTAAGAAACAGTCCGGGCACGGGGACCGTGTCTTCACCTGCTCCGTCCTAGAGGCTGGTCTTACAGAGATGTTTTTTTTTTTTTAACTCCTATTTATTCTGATCTACCCAGTTCTTGAATAAAATCCCAACCCTACAGTGAAGACTGACACTATCCAGGCAATTAAATAGCAAACATGGTAGGGAGGAGAAGACTGCAATATGTTTGAGACTTATAAGGACTTCAGAGTCTTGAGTTGACAGAGGGGCAGCTCTCCTCCACTACTCAGAGCAGTGGTACAGTGTAATGCTTAATTTCCCCTGTGGTGGCGCTGTATAAAAAAAAGTTAAGCACCCGCAGATTATAGGAGAAGACCCCTGGGGGTCACAGCATAAAGTCATCCTGCATTATCCAGTGCAGACCATCCCTTAAAGGCACACTGTACAGTTTGATCAGTGGGTGTTTGTGTCGCCTCCTGGTGGTCATAAGAGGCATTGTGTTTTTTTTATGCCCATTTATGTATGTGGACTGCCTTGATGTTGAATCTGGTGTATGCTAGAGATAGAGAAGACTGGCAAATGTTTACCTTAAGTGCCAAAGCTTACCTTAGAGTACTGTAATTACCGAAGCACTGCCCACTTTTACTAATGCTTTCACATATTTTGGAAAAAGTGGAGAAAAGGCCACAGGCCGCACCATATTTTTTATTTTAAATATGGATAAATATGCAGCTTACAGCTCCAAACCCTGTGCTTACCATCACAGTCAACACTAACGCTCTACCATCCTGCAGCCACCACTAGGGGGCGCACACTGCACAAAGCTTATGGCACCACTAGCAGAGCTCACTGCATACTGCATATACAAACACCACTAGGGGAAGCTCACTGCACATGGATTTATACAGCCACCACTAAGGGAGCTCACTGCATATATATTTTTACAGCCACCACTAGGGGGAGACCACTGCATATATATTTTTACAGCCACCACAAGAGGGAGCTCACTGCATATATATTTATACAGCCACCACTAGGGGGAGCCCACTGCATATATATTTATACAGCCACCACAAGACGGAGCTCACTGCATATATATTTATACAGCCACCACTAGGGGGAGCTCACTGCATATATATTTATACAGCCACCACAAGAGGGAGCTCACTGCATATATATTTATACAGCCACCACAAGAGGGAGCTCACTGCATATATATTTATACAGCCACCACTAGGGGGAGCTCACTGCATATACATTTATACAGCCATCACTAGGGGGAGCTCACTGCATATATATTTATACAGCCACCACTAGGGGGAGCCCACTGCATATATATTTATACAGCCACCACAAGACGGAGCTCACTGCATATATATTTATACAGCCACCACTAGGGGGAGCCCACTGCATATATATTTATACAGCCACCAGTAGGGGGAGCTCACTGCATATATATTAATACAGCCACCAGTAGGGGGAGCTCACTGCATATAGATTTATACAGCCACCAGTAGGGGGAGCTCACTGCATATAGATTTATACAGCCAACATTAGAGGGAGCTCACTGCATATGAATTTATACAGCCTCTACTAGGGGGAGCTCAGTGCAAATAGATTTATACAGCCTCCACTAGGGGGAGCTTACTGCATTTATACAGCCACCACTAGGGGGAGCCCACTGCATATGGATTTATACAGCCTCCACTAGGGGGAGCCCACTGCATATGGATTTATACAGCCTCCACTAGGGGGAGCGCACTGCATTTATACAGCCACCACTAGGGGGAGCCCACTGTATACAGAATTACACAGCCACCACTAGGGGGAGCTCAGTGCAAATTGATTTATACAGCCACCACTAGGGGGAACTCAGTGCAAATAGATTTATACAGCCTCTACTAGGGAAAGCTCACTGTATACAGATTTACACAGCCACCACTAGAGGGAGCTCAGTGCAAATGGATTTATACAGCTAGTATTATAAAATGCAATTGCAGTATTAAAACCTTTGCTGTGTGTGGCATTACAGCTCGGTCCCATTCACTTCAATGCAAGTGAACTGCAATACCAGAGACAAGCCAAAGTCAGGGGTGGCGCTGTTTTTGGAAGAAAGCAACCATATTGTACACTGGACTGAATTAATTTTGCTTTGTCTTGCGAATTACTTGTTTTGTGGCCTTTTTTTTTCTTTTGAAAATTAGTAGAGATTCCCCCGAGATAAGATATTTTTCCGACGGTGGCTAAAAAGTTTGGGTTGCCCTCCTCTAAGGTCTGCCCCCTTGAGATAGGGTGTGAGGGCGCTCCCCGTATGGTGGGCACTGATGACGGATGCCGCTCTCCGTGTTGCGCGATCTCCCGATTCGTATCCAGCGTCTCAGAGATGAGTCTATAAAGTGATCCCTCCCGGCCAAACATTTACTTTTCCATAACTAGAACACAGGGAGTGAGGCGCAGACAGAAGACGAGTCCGGCAGGTGATTTATGGGCGGCGGGCTCCATGTCATATTTATATCCACTCTCAAAGAGGATGATTCATTGGATTTGCTACGTCCGGAAAATCCGGCGTTTCTCTGTGAGGACGTATAGGAAGAGTAAAATATGACTGGGATCAAGCACAGGAGAGGAGACGCAAGGTAACAGCGGGAGCTGCTTAAAGGGACAGTAAACCTGCAGGCTGGGACATAATTCAGTGTAGTACTTCCCTATATGTGACACATACCATGCACTCCTCGTACAGTGCCACCATATCGAGGAGTCACCGTGTGAAAAACGTATTTTTTTGATTTTTTCCAGTAGCAAATCTTATCCTTATGGAATGCGTGTGAATGTACCCTAAAAATGGCTTTATGGCAAAATTGCAACATTGTTGTTACTTGAGGAAAATAGTTACAAGTAGATCACGAGGAGATACATTCTTACATCCTAAATAGTTACTATTATACTCGTGACCCCTGAATCGCGGTAAAATCATGGCTTTATGGCTACTTGTGCCATAAGCGATGTGGCAACCGGTGATGGCTGCGACATTGCTTGTGGCGCAAGTAGCCATAATGCCATGAATTCAGTTTTCAATGTCGGATAGATATAGGTAGAGGTTAGGCTACTTTCACACCTGGGTTGTTAATTCCGGTATTTGGGTCCGGCAGAGGATCTCAATATCGGAATTAAACGGATCCGTTTTGATTTTGCACATCAAGGTGCCTCAGTTCCTTTAGGCCTAATTCACACGTCCGCAAAATGGATCCGCATCCCATCCTCAATTTTGCGGAAGGGTTGCAGACCCGTTCATTTCAAAGGGGCAGGAATGGATGTGGACAGCACACTATGTGATGTCTGCATCCGCATTTCCGCATCCGAGTTTCCGTTTCCGCAAAAAAATAAAACATGTCCTATTCTTGTCCGCAATTGCGGACAAGAACAGGCATTCTCTATATAGTGCCAGAAATGTGCGTTCCGCAAAATGCGGAATGCACATTGCAGCCGTCCGTGTTTTGCGGATCCGTCTTTCCGCAAAACACACTACTGACGTGTGAATTAGGCCTAAGGCCCCTTGCACACGACAGTATTTTGCGGACCGTATACTGGCAGTTTTTTCAATTCAGTATACTCAACCATTTACTTCAATGGGACCGCAAAAAATACTGAAGTGTCTCTGTATGCCTTCCGTTTCCGTTTTTCCGTTTCGTTTAAATATAGAACATGTCCTATTCTTGTCTGCAAATCACGTTCAGTGGCTCCATTCAAGTCAATGGGTCCGCAAAAAAAACGGAAAGCATACGGAAGTGCATCCGTATGTTTTCCGTATCCGTTCCGTTTTTTGCAGAACCATCTATTGAAAATTTTAAGACAAGCCCAATTTTTTCTATGTTATTACTGTATACTGTACATGCCATACGGAAAAACGGAACGGAAAAACGGAACCGAAACGGAAACACAACGGAAGCAAAAAAACGGAAAAACGGGTCCGATAAAAACGGACCGCAAAATACTGAAAAAGCCATACGGTCGTGTGAAAGAGGCCTTAGGATGTGGTTGTGTGAAATCAAGACGGCAAAAAACGGATCCATCACTAAATACATTGAAGGTCAATGGGTGACGGATCCGTTTTCTTAGGCTCCTAAAAAAAATGGATCAGTCACCATTGACTTACATTGTTTTCAGTGTCGGATCCGTTTTTTTTTCCAGTTTTTATGACCGGACACAAAACCACAGCTTGCAGCAGTTTTGTGTACGGTCACAAAACGGAATGCTGCCTGAATGGAAGACATCCTGATGTATCCTGAACGGATCTCTGTCCATTCAGAATGCATAAGGACTAAACGGAAACGTTTTTTTTTTACGGTATTGAGATCCTCTGCCGGATCTCAATACCGGAAAGCAACAACGCGAGTGTGAAAGTAGCTTTAAAGGGATTGTTCACGAATAGAGCAGAGCGCTCCCATTTGCTTCAGTGTAGGCCAGCTGCAATACCAGACACAACCTGTGGACAGGTGTGGCGCTGTTTCTTAAAGAAGGCATAAAAGTGGTTCCAATCCTGAGTAACCCTTTTAAGGCAGTGAGGAAATTATGGTAGCACATGGGCATTTATGACTTTATGTTTTGTAACCAAGGTCCAGAGGCAAACATTTACCCTCATAAAATTAAGAAACAAACCAAATACAGTGTTAGGTGTTATTATGTGCAAGTAATTACATTTAGGTCCCCAAATCTTCAATTTTCACTGTTAATAGTTCTGTGTTCAGAAGATGAATGTAGCAGCTCTCTCTGCCCCTCTCCAAGCAGGAACTCACAGCACATTCTAAATCACCAGCAGTCGATTCAGCAGCATTATGTTACCCAAATCGTATCTCTAGGTCTCAGTTCACACTTCTTTGTACATTAAATTCGCCCTATAAATAAATGGCAGCCCATCTCTTCATCCACAGCCATACCGAGGCGTAATCGCTTGTCCGTTCGGCTCTCAAGGAGCAGCGTCTTCTAGCAAATTCATCATCTCACCAGAAACAGCCACTGGAATAGATTATAAATGGATGGCTACTGTATATTATAATCGCTTTACACTTCTCAGGGGCCCCAGTATCTCAGACTATTACAGCAAGACCAATGAGCCTGATCCCTCGAAGCACCGGCGGTTGTCCATTTTACATAACGTAATACAGCACTGATGTGGATTTAGTGATAGTCGATAAGAAATGCGGGCCGAGAGGAATCCTGAGCAGCTACAACAGGGCCCGCAGGCTGCCTCCTCATGTGAGGTGTGTGTCACTTTAAGGGATATTGCAACAATGTATTTCAAAGAAAGATACTGCGACAATAGGAGACTTACGTAACAATACAGGTAAAAAATGATAATAATGATAAAATGATAAAGCGTTTTTTGAATCCCTGCACTAATGCCATCAGGTCCCGATAGAGTCAATAGGGCCTGGCAGGGAAAGGCAGTATCCGGCTATGCGGGATACGATTTTAACGCCAGTGTGAAACTAGCCCTAATCTCAAAAAATAAAAATAAAAACTTTCTACAACTTTGGGGGTCATTTACAAAGACCTGCATTTTACATCTGTCTTTGACCGTCTTCCCCCCTGGGCTGTCTGGAGATGCGCCTAATTTATGATGGGGCACACGCTGCGTCATAAATCGGGCGCATCCTCCGGCAGTCTGTGCATCTGGAGTGAGGAACGACGCCACTCCCTGACTGGAGTAGATTTTTTGCCAAAATGTATGCCTGTTTCCAGGGCGGGTTCGCATCAGCGTTAGTAATTCCGTTATAGTGTTCCGTTATAGCAGGGTTATAACGGAATATAACGGAATTTTAGGAAGGAATAGAAAACGAAAGCCTTTGCTTTCCGTTTTGCTCCGTCCGAATACATTTCTATGGGCACAAATAACTGTTATAACTAACTGGGTTATAACTAAACACTATAACGGAATTACTAACGCTGATGCGAACCCGCCCTTAGGCCTCTTGCACACGAACTTGTGCGCCCCGTGCCCGTATTGCGGACCGCGTTTGCGGATCCGCAATACACGGGCACCATTCCGTGGCCATTCCGCATCACGGATGCGGACCCATTCATTTCAATGGGTCCGCAAATCCGGAGATGCGGAACGGTGCGGAATGGAATGACGGAACGGAACACTACGGAAGCACTACGGAGTGCTACCCGGGGTTCCGTTCCGTACTTCCGTCCCGCAAAAAGATAGAACATGTCCTATCTTTTTGCGGATCGGGCAGATCACGGACCCATTCAAGTGAATGGGTCCGCGATCCGCTGCGGCTGCCCCACGGCCGGTGCCTGTGCATTGCGGGCCAAAATTTGCAGCCCGCAGCACGGGCACGGGGCGCACACGTTCGTGTGCACAGGGCCGGCGCGTCCTATAAGCGGACTAGGCCGCCGCGTAGAGCGCCCCTTGGCAAGGGGCGCTGCTAGGAGCGCCGGCCCTGCCTCATGCTGCAGCCGCCCGAGCGCTCTGAATTGAGCCTCAGACGGCTGCAGCACTCTCGGGCTGGCGCGCCCATGAGGACGCACCGCCCGGGCTCAGCATGAAGAGAGGAGCTGACAGGAGGGAAGCGCCAGCGCTCCCTCCTGTCAGTCCATTAGCGCGGCCGAGCTCTGTAGGTCGCGGGCACAGGAGCATCTGTCTCCTGTACCCGGCCGGACTGACATGAAGTGCGCACACAGTGTGCACTGCCTGTCAGTCCGTCAGGCACAGGAATCTAAAGCTCCTGTACTCGTGGACCATAAAGTGCTCGGCCACGCTACATTACAGGCGGGGAGGGAGGGGGAGAATGACAAGAGTGGGGGTAGAAGAATGACAAAGGGGGAGAGAATGACAAGAGGGGGAAGGAAGAATGACAAGAGGGGGAAGGAAGAATGACAAGAGGGGGAGAAGAATGACAAGAGGGGAGGAAGAATGACAAGAGGGGAGGAAGAATGACAAGGGTGGGGGGTTAGAATGACAAGAGGGGGAAGGAAGAATGACAAGGGTGGGGGGAGAGAATGACAAGAGGGGGGAAGGAAGAATGACAAGAGGGGGGGAGAAGAATGACAAGAGGGGAGAAAGAATGACAAGGGGGGGGGGGAAATGACAAAGGAGGAGGGGTGAAGAATGACGGGGGGGGGGGGGGAGAATGATAAGGGGGGGGGGGGCGGCAAACTTTTCTTTTGGCTAGGACGGCAAAAATCCTTGCACCGGCCCTGCGTGTGCAAGAGGCCTTAATAAATTTGCCGATGTTCCAGCCCCTACTCAGCCGCCTCCCAAGTCTCAAGTGGTGAGAAAAGTGTAAAAACGCCTATGCGACAAAATCCTATTGCAAAAGAACACAAAAAGAGGTCTTGCAACTTTTTTTTACTCAAAAACCTGGCATATGGATGTTCGTAAACGACCCCTTTTGTGTTTCAATTCATCACTATCTTCAAGACATTTGTTTGCTGTCAGTGAATAAGGCTACTTTCACATCCGTTACTGATCATACAACCGTCTGCATCCGTTATGAACGGATCCGGTTGTATTATCTTTAACATACCCAAATCGGATCCGCCATGGGGGACGGATCCGTTTTCTATTGTGCCAGATTGTGTCGGTAAAAACGGATGCGTCTCATTGACTTGCATTGTGGGTCATGACGGAAAGAAAAGCGCAACATGCCGCCCCGAAACGGAATACAATTTGGAGCCTTCCGTTCTGTTTAGTTACGTTTTGTCCCCATTGACAATTAAGTTTTTTGACGTTTTTTTTTCCAGTATTGAGAACCTATGACGGATCTCAATACCGGAAAATATTAACACTCGTGTCAAATTAGCCTAAGGCCTCATGCACACGACCGTAGGTGTTTTGCAATCCGCAATCCGCGGATCCGCAAAACACGGAAGCTGTTCTGCGTTCTGTTACGGAATTTGCGGAACGGAACGCGGTCCATTGTAGAAATTCCTATTCTTCTCCGCAAAACGGACAAGAATAGGACATGCTCTATTTTTTTGCGGGGGCACGGAACGGAGCAAAGGACGCGGACAGCACACGGAGTGCTGTCTGCATCTTTTGCGGCCCCATTGAAGTGAACGGGTCCGCACCTGAGCCGCAAAATATGCGGCTCGGACCCAAAATACGTTCGTGTGCATGAGGCCTAATGCATTCACAGGCAGTAACTCGGTCCTTACCTACCGTAGTCCTGCTCTCAGCTGAGAAGGGGATACAATTGTATCCAGTCTAGACAATGATTGTGAGCTAAACAGCCTGGACTGATACATTGTAGCAAACTAGCAGAGAGCAGTGTGCAGCCGCCCCTGATGTGTTTGTCTGGACTGGATACAATTGAAACAAATCCCCAGCTGCGAGAAGTTCTAGTTGTGTACAGGCTTACTGCCTCTGAATGTATACAAGAGCGTTCTCATTCACCCTAAGCGTTTTACAGCGTGTTCAAACGCGCTGTAAAACGCTCAACACATGAAAACCAATGCTTTCCTATGGCCCTGGTTCTCACTTGAGCGTTTTACAGCGCGTTTGAACGCGCTGTAAAACGCCCGACGCATAAACAAGTACTTGAGCTTTTTTTGGGGCGTTTGTTGCGCGTTTTGTGATTGACACACAAAATTATTTGCAAAAACGTGCTGAAAAACGCGCGACAAAAAGGCGCGTAAAATGTGCGTTTTTAGAACGCTCAGGTCTGAACCCAGGGTCACTGACAGGAGGCAGAAATATTGAAAATTGCTAAGGACTGGAACACAAAGAGGGAGTTTGCACCAAATGCATCGAATGTCAATGGGGGACATTTACTAAGCATGTTGCGTAAAATGCGCCAAAAACAGTTACATTTTGATTTGCGTCAAATATATCAACTGTTTTTACCATAAAGAAAGCATCATGCAAGAAATGAGTTCTAAATGTCAAAGTGGGCGGGGCTATTAAATTGGCGCATATTACGCCTCATTTATCATCCTCTTATCAGCAGAAAGGGCTCACGTTGTTGCGGACAATCATGCCGGCTTTATGTGGCGGTGGTTTACGTAAAAAGGCGCATTTAAGGCATAAAGATTTTTATTTATGCCACACTTTACTTTTTGTCAAAAAGTCGCATTCACGAAATGGTGGCAGGTGAGTATTAAAACAGGAAGCCTTTATTTTTTGCAATATGAGCTAAAGCGGCAGCGTTCTGTCAGCAAAGCGACGTTCGTCAAAAACAAAACAATAAAAGAAACATCCTGAGTCTGAGACAGAAGTCGCAATTTACCACAGGAAATGGCGCAAATAATCTTCAAAGTCACAAGTGTGTTCTGGGGGGGGGGGTTAATGAAATGGCGAATTTCAGTTTAAAACTGTTTAAAAAAAGGTGCATTTTCGTGCTACTGGCATTAAAATGTCAAAAATTGAGAGAAATAGGCAAATCATCAAGTTCCTACTTTAAAAAGTCACATTTTACATATATAAGGCGAAACAAATCACCGCTTTTCATTTGCAAAGTTAGTATTTTTTTGGCGCAAATCACGTCATTATGGATTAATGGCCCCCAATGTTTGATACATTGGAGGGAATTTACGAAGCATCCTGTGCGAGAATTATGGCATAAAATACACCAAAAAGAATGGCGCTTTGATTTGCGCCAAATATATTAACTGTTTTCTCCAGAATTTTCAGCATAAAGAATGCATCACGCCAGAAATGAGTTAAAAATGTTAAAGTGGGCGGGGCTTAATAAATTGGCGCATATTACACCTCATTTATCGTCCTCTTATCTGCTCCAGTTGTTGCAGCTTATGTGGCGATGTTTTGGTGTAAAAAGATGCATTTATGAAAAGAAAAACCAACTCGTCGTGGGAACAAGCAATAGGTAAATATTAAAGCAAGACGCATTTATTTATATCTAATATAAATTAGCCAAATAACTGGATTTTGTCAGTAAAATGACATTCAACAAAAACAAAACAATAAAAAAAAAAATCTAGACAAAAGTCGCCATTTACAACAGGAAATATCGTAAATATGCCTCAAAAGTTGCAAGTGCGGTCTGGCAGGGGTTGGCTGAAATGGCGCATTTCAGTTTCAAAAAGTAGCAATTTGGGGCTATAGGTGTTAAAATGTCGCAAATCGAAAGAAATAGGCGAATAATCAAGTTTACAGTGGAGGAAATAATTATTTGACCCCTCACTGATTTTGTAAGTTTGTCCAATGACAAAGAAATGAAAAGTCTCAGAACAGTATCATTTCAATGGTAGGTTTATTGTAACAGTGGCAGATAGCACATCAAAAGGAAAATCGAAAAAATAACTTTAAATAAAAGATAGCAACTGATTTGCATTTCATTGAGTGAAATAAGTATTTGAACCCTCTAACAAAAAAAGACTTAATACTTGGTGGAAAAACCCTTGTTTGCAAGCACAGAGGTCAAACGTTTCTTGTAATTGATGACCAAGTTTGCGCACATTTTAGGAGGAATGTTGGTCCACTCCTCTTTGCAGATCATCTCTAAATCCCTAAGGTTTCGAGGCTGTCTCTGTGCAACTCTGAGCTTGAGCTCCCTCCATAGGTTTTCGATTGGATTAAGGTCCGAGGAGACTGACTAGGCCACTCCATGACCTTAATGTGCTTCTTCTTGAGCCACTCCTTTGTTGCCTTTGCTGTATGTTTTGGGTCATTGTCGTGCTGGAACACCCATCCACGACCCATTTTCAGTTTCCTGGCAGAGGGAAGGAGGTTGTCGCTCAGGATTTCACGATACATGGCTCCGTCCATTTTCCCGTTAATGCGAATAAGTTGTCCTGTGCCCTTAGCAGAAAAACACCCCCAAAGCAAAATGTTTCCACCCCCATGCTTGACGGTGGGGACGGTGTTTTGGGGGTCATAGGCAACATTTTCTTCCTCCAAACACAGCGAGTTGAGTTAATGCCAAAGAGCTCTATTTTGGTCTCATCAGACCACAGCACCTTCTCCCAGTCACTCTCTGAATCATTCAGGTGTTCATTGGCAAACTTCAGACGGGCCTGCACATGTGCCTTCCTGAGCAGGGGGACCTTGCGAGCCCTGCAGGATTTTAATCCATTGCGGTGTAATGTGTTTCCAATGGTTTTCTTGGTGACTGTGGTCCCTGCTAATTTGAGGTCATTAACTAACTCCTCCCGTGTAGTTCTAGGATGCTTTTTCACCTTTCTCAGAACCATTGACACCCCACGAGGTGAGATCTTGCGTGGAGCCCCAGAGCGAGGTCGATTGATGGTCATTTTGTGCTCCTTCCATTTTCGAACAATCGCACCAACAGTTGTCACCTTCTCTCTCAGCTTCTTGCTAATGGTTTTGTAGCCCATTCCAGCCTTGTGCAGGTCTACAATTTTGTCTCTGACATCCTTGGACAGCTCTTTGGTCTTTCCCATGTTGGAGAGTTTGGAGTCTGCTTGATTGATTGATTCTGTGGACAGGTGTCTTTTATACAGGTGACTAGTTAAGACAGGTGTCCTTAATGAGGGTGACTAATTGAGTAGAAGTGTCTAACCACTCTGTGGGAGCCAGAACTCTTAATGGTTGGTAGGGGTTCAAATACTTATTTCACTCAATGAAATGCAAATCAGTTGCTATCTTTTATTTAAAGTTATTTTTTCGATTTTCCTTTTGATGTGCTATCTGCCACTGTTACAATAAACCTACCATTGAAATGATACTGTTCTGAGACTTTTCATTTCTTTGTCATTGGACAAACTTACAAAATCAGTGAGGGGTCAAATAATTATTTCCTCCACTGTATATAAAAAAAAGTCACATTTTACAAGCGGCGTGCGCCTTTTGATATAGGAGGCGAAACAAATCACCACTTTTGACTTGTTGTAATCTTAGTATTTTTTGGCGCCGTTTACTTATCGTGCCCCAAGGTTTGATACATTTCCTACATCTTTAATTCTGGCTCTTCTGTCTTGAGACGTCCTCCGGTTTCAACATCACCTCTTTACTGGAGTAACATTGCGACAATTTAGGCAACTTTTCAGAACGCCGTATTCGATAAGGCCTCATGCATACGACCGTAAGGTTTTTTCAGTAGTTTGCGGTCTGCAAAAAATGCAGATGACGTCCGTGTGCATTCCGGATTTTGCGGAACGGAACAGCTGGCCCCTAATAGAACAGTCCTATCCTTGTCTGTTATGTGGACAATAACAGGACATGTTCTATCTTTGAACAGAAAAACGGAAACGGAAGGCCTTCTGTTTTTTGTCCGTATATGAAACGCAAAAAAACAGAATGTAAACGGAAAATACATATGGTCGTGTCCATGAGCCCTAAATCTGATATAAACCACGACCACTGATTACCACTTCTCAAAACCGGAGCGTGTGGGGTAAAAATGCCAAATAACTCAAATATCGTAAAGTCCTATTTTGCAACTTTTTGATCCCAGAATTCCAGGGTGCGATATACGTTTTCCCAATTGTATACTACAAAGTTGTAGAACTTCTCATTTATTCAAGTTTTTTATTTATTTTTTACCTAAAACTGGAACATCCCTTTCATTCTTTAGGCGTTCGTCTTACAGACTTAGTTTAGCCTTCTTTTGGCTGCTAAAAGACACCGGTAAAATTGCGAGCCCTCTGCTCCGTGGACATGCGGTTTTTACAGGCGTTTTTTTTTTGTGCCTTTATTCTTCACACTGACCTGAGACTTTTATGACATAAATATTTTTTTCCCTTTAGAGAAGTGTAAGGGTAAACGCCTGACGCCATAGCCAGAGCACGCTGAGATGTAAAAAAGACGCCTTTCACCCAAATAATGCACTGAACACCAAAACTATAGAGGAAACTTTCATTAAATGCTTTCAAACCCAAAAAACGACATAAAAACGAGTAAAAATGGCAAAAAATGGCGTTTAAAATAATGAAATAACATGAGAAAAGTTACATAATACCATGAGAAAGCTGGGGTGCGCAGGTTAATCAGGGGTTTCTTACCTCTAGTGCAGTTTTTCATGGTGAAGGAGTCCACAGCGGCCACGCTCGGGCCCCTCTCATCCACGTAATCCACAGAAATCCGGAAAGGCTTCATCCTGTATCCAACGGCTCCTCCAATGGTCACCCATCTGAGTTCAGCAGATATGAGGAAATAAGAGAAAAGGGAAAGGCTGATGAGAAGGCAGGTAGCTGCTCTCCAGGTCTGCGGTGGCCCACGCCCACATGCCCACCATGCCACCATGTTGGCGGGTCAGAAGCATGCTCTGCCTTGCCCGATCTACAGCTAAGCTATGGACTTGTGTCTCTGACTCTCCCTCAGCATTTTCACTCATCAATTAAGGACTGACAGAATCTCACGCCGGCCCTTTAATTCCAGAACACAGTATCCATTCTTCCCCTGCAACCATGTCCTGCTGATGCAGAAAGTCACAGAGGACCCCAGGCCCCGAGGACACAGGCGCGGCCTATAAAAGAGGGGATGTGTTCAGTGGTTACATCCCGTCTGTGTGCGACCGCCATCCTTCTCCTGACAGTCTGAGCATGAGACGGGTAATTGGATTAGAGACGAGAACGAAGACCGACTCATCTTATACAATACAATCACACTGCAAAACATGGTAGAAATACAAGTACTGTACACAGGGGGCAGTATTATAGCAGTTATATTCTTGTACATAGAAGCAGTATTATAGTAGTTATATTCTTGTACATAGGAGGCAGTATTATAGTAGTAATATTCTTGTACATAGGAGGCAGTATTATAGTAGTTATATTCTTGTACATAGGAGGCAGTATTATAGTAGTTATATTCTTGTACATAGGAGGCAGTATTATAGTAGTAATATTCTTGTACATAGGAGGCAGTATTATAGCAGTTATATTCTTGTACATAGGAGCGGTATTATAGTAGTTATATTCTTGTACATAGGAGCAGTATTATAGCAGTTATATTCTTGTACGTAGGAGCAGTATTATAGTAGTTATATTCTTGTACATAGGAGCAGTATTATAGTAGTTATATTCTTGTACATAGGAGGCAGTATTATAGTAGTTATATTCTTGTACATTGTAGCAGTATTATAGTAGTTATATTCTTGTACATAGGAGGCAGTATTATAGTAGTTATATTCTTGTACATAGGAGGCAGTATTATAGCAGTTATATTCTTGTACATAGGAGCAGTATTATAGCAGTTATATTCTTGTACGTAGGAGCAGTATTATAGTAGTTATATTCTTGTATATAGGAGCAGTATTATAGTAGTAATATTCTTGTACATAGGAGGCAGTATTATAGCAGTTATATTCTTGTACATAGGAGGCAGTATTATAGCAGTTATATTCTTGTACATGGGAGCAGTATTATAGTAGTTATATTCTTCTACATAGGAGCAGTATTATAGTAGTTATATTCTTGTATATGGGAGCAGTATTATAGTAGTTATATTCTTGTACATAAGAGGCAGTATTATAGTAGTTATATTCCTGTACATAGGAGCAGTATTATAGTAGTTATATTGTTGTACATAGGAGCAGTATTATAGTAGTTATATTCTTGTAAATAGGAGCAGTATTATAGTAGTTATATTCTTGTACATAGGAGGCAGTATTATAATAGTTATATTCCTGTACATAGGAGGCGGTATTATAGTAGTTATATTCTTGTACATGGGAGGCAGTATTACAGTAGTTATATTCCTGTACATAGGGAGCAGTATTATAGTAGTTATATTCTTGTACACAGGAGGCAGTATTATAGTAGATATATTCTTGTACATAGGAGCAGTATTAAAGTAGTTATATTCTTGTACATAGGAGCAGTATTATAGTAGTTATTTTATTGTACATAGGAGGCAGTATTATAGTAGTTATATTCTTGTACATAGGAGCAGTATTATAGTAGTTATATTCTTGTACATAGGAGCAGTATTATAGTAGTTATATTCTTGTACATAGGAGCAGTATTATAGTAGTTATATTCTTGTACATAGGAGCAGTATTATAGTAGTTATATTCTTGTACATAGGAGCAGTATTATAGTAGTTATATTCTTGTACATAGGAGCAGTATTATAGTAGTTATATTCTTGTACATAGGAGCAGTATTATAGTAGTTATATTCTTGTACATATGAGCAGTATTATAGTAGTTATATTCTTGTACATAGGAGCAGTATTATAGTAGTTATATTCTTGTACATAGGAGGCAGTATTATAGTAGTTATATTCTTGTACATAGAAGGCAGTATTATAGTAGTTATATTCTTGTACATAGGAGGCAGTATTATAGTAGTTATATTCTTGTACATAGGAGCATTATTATAGTAGTTATATTCTTGTACATAGGAGGCAGTATTATAGTAGTTATATTCTTGTACATAGGAGCAGTATTATAGTAGTTATATTCTTGTACATAGGAGGTAGTATTATAGTAGTTATATTCCTGTACATAGGAGCAGTATTATAGTAGTTATATTCTTGTACATAGGAGCAGTATTATAGTAGTTATATTCTTGTACATAGGAGGCAGTATTATAGTAGTTATATTCCTGTACATAGGAGCAGTATTATAGTAGTTATATTCCTGTACATAGGAGCAGTATTATAGTAGTTATATTCTTGTACATAGGAGGCAGTATTATAGTAGTTATATTCCTGTACATAGGAGCAGTATTATATTAGTTATATTCTTGTACATAGGAGGCAGTATTATAGTAGTTATATTCTTGTACACAGGAGGCAGTATTATAATAGTCAAGTATTCCCCTCCCTAATCAGATCTGGTTTTCATAAGAATGTCATATATGAGCACTACTAACTTTTTTGTTTTTTAAATGGATTATTTCACTCCAGCAAATAGATTTTATAATGTAGTGAAAGTTAATACAAGGCACTTACTAATGTACTGTTATTCTCCATATTGCCTCTTTTGCTGGCTGGATTTATTTTCCATCACATTATACATTGCTTGTTTCCATGGTTATGACCACCCTGCAGTGTATCAGCGGTGGTCGTCCTTGCACGCTATAGGTAAAAGCACCAGCCTATCCGAGCTCCCACTTTCCCGGACACCAAATACACCGGTGCTTTTTCCTATAGTGTGCAAAGGAGGCAATATGGAGAATCACAATCCATTAGTAAGTGCCTTGTATTCACTTTCTCTACATAATAAATGCTATTTGCTGAAGTGAGAGAACCCCTTAAAGTGCTTTCTTGTAGTTTGCGTTTTATGCCGGCGTTTCCTGCCTTATGCCCCAAGCATCATAAATAAATGTTGTTTTAAAAGGTTTTGTTTGTATGGAGCACGGACTAGATCAGGGCACTCTCTGCGATTACTCTTATAACTCGCTGACTCCGCACTTTAATTGAGGAAAATTATTTAACAAATGTATAACAGGTTAAATAGCAATAAGATGGTGACGAGCTGTAAATTTTGAAGGACGTTAGTGGAGTGAATGATACTTAAGGAGGATAAATAAAAGTCACATTAATCAGTGCAGCGGTTCCTGTGGGTCTATGACGTTACTGATGCCTCTGTAAGAACAGATGCTGCAGACCGTTGCGCTACCTTCAGTTGAACATCACTTCATGTGGCTGCTGGAATGCATCAGCTTTGGAGATTGGGGCAGGTTTATACAAAACAAAAGGCTTTTAGGATTCTGGTTACATTTTCTACACTTTCTAAATAAGTGCAATTTAAGGATGTAGCAGAACTGAGTTTGGTGCATCCATGATTTGTTGTGTGCGGGTTTAATACAGGACGTAACGCATTCGTCGAGTTGTGGTTGTATTATGTTTAGATAAATCTGCCCTCCAAGCTGCTTTTCTGACTGGAGAAGGTCAGAAAAGCAGCTTGGAGGGCAGAACTATCTAAACATAAGACAACCACAACTCGACTAATGCGTTACGTCCAGTATTAAACCCACAGACATCCTACAGTCGTGTGCATGAGCCCTTAGGGAGGGGATTCCCTAAGGGCTCATGCACACGACCGTAGGATGTTTTTCGGTCTGCAAATTGCGGATTCGCAAAACACGGCTATCGTCCGTGTGCATTCTGCATTTTGCGTCCGGGCCCTAATAGAACAGTCCTGTCCTTGTCTGCAATACAGACAATAATAGGACATGTACTATTTTTTTGCAGAATGGCCATGCAGGCATGGAGTGCATACAGAGTCGTTTCCGTTTTTTTCCGCAGCCCCATTGAAGTGAATGCTTCCGCATGCTGGCCGCAATAAAAACTGAATGTGCACAGAAAAAGATACGTTTGTTTGCATGAGCCCTAATAGGATCTCAATATCTGAAAAAAAATTTCATTTAGTCCTCATGCATTCTGATAGGAAAGAGATCCGTTCAGGATAAATCAGGATGTCTTTTGATCTGTTTTCACCGGACAAGCTGCGGTTTTGTGTCCAGTCATAAAAGCATTTAAAAAAAAACGGATCCGGCACTGAAAACAATGTAAGTCAATGGCGAAGGATCCGTTTTTTATGGAGGCTAAAAACACGGATCTGTTCTTTTTTTTCGTTTTGATTTCACACAGCCGCATCCTAACGGAACAGAGGCATCCTGATGTGCAAAATCAAAATGGATCCGTTTAATTCCGGTATTGACATCCTCTGCTAGATCTCAATACCGGAATTCACAACGCAAGTGCGAAAGTAGCCTAACATGCCTGAAACACGCTTCCTATCTGATGCGAGTTCATTTAATTTCTTTTTTTTTACTGCAATGCCTCATCTGACCACACGGTGTGCTGTTACATGGGCATATGTCATGAGCAGCACATTGCACTAGGCACCTATGATAAAATACATGAAATGCAATAATATAAAGCTCCACCTGGTGGTAGAGCTAGGTAGTGTGCTCATTCTACTCCTAGTTTTAGTTAGATATTATAAGATATTGATGATGTAGCCCACATCTATATCACACATGAAAATACAAAAAGGCTACATTGCTCATGTTATAACGGGATGCTAGGATATGGCATCACTTTATGATGTATTATCTCCCTACGATCCTATAAACAAAGAGACCACGGCGCTGGTTTAGCTCTGCGCCACCGTCCGTGCCTTTTCTTGCCAGTAGCCTTCTCTCTAGGATGCTGCAGAACAGCTTTACTTAAGTGATTGGGGCTGATTGTCATTCCCTACACAGCTGGGTGGCCCCGGCAGGAGAGCTGTAAAAAGGGGCGCAACACTAAATCACTGCGGCCCTTCAGTGTCAGGATCGGTGGGGGTCCCATAGGTCAGACCTCCACTGTTCATAAAGTGATGGCGTATTCTAGCAACATGCCTTCACTTTACAAATGGAGAATATCCCTATTAAGCTACATGCACACGAACGTTGTTTGTTTCCGTTACGTTTTTTTGCGGATAGGATGCGGACCCATTCATTTCAATGGGTCTGCAAAAAATGCGGACAGCACATTGCGAGCTGTCCACATCGGTATGTCCGTTCCGTAGCCCCCCCCAAAAAATAGAACATGTCTTATTCTTGTCCGTTTTAGGCATTATTACAATGGATCCGCAAAAAAAAAACGCATGGCATACGGATGTCATCCGTTTTTTTTGGCGGATCTACAATTTGCGTACCAGGCTACATGCACACGAACGTATGTGTTTTGCGGTTCACAAATTGCGGATTAGCAAAACAAGCGGATGACGTTCCGACTTTTTTTGCGGATCCATTGTAATAATGCCTAAAACGGACAAGAATAGGACATGCTCTATTTTTTTTGCGGAGCTACGAAACGGACATACGGATGTGGATAGTACACTGTGTGCTGTCAGCATTTTTTGCGGACCCATTGAATTGAATGGGTCCGCATCCTATCCGCAAAAGAAAACTGAATGGACACGGAAACAAACAACGTTCGTTTGCATGTAGCCTTAGGCCTCATGCACACGAACGTATTTTCTTTCCGTGTCTGTTCCGTTTTCCTTGCGGACCATATGCGGAACCATTCATTTCAATGGGTCCGCAAAAAAAACGGATGCCAAATGGAACGTCATCCATTTGTTTTTGCGGACCGCAAAACACATACGGTCGTGTGCATGAGGCCTAACTCTGCAGGTGGGGTCATGCTCAGTGGACACTTGTGGGCATGCCTTGATAGAAATCGATATATTAGGACTTGTGTCAGTTCAGTGATACATTTTGTATCCAAACAGTGGCAAGGCGACCTCATACATTGTAGGGGCTCCGGTCAGATCTCCTCTATAGGTGGCGTCAACCTTCACGAGGGGTACGGGTGTCATGGCTTGGCACTGATATGAAGACCCCATGATGATTTTTCCACTTTCTCCACCGTTTATGGGTGACGCCTGCAGACACTGACCCCCCTCCCCCGCTATGGTCCCGCTCTCCGATTTGCCTGTAATGTACGTTTCGAAATCTGCTTATTTTTTTGTTCAGTGTCAAATAACTAAATGAATTGCAAAACTCATTATCTGAGCCCCAGCTGTCCAGTGCTGCGGGGCTCCGGTCCTGCCAAAGCTTTAATATTTTTCTAATTGATACGTAATTAACCAATTAAGCGCGTTGGGTAGTATCAGCAGTGGCCATATTGTGGGTGTAATGACAGCGGAGGATTAATGAGCGCATTAAGTATTCCGCACAGTGACCAGATCGCTGTCTGTACAAGTGCCTATGTATCCAGAGTTGGAAGATCTCAAGGGGTTCGAGAGACAATTAGGAGATCACTCCAGGGTGCTGATGTGCAGGTCATTAGGTACTTGAATAAAAGTGGGACTCTAGAAATAAAACCCCTCCTTAATGAACTTTTTT
Source organism: Bufotes viridis (assembly GCA_033119425.1). Taxonomy (NCBI): domain Eukaryota; kingdom Metazoa; phylum Chordata; class Amphibia; order Anura; family Bufonidae; genus Bufotes; species Bufotes viridis. Next base: position 447,794,197 of record CM065592.1, read on the forward strand.
ATTTTTTATTTTTAGATAAGTTTAATAGGTTGGGGTCATTGCCTGATAAAGGGTGCAGTGGGAGGCTGGTGACAACAGCAGAGCTCCTTAAAGGGGCTTCACTTCACAGGTCTGCCCAGGAGGGGAGTCTCCAAAAACCCCTCACCTTCAAAATGACAAAACCCCGTCCAATCTCTGTTTACAGCAAAGGTGAACTGATTGCGGTGGGCACTGTTGCTGTGTTCCTTGGCATTTAAGGGAATTGACGATTTGAGCAAGGTAGGCAATGTAGGTGGGTGGCAGTTGTCGAATTTCAGGTTCTGCTTTCCTGGTTGTTGTCATTACAACATTGGGAGTTCAGTGTAACATGCATAGTAACATAGTAACATAGTAACATAAGGCTGTTGCCTGTAGGTCTGGAGGGGAGAAGTGCTGCTGGTCTAAAGTAAGTCCTGTGGCTGCTGTCATATCACGGCACATGGCTGTGCAGTGTCCCACTCGTGATCGCGGGCACAGCAAACTTGTTTTATTATGTTTTATTGCCATGAAGTCATACTTCATCTCATGTCATATTCTCCCATGTCACTATGTGATTCTATGTAAGATCCTTATATTTAGGCCAATTAGAATTGCACTACACTAGTCTGACCACTAGATGGGGGCAGTGTGACAGTGTATATATAGCTTAGCTCAGGCCTAGTAGGAGTTAGAGTCTAGAAGTTTAGTCAGAGTGCAGTCATGATGTAGCTGCCTGCTGGAGGGAGGCCTCCTGCCTCTCTGCTCTCTCCCTGAAAGCCTATAAGATTCAGCCTAGAGGTGAGAAGTCTACTTCTATAGCTTGCCCCTCGGGGGTGACCAGTGACAAAGTTGCAAACAGCAAGTTTCAAGGGGATTAATTTGTATTTACAAGTATTCAAGTCAAAGGATAGCATAACGGCCATACTCAAAGGCTTCTCAGGCACCTTTGCAATTAGGTGTAGGACACAGCTTCCGGCATCCACACCTCCAGTGTAAATCCCGAGGACAGTGAGGCCAACTGTCAGAAAAGCTGGAAATAGAGGTTCGAGGATTCTGAAAACCACCTTTACTCAAGGTAAGAATAAGGCAAGAGTTCATACCAGCCTAAGACCTTTTATACTTCAAAAGCCTAGTCTGAAGCAGTAGCTTTCATATATATAAAAGACAGAGAGCCTGTTAATCTTGAAGACTTACCTTTCCCTGCCCTCGTATGCATGAGAGACTGTATTTTATATCTGGATGTACTAGAGACTGTTTCATGCTTGGATGTAACTGTTACCATGAGCAAAGTTCAGTAAAAGTCATAAGTTGGATTTCACTACTGTCAAAAGTTTCCAATTCCTCAATTACTACTACTACAAATGGTTGTACCACCACAAAAGGTACTGGCGTCACGACAATCAGGGACCTTGCCATAGGCACATTAATACAGACCACCAAGGGCACCTCGAACCTCCATCTGGCCTGTGTCCCTTATCAGAGCGTGCCCCAGAGAATCGTTGTGCCATTCTCCTCATCACTTGTGCAGGCCTGCCCAGGGATGACATAACCTTGAGTAACCAGAACTGTGTTTTCCCTCGGCCTACCTGATGCTCACACCGTGACCTCACATATAATTCCCCTGTCGGTCTGACATACTGCAGCTGTCACTGTTGTTGAGCGGTATGTCTGCCGCAGTTCAGAATGTGACCTTTTAGGGTCAGATATGTAAGGGAGGTCAGTCCCTAACCAGGATAACTTTCGATAGGGAGTGGTATATGTAGGTCCACACTCAAGGATTGCAGAAACATTAGGACATAGGGTTAATGTCATAACAAAAATTTTACTGGGCCAACAAGCTTATTGGTTGCAAAGATCTCAAGAGGCAACAGAGTTAATGGTTACAGTTCTTAAAGGAGGCAACAGGCTTGGGTTGTCAGACCTTCCTTGATGGACATCAGCAACTTTGCTCTGAAGTCTTCCTTTGGTGGCAGTAATGAAGATGGCTGTGCTTGGAGGGGGACATGGCTACCCTCCACAGGCACAGGTGTGACCACAGGCCAGGGATCCTATCCATACAGATTATTTACACACTCACTGTACGCTCAGCATACTTCGACAGTCCTTTATGATACTCTCTACATGGACGTTCCTCTTTCTGGTAAGCTGGATCTTCTGTTTCTCCTGACCTGGTATACCACAGGTCCTATGAATGCTTGCAGGTGCTAGTAAGAGCTATGGTAGGCTGCCCCTGCTCAATGTTCCCCTCTGCTGCAGGTGTCGCTTCTCTTACTAGTCTCCAGCTTCCTATGATGGAGGGCCAATGGATAAGAATCACTCACCTCCACTTCCTAGCTAACTACCATGCAGTATGGCTGGTCCTCTGCATACCAGTGTCTTTAGATTATGTCAGTACTCTTTCTCCCTCCACATTTTGCATGCAGAAACCACAAAGTATCCTGGGCACTACACAGTGGAGGGATTTCTTAGACTCAACCCCTAAAGATGACTCCTGACCCATCCCAGGCATGTGGCCTAAGTGACCATTAAACCTTAACTAGCCAATATTGTACCGTGCAGCATCTTAATAGTTCAGAACATAAACTTAACTGCAGTGCCTACTGAAATCCTTACAGAGGATATAGGAGTCACATAGGCTTACCCTCGTTTGACAACCCACCAGTGTCATCACCAGTATCATCAAGATATAAATCCTATACATAGCACTCATACTCAGTACATTTACCCTACAGTGCATGCATTACTTAATACCTTGTGTCTCACAACAACATTAGGCACCTCACATTGGGTATCAGACATAGCGTATTACAGAAAGGATGAAACCAGACGTGTTTACCTCAGGATTAGGACACAGTAGGTGGTAAAATTCAGTTATACATCCTACTCCGTAATAACAGGAAGATGCAATGTAATCACCGTCACTTAGAGATTTATAAGTCAGAAACTAAAGTAGAAAACTTACGGTACTTGCTGAGCCAACTCTTCTCCCACACAAAAATGAGAAAGTAACCTTAACAAGCGTCAAATTATTTCAATACATTTTCTTTCTCGATAGTAATATAAAAATTACATTCCTATACATAGGAGCAGTATTATAGTAGTTATATTCTTGTACATAGGAGCAGTATTATAGTAGTTATATTCTTGTACATAGGAGCAGTATTATAGTAGTTATATTCTTGTACATAGGAGCAGTATTATAGTAGATATATTCTTGTATATAGGAGGCAGTATTATAGTAGATATATTCTTGTATATAGGAGCAGTAATATAGTAGTGTTATTCTTGTACCTAGGAGGCAGTATTATAGTAGTTATATTCTTGTACATAGGAGTAGTATTATAGTAGTTATAATCTTGTACATAGGAGCAGTATTATAGTAGTTTTATTCTTGTACATAGGAGGCAGCATTATAGTAGTTGTAGTCTTGTACATAGGAGGCATTATTATAGTAATTATAGTCTTATACATAGGAGCAGCATCATAGTAGTTATATTCTTGTACATAGGAACAGTATAATAGTAGTTATATTCTTGTACTTAGGGGCAGTATTATAGTAGTTATATAGGAGGCAGTATTATAGTAGTTATATTCTTGTACATAGGAGCAGTATTATATTAGTTATATTCTTGTACATAGGAGCAGTATTATAGTAGTTATAGTCTTGTACATAGGAGCAGTATTATAGTAGTTATATTCTTGTACACAGGAGCAGTATTATAGTAGTTATATTCTTGTACATAGGAGGCAGTATTATAGCAGTTATATTCTTGTACATAGGAGCAGTATTATAGTAGTTATATTCCTGTACATAGGAGGCAGTATTATAGTAGTTATATTCCTGTACATAGGATCAGTATTATAGTAGTTATATTCTTGTACATAGGAGCAGTATTATAGTAGTTATATTCTTGTACATAGGAGCAGTATTATAGTAGTTTTATTCTTGTACATAGGAGGCAGCATTATAGTAGTTATAGTCTTGTACATAGGAGGCAGTATTATAGTAGTTATAGTCTTATACATAGGAGCAGCATTATAGTAGTTATATTCTTGTACATAGGAACAGTATAATAGTAGTTATATTCTTGTACTTAGGGGCAGTATTATAGTAGTTATATAGGAGGCAGTATTATAGTAGTTATATTCTTGTACATAGGAGCAGTATTATAGTAGTTACATTATTGTACATAGGAGCAGTATTATAGTAGTTATATTCTTGTACATAGGAGCAGTATTATAATAGTTATATTCTTGTACATAGGAGCAGTATTATAGTAGCTATAGTCTTGTACATAGGAGGCATTATTATAGTAGATATATTCTTGTACATAGGAGCAGTATTATAGTAGTTATATTCTTGTACATAGGAGCAGTATTATAGTAGTTATATTCCTATACATAGGAGGCAGTATTATAGTAGTTATATTATTGTACATAGGAGCAGTATTATAGTAGTTATATTCTTGTACATAGGAGCAGTATTATAGTACTTATATTTTTGCACATTGGAGGCAGTATTATAGCAGTTATATTGTGAGTGGATCTGCCCTTTAAAACGATTTTCTGACTGTTTATACTGACGACCTATCCTCTGTGTAGGTCATCAGTATCTGATTGTCAGGGGTCCGACACCTGAGCCCCCCACTGATCAGCTGTTTGAGAAAATAGCAACACTTCTGTAAGCGCCACGGACTTTTCACGTTTACCCTAGGCCAGTGATGTCACGTTCTTCGGTCACATGACCTAGGCGCAGCTCTGTCCCATGCAATACCAAGCACAGCCACTACACAATGGACAGCAGTGTGCTTGGTAAGCTGTAAGGAGACCACAGCGTTTACTGAAGCAATGTGCTCTCTTTCTACAGCTGATGACCTCTCCTGAGGATGCCGGCAGTATATTAATACTGGAAAACCCCTGTAATCCGCTTAGTATTTATTTTGTTTATGACTTCTTATTGGTATATTTATATTCTGGTGTTTTTTCTACCTGATGAATGGCTCATTATACAGAGGTTTTTTTCCTACTTTTTCCTATGTTTCGCTTCCCTCTTTTATTTACTGTCCTTCGGGATCATATAAGCAGATTTAGGTTTTGGATATCAGGTTCTCTCTTCATATTATGGTTTATATTACATTTATAGCATAACTCTTTATAATTTTAGCTCTTAATATGATCCAATTTCAGCCTCTGGCACAGAAGCCTTTTCCTAATATTTCTGAATTTTAACCTTTGTAGGAGATGACTAATTTCCAGTCCTATTACGTCTCTAGGGATCCGGTGACCAGTAATATAAACCATTTTCAACACCCTGACCAATAGCGCACAAACACACATTATGTTTCCAGGTGACGGCTATTTCAAGTGTCGCGAAAGAAAGATGGCCGTCTGCTTTTCAATTACAAGGCAATGAGGAGCGGTAATATTTTGAGCTCCAGTCATTGAATGCGCCTCCTGTGTGCATCGCGGCAGCCACAAATAATCACTACTGCCGCTACGTTACCATAATGGAGTCACCTCCACCGCCGAGGGCCCAGCTCCGGCTGGGGCTATTAGCACCAGTTAGATGACTCATAATCTCCCAGTGCAGCAGGAGATCACAGAACTGCTAACGAAGGTCAAACATAATTATCGCCAAGCTCCAAAGTAATTAAAATCATCTGATAGATCAGGTTTATAGGGGGCGGAATGATTGTGAGGCTTAGAGGCGACAGCTCGTGGTCAGCAGCTCCAGGAAAGGAGAGCTTTGCCTGCTGTTTGCAGCCGCCACTAGGGGGAGCTCACTGCATACAGTGGAGTCCAGTACTAGAAAGGCCCTTTTGCAGAGAACTCCCCCTAGTGGTTGACTTCGATAAAGACGTAGAGCGCAGAAGCTTCACTATACGGATTTCTCCGACGCCTTAAACTACAAGTCATGTGACCGGCAGGAGATCAGGGGTTAATGTCACTTTGAAAGTCCTGCTCGACTTCTGTCACTGACTTCTTAATTAAAGGCACCATTTCCTCTTTGACTCTTAAGTCTTCTTTCTGTAATGAAGGAGCAATCAGCCCGGAGCTGGCGGCGTCTTACATCAAGCGGCTAATAATAACTCCGACTTATTAATCACAAGGAGGGAGGGGGGGGGGAGGGGGAGGGGGGTCCTCTGATTGATTTTTCATGTAAAGTGATTGCATCAGGAAAACCTTTTTAATGTAAACTGCAATGAAAAATATCTATCTATCTATCTATCTATCTATCTATCTATCTATTATATCTATCTATCTATCTATCTATCTATCTATCTATCATCTATCTATCTATCTATCTATCTATTATATCTATCTATCTATCTATCTATCTATCTATCTATCTATCTATCGATTTTATCTATCTATCTATCTATCTATCTCATATCTATCTATCTATCTATCTATCTATCTATTATATCTATCTATCTATATATCTCATATCTATCTATCTATCTATCTTTCTATCTTCTATCTATCTTCTATCTATCTATCTATCTATCTATCAATCATCTATCTATCTATCTATCTATCTATCTATCTATCTGTCATATCTATCTTCTATCTATCTATCTATCTATCTATCTATCTATCTATCTATCTATCATCTATCTATCTGTCATATCTATCTCCTATCTATCTATCTATCTATTATATCTATCTATCTATCTATCTATTTATATCTCTATTATCTATCTATCTCTCTATTATCTATCTATTTATATCTCTATTATCTATCTATCTATCTATCTATCTCATATCTATCTCCTATCTATCTATCTATCTATCTATCTATCTGTCTATCTATGTATGTCATATCTATCTATCTATCTATCTATCTATCTATCTCATATCTATCTATCTATCTATCTATCTATCTATCTCATATCTATCTATCTATCTATCTATCTATCTATCTTATATCTATCTATCTATCTATCTATCTATCTCATATCTATCTATCTATCTATCTATCTATCTATCTATCTATCCCATATCTATCTATCTATCTATCTATCTATCTATCTATCTATCTATCTCCATATCCAGCCCCTCACATTACTGAGGTAAATAGGACATCTCTGGGGGCACACATGGATAATATCTGTTGTGAGCGGTGTGAACCCGAGCAGTTGTTGTTCTCCGGGGGATGAATACGTTTTTACCGATCAGAGAACCGGAGGCGACGTCTGTGTCCTAGAAATATATCTGTCCTGCCTGGACTAGAGCTGCTCTCTGGTTTACTTGCTACATTTGCTTTTATCTTTCTGCTTGTAGAATTATCTCTGGGGGTTTGTATACAGATAAAATAAAAGTTAGTTCTCAGAATAAAATGCGTGTAATGTTATGCTACAAGCCGTAGTGCTAGAAAAGAGGAGGACAGCAAATAGACCTGCAAGGGCCGTTCCGGATTCTTCTGTGCCCCGCACTGCAAACATTTTTTCCTGTGCACAGAATGACAACAATCTGCCTACCGGCAGCCACCACAAGGGGGAGCTCACTGCACTCAGAGAGATACAGCCCCCATTAAACTCCATACTAACTGTATAAATCCATGTGAAAAGAGAGCCACCTAGTGGCTGCAGGCAGGAAGTATGGAACTGGGAGCTGACGATCCGCACAGCAGGCTCTGTAGTTGTCCAGCCTCTTGGGGGCAGTACCGCTTGTATGGCACTAATGTAACTACCATGTAACTTCATTTTAAATGGTTATAATCAGGGATTGAAGCTTAGCATTTTTGGAGTCTAAAGCACATCCATCTGTTACATGAGAGGCTCATGTTGGTGCTCTTTCCCCCATGCTTTACACTTCAGCCCTTCTCTGTCAGTGCACAACTCTACTAATTGTTCCAACGCTATTATCTATTTAGGTCATACTCACTTTTTTTTTAAGGGACTGTCTTATAAACTGGACCACAAAAGGGGCGTGGTTTATATAAACCTGTAGCCAGTTTTGCATTCAATGCCATAACCATTGTTGCATGGAAACCATCAGCATGCAGGGTAGTTGCTGCTGAGAGATTAATCTTACGATAGGTCTCTGTTCATTAGCATCCTGCCCTGGACGGATGGTGAATGTGATTGACTGAACCGTAGATAATGTCGATGTCCGGGTGTTAACGAGCTGAATCATCACAATAGTAGGCACAGCAGTACACACAATATCGCAACAACTAATAATGACACTATAAAGGGATCTGTTAGCGGCAGAAGCAGCCAGCCTGCTTGCTGATGGGTTCCCAGTACAAAACAAAACTACACAAAGTAAACTAAACAAAAAAATAACTGACCCATCTGCTGATTACAAAAATGACCAATGTTGCGGTGTCCTTTGAATAGCGCATGTCTGCACTTATGTGATACACGTGATGGGCGAGGAGAACCAGAACATTCTTAAAATGAAATAGACGGAGATGACGGTAACTGCCCCATAATGAGACTCCTCGGCTTTACTCACCGCCACACGGAAAACGAGGATTATAACAAAAAACTCTTATTACATTATGCCATAAATGTTTTTGACTATCGTTAAAAATCTCTGATCTGTGACAGGACGGTGGACGATCATGGGTACATATAATAGAGGCTTATATACTTCTACATAGAGGCAGTATTATAGTAGTTATATTCTTGTACATAGGAGCAGTATTATAGTAGTTATATTCTTGTACATAGGAGGCAGTATTATAGTAGTTATATTCTTGTACATAGGAGCAGTATTATAGTAGTTATATTCTTGTACATAGGAGCAGTATTATAGTAGTTATATTCTTGTACATAGGAGCAGTATTATAGTAGCTATATTCTTGTACATAGGAGCAGTATTATAGTAGTTATATTCTTGTACATAGGAGGCAGTATTATAGTAGTTATATTCTTGTACACAGGAGGCAGTATTATAGTAGTTATATTCCTGTACATAGGAGCAGTATTATAGTAGTTATATTCTTGTACATAGGAGGCAGTATTATAGCAGTTATATTCTTGTACATAGGAGGCAGTATTATAGTAGTTATATTCTTGTACATAGGAGCAGTATTATAGTAGTTATATTCTTGTACATAGGAGCAGTATTATAGTAGTTATATTCTTGGACATAGGAGCAGTATTATAGTAGTTATATTCTTGTACAGAGGAGGCAGTATTATGGTAGTTATATTCTTGTACATAGGAGCAGTATTATAGTAGTTATATTCTTGAACATAGGAGCAGTATTATAGTAGTTATATTCTTGTACAGAGGAGGCAGTATTATGGTAGTTATATTCTTGTACATAGGAGGTAGTATTATAGTAGTTATATTCTTATACATAGGAGGCAGTATTATAGTAGTTATATTCTTGTACATAGGAGGCAGTATTATAGTAGTTATATTCTTGTACATAGGGGCAGTATTATAGTAGTTATATTCTTGTACATAGGAGCAGTATTATAGTAGATATATTCTTGTACATAGGAGCAGTATTATAGTAGTTATATTCTTGTTCATAGGGGCAGTATTATAGTAGTTATATTCTTGTTCATAGGGGCAGTATTATAGTAGTTATATTCTTCTCCATAGGAGGAAGTATTATATTATTTTGGGGGCAGTTTTATAGTAATGTTCTTGTACATACGAGTCAGTATTATGTATCCTCTATGTACATAGGTTGCAGTATTATAGTACTTTTTTTCTTAGCTACACCTCGGCACCCTTGTTTCTCTTTAGATCCATCCATCTATCCAGTGCCCTCCACCCTTCCCCGATTTCAGGACCTGTACATTTGTTTTTCATTTTATGCAGTGTTTTTCTATGGAGGTCACAGGCATAATTCCATTACCGGTGATTGCCCGCTCGATGAATTCTATATTGTACTATTTTTCTGTACTTAGTAAACATCAACCTAAATGAATAGGTCGGAAAGTGCTTCCATATCTGCACCGGGTTGCAGTGGGAACCTCCAGTGCTGCATAATACATTCTAATGGACTAGCGAGAGTGCACTTTCCCAAAGGTTAAAGCTCTGCAATGAGTGGAAATTAACAGTTCTTCGCACTGTTGATATTAATTGCGGGAGACAATTGCCCTCAGCAATGTAACCGAAAGCTCCAATAACTAGGATTTGCTCACAAATAATTATATGCTGGAAAACAGGGTCATTCGAGCTAAAAGGGTGATTTCTGATTTTCTTGTATTTCCTTTATTAAAAGGCATTTTTCAAATTGGGCATAATTTAAAGGGGACCTCTCATCACGAAAAATTCCCTTTTATTACCCCCTAACCAGCGGTAGCCATGTAACCATCCATAAGAAAACTTAATACTACATGATATTTTTCTACCACCACTAGGGGGAGCTCACTGCTGTACAAATCACCATGCAGTTAGCTCCCTCTAGTGGCGGCTGAGGCCAGGCAGAATTTTACGATGTAACTCAATGATTGTGTGTAGGGAAGCAGGGGATTTGGAGATCTATAGCATCAAAACAAATTCTGTGTGGCAGATCAACCCCATTGTAGTGAATAGTCAGAGCTGTTATACACACAATGCCCTTGGAGCTTTCATAAAGTCAATTCCTCAGCAGAGGGAGTCAGTTAACACAGGAGAATGTTCCGCCATTAGTAGTTTAGTCATAGAGTCTGAGACATGATGGGATGGACACTGTAAATTAATTAAAGAGGTTTTCCGTGATTTTGATAGTGATAGGCTATCTTCAGGATCTGATCGGTGTAGGCCCAATTCGGAGCAACCCCCACTGATCAGCTGTTTGAAGAGACCACAGTGCTACGGCGAGCGCAGTGTACGCCTGCGTATCAAGCACAGCGCCATACATTGTATAGTGGCTGCACTTGGTATTGCAGGCCAGGTACATTAACTTGAATGGGAATGCACTGCATCTAGGCCGTGTGACGGTGAATGTGATGTCACTGGCCTAGGAAAAGGCCATAGCACTCACCAGAGGGCTGCCGCCTCTTCGATCAGCTCCTTGACAGGGGTGCTGGGAGTCATACCCCCACGATCAGTTATTGATGACTAGCGTGAACTTCGATACGACTTTTAGAAAAATTTCTATTTGTGACGAAGCCGAATTTCCTCGCGCTTCGTGGTAACGAAACAATTTTTCCTGAAATGGCGGTAAAGAAAAAAAAACATACTCACCTCATCCATTTGGTCACGGAGAGGCCGCCGCTTGTCATTGCGCCAGCTGCATACAATGGAATGTGTTTCATGACAAAGTACATTGGAACAAATTGAATTTCGTGTCATGTTCGCGCTCGTTTCAGAAGATTCGGAAATTTACGGGTGACATTACTCAAAGCTCAGAACCAATTGTTCTGACGTCGTTGCCCTTTTAAGACGAGTATTTTTCTGTTTGCACAGAACTGGAGTGTATCAGTGAAACGATCCTGATATTCTCGAGGCAGCGCAGCGTCTGCGATCAGCCGCGTGCCACCTCCCTGACAAGAGCGACGTAACAGCAAGAGAATTAGAAGGGAAACTGGCGTGAAATTATTGTACAAGCATTACAATTAATTACCCGAGAGATTAAAAGGAAATTGTAGAACTACTAGCGGCGCTGGCTTCATCAGTGGGTGGAGGGCTGCGGCGTAGCCGAAGGGGGGCGGCGGTCACAGTTGTACTACGTTGCATCGTATTTGTCAGCGTGGGGTAAAATCAGCAACAACATCCACATGTAACTCCTTTTCTACTGCTTTTTACGTCCTGTGTGTACGTACCCTAACTCTCCCCTACACCTACCCTCCTTGCTTCCGGTTTGGGGTCTCTTCGGCTGCACCTCACTTGCTCTTGACTCTGTTCGGCATCAGGGGGCCATCAGGAATCCGAGAAATGGCTCCTGGAGCTGAACAGGACCCGACCCAGAAGCGAGGAGGGTAAGTAAATATACGGGTCTGGTCTAATGTCTGAATTTATTTGTGGATCTGGATTAGTGTTTTGGTCTGAATTATTTTAGTGTCTGATCTTAGGTGTTTTTAACTATGAAGTCTGGTCTGGGGTCTGGATTAAAAACATCAAAGTAAAAGTACCAATACATGACTGAGACTGGTATACAATACCAATAGTGCCATATGGTGCCAGTATGATAGCACTACAGGAGCAATGTATAGGTGCGGACACTGCCATATAATGCCAGTACAATACCAATAGTGCCATATGGTGCCAGTATAATACCACTACAGGAGCAATGTATAGGTACGGACACTGCCATATAATGCCAGTACAATACCAATAGTGCCATATGATGCCAGTATAATAGCACTACAGAACCAATATATAGGTACGGACACTGCCATATAATGCCAGTACAATACCAAAAGTGCCATATGATGCCAGTATAATAGCACTACAGGAGCAATGTATAGGTACGGACACTGCCATATAATGCCAGTACAATACCAATAGTGCCATATACTGCCAGTATGATAGCACTACAGGACCAATGTATAGGTGCGGACACTGCCATATAATGCCAGTACAATACCAATAGTGCCATATACTGCCAGTATGATAGCACTACAGGACCAATGTATGGGTACGGACACTGCCATATAATGCCAGTACAATACCAATAGTGCCATATGGTGCCAGTATAATACCACTACAGGAGCAATGTATAGGTACGGACACTGCCATATAATGCCAGTACAATACCAATAGTGCCATATGGTGCCAGTATAATACCACTACAGGAGCAATGTATAGGTACGGACACTGCCATATAATGCCAGTACAATACCAATAGTGCCATATACTGCCAGTATAATAGCACTACAGGACCAATGTATAGGTACGGACACTGCTATATAATGCCAGTACAATACCAATAGTGCCATATGGTGCCAGTATAATACCACTACAGGAGCAATGTATAGGTACGGACACTGCCATATAATGCCAGTACAATACCAATAGTGCCATATGGTGCCAGTATAATACCACTACAGGAGCAATGTATAGGTACGGACACTGCCATATAATGCCAGTACAATACCAAAAGTGCCATATGATGCCAGTATAATAGCACTACAGGAGCAATGTATAGGTACGGACACTGCCATATAATGCCAGTACAATACCAATAGTGCCATATACTGCCAGTACGATAGCACTACAGGACCAATGTATAGGTGCGGACACTGCCATATAATGCCAGTACAATACCAATAGTGCCATATACTGCCAGTATGATAGCACTACAGGACCAATGTATGGGTACGGACACTGCCATATAATGCCAGTACAATACCAATAGTGCCATATGGTGCCAGTATAATACCACTACAGGAGCAATGTATAGGTACGGACACTGCCATATAATGCCAGTACAATACCAATAGTGCCATATGGTGCCAGTATAATACCACTACAGGAGCAATGTATAGGTACGGACACTGCCATATAATGCCAGTACAATACCAATACTGCCATATACTGCCAGTATAATAGCACTACAGGAGCAATGTATAGGTACGGACACTGCTATATAATGCCAGTACAATACCAATAGTGCCATATGGTGCCAGTATAATACCACTACAGGAGCAATGTATAGGTACGGACACTGCCATATAATGCCAGTACAATACCAATAGTGCCATATGGTGCCAGTATAATACCACTACAGGAGCAATGTATAGGTACGGACACTGCCATATAATGCCAGTACAATACCAATAGTGCCATATACTGCCAGTATAATAGCACTACAGGAGCAATGTATAGGTACGGACACTGCTATATAATGCCAGTACAATACCAATAGTGCCATATGGTGCCAGTATAATACCACTACAGGAGCAATGTATAGGTACGGACACTGCCATATAATGCCAGTACAATACCAATAGTGCCATATGGTGCCAGTATGATAGCACTACAGGAGCAATGTATAGGTGCGGACACTGCCATATAATGCCCGTACAATACCAATAGTGCCATATAATGCCAGTATAATAGCACTACAGGACCAATGTATAGGTACGGACACTGCCATATAATGCCAGTACAATACCAATAGTGCCATAATGCCAGTATAATAGCACTACAGGACCAGTGTATAGGTACGGACACTGCCATATAATGCCAGTACAATACCAATAGTGCCATATGATGCCAGTATAATAGTACTACAGCATCAAAGTATAGGTGCGGACACTGCCATATAATGCCAGTACAATACCAATAGTGCCATATGGTGCCAGTATAATAGCACTACAGGAGCAATGTATAGGTACGGACACTGCCATATAATGCCAGTACAATAACAATAGTGCCATATGATGCCAGTATGATAGCACTACAGGACCAATGTATAGGTACGGACACTGCCATATAATGCCAGTACAATAACAATAGTGCCATATGATGCCAGTACAATACCAATAGTGCCATATGATGCCGGTATGATAGCACTACAGGACCAATGTATAGGTACGGACACTGCCATATAATGCCAGTACAATAACAATAGTGCCATATGATGCCAGTATGATAGCACTACAGGACCAATGTATGGGTACGGACACTGCCATATAATGCCAGTACAATACCAACAGTGCCATGTAATGCCAGTACAATACCAACAGTGCCATATGATGCCAGTATAATATTACTACCGAACACCAATGTAATAGTACCAATCCATGACTGAGACTGGCACACCATGCCAATAGTGCCATACAACAGCATAATAGGATGCTTACACAGTACTAAGTTTGATAGTGTAATGGAGAGAGGGCCTTTTGGGGTGAGTCTCCCCCTCCTCCATAAAGTGGAGCAGGGTTACCATCCCATTGTGCAGAAGCACAGATATTACCTATGTCGTAGGGATCATTGGCACAGTTCTGTTTCGGACATGCGGCACATGTTTTTGAGGGCAGCGCGGTTTTATATCCAGGCGGACGGATCCCTGATCGCACACGTTCTGCACATCACACATTACTCCTACATTGGTTTTGCAATCATTCGAATCCTTTCCATGAAATAAACAGTAACTAATCAGTCTTTAACGTAGCGCTTGTAACATTTTATGCAATGCCCGGCCGTGCGGAAGGTAAATGCTAATTCACATAACCCAGAGCCAGATGAAGGGCTGAGCGAGGCCTGCATGCTTCATTACAGTATTGGCAAGAAAATAAAAACACCTGCAGGAGTCAGAGAGCCGTCACTGAAATGAATGCAAATCTATGCAGAATTACTATATTAAAAATATCTCTGGGATGCTGGCAGATGTGATAATGAGAATGATGGAAAACAATGAAAGTGTTCTGCCTGCAGTACCATGCCTGGCCACTTAGTGTGCTGTTACACTTCAGCGCAGCCAAGAACCATTCATTTTATCACATGACCTTCTACGGGCTACATCCCCACTTGGTGGTAGAAACATTTAGCAATAATAATTCACCACTGAAGTACAGTTTTTTTACAGTTTTCAAACTGGACTCTAGAGCAGACATAATACGTGGGCACTTCCTGTTTTCGGCAGTTTGTCAGCTTTGCTGTATAGACTTGGACAGAATGGGCAGAGTCATCTTATTGTTATTAGAGGGTGGACAAGTCAATGACAGCTCTTCTGGAAGTCTAGATAAGGAAGGAGTAGCACAGTGTTACTAACACTACACAGATAAGGCTGTGTACGCAGCTCCCCTGCCACTTCCTGGAGGCTGTAATATTCTATGATATTTCACTGCCACTCATTAAAACAGCCATGAAGTGCTCACCACACTGCTACATTGTACTGTCTATACAGGGGGAGTTCCGTTAGGAAATGCATATACTCCTATAAGGCAAATCTAATTTCATGATAGTGTTATCTTTGGTTTTCCCCATGAATTAATGTGCTCTATAAAGCTACAATAGATATGCCATAGATAGATAGATAGATAGATAGATAGATAGATAGATAGATAGATAGGAGATAGAAAGATAGATAGATAGATATGAGATAGAAAGATAGATGGATAATAGATAAAAGATGGATAAATGGATGGACAGATAGATATTAGATAGATAGATAGATAGATAGATATATAGATAGGAGTTAGATAAAAGATGGATAGATAGATAATAGATAAAAGATGGATAAATGGATGGATGGATAGATAGATAGACAGATAGAAAGAAAGAAATAGAATAGATAGATATGAGATAGATTAAAGATGAAAAGATGATATGTGATTGATAGATAGATAGATAGATAGATAGATACATAGAAGATGGATAAATGGATGGTCAGATAGATAGATAGATAGATAGATAATAGATAGATAGATAATAGATATAGGAGATAGATAGATAGATAGATAGATAGATAGATAAAAGATGTATATATATATATATGAGATAGATAGATAGAAAGAAAGATAGATAAAAGATGAAAAGATAGATTAATAGATAAAAGATGGATAGATATATATGAGATAGATAGATAGATAGGAGATGGATAGATGGATGGACAGATAGATAGATAGATAGATGATGGATAGATGGATGGACAGATAGACGGGAAACAGATCAATAGATACGAAACAGAAAGATTTGATATAACTGATGCGATATGTTTCAGATTGAATGATGCCGGTTCTCGCACATCTGACAGACATTATTTCAAGGGTCATAATTTTTAATTTCTTGCTTTTATTTGCCTCTACGTAATGGAGGATTTTATTGGCTTTTCTCACACGCTAGAACCAGACGCAGCGCCGAGCTCCCGCTGACATCAGTAATTAACGCCTTGGAAGACGTGATATTGATGACTGATAGCGCACTCCGACTTATCAGCAAACAGGTCCCGGTCCTTATTTCTCCTGGGGCTCCTCCTGACTCCAGTTACAGGTCTCATCTTCACCACTACTCGGCGCCCTCAGTACCTCTAGGTGATGTCTGCAGGGGAAACCCTATAGCGATTCTCTACCCTTCATCCTCGTGTTGTTTTCTAGATCTGGAACTTTAAATGCCCTGTATGGATACAGAGCTGAAACATAATTTTCTATCTGCAGCTACCACTAGGGGGAGCTTACTGTATACAGGGTTATTATTGAGCTCAATGTTTAAACAGTATACAGAGTGCTCCTGAGCTCCCTCTAGTGGTTACTGCAAGCAGGCAGAATATTGCTGGTACTTGTCTGTCCCTGCTCATCGCTTCTCTCCTGCGGACAGTCTTACTTCCTCCTCGGCATGGTGCCGCCGGGTCATTTAAACCTTACTCTGGCTGCCCCCTGATTATTTAGGAGAGTTACCTGGGATCCTGACTTTTAGTTCTTCTATGGTACAAACACTTGTTATAGCCACTGTCATTGGATAGTGCCACTCTGCTACATCACCTAACCTGCAACATTGTCAGCCTTGCCTACTCCACTAGTAACATAGTAACATAGTACATAAGGCCGAAAAAAGACATCTGTTCATCCAGTTCGGCCTGTCACCCTGCTAGCTCTGCAACATTGTCAGCTCTGCTACGTCACCAACTCTGCAATATTGTCAGCTCTGCTACATTTCCAGCTCCACACCATTTTCTGCTCTGCTACTTCGCCAAACCTGCAACATTGTAAGCTTAGCTTTACTATCAACCCTACATCATCGCCAGATCTGCAAACGATCAGCCATGCAACCTCTTCAGCTCTCAGCTGCTGCATCTACAGTTCTGCTACATCACCGGTCTTCAAGCTTTCTTCATTGGCCTAAGTCATGCATGTCCAAACTCTGGCCCTCCAGGTGTTGCAGAACTACAACTCCCATCATGCTCTTCTGTAGGTTGATAGCTGTAGGTTGTCCAGGAATGATGGGAGTTGTAATTTGCAACATCTGGAGGCCCGGAGTTTGGACATGCCTGGCCTAAGTGCATCTGCGCTTCATAAGACCTTCCCACCCGGACCTGAGGCTTAGCGAATCCACCACACCAGGTGAGAACAGGACGTTAATCCTTGTTCTTGCCCGTTTCTCACTTTTCTTAGGGAGTTGCTTACCCCGAATCTGGTTCTGTTATCATCTTGCTTGGTCAGGCAGTCGCTTTTTGATTGCTATGCCTTTAAATAGACCTAGTTTCTGTGCCTCTTTGCCAGGTATAGCGAGTGCTATAGGTGAAGTCAGCTTCTGCAGTCTTGCAAACAACCGGCGTCCGTACAATCATGCACGTTTTTGTCTATTCTGGAGGTTTGAAGCTTTGTATCAGAAAAACTGGAACCCTGACCACTAGAAAGATGAATTAATATATGAATCAGAGCAGATATTCAAGGTCCGATATTCACTTTACGCTTCCAGGATCCTGAGGGTCTGCAGCGTATGGAACCCTTCCGTAGATAACATGAATTGTGTGACCATGAGACATCTTCTTATCTTTTTCACATTTCTCCCTTTTCAATCACTAGAATTTTCCAAAAAAACTCTGGAAGCCTCTAGTACAGGGGGTGTATGAGATCATTTCCAGTCTGCTTTCCAGTTGGAGAGCAGAACGGAGACTACAATCTCATTAGTCCATGAATAGTCACAACGCGTTTTGCTTCTGCAGCTATTAACAAGCTGTTGGCCATTAACAAACTGGTCATGCTGGTTAGCGCCATGACAGAGCTGAAGCGGGAGCACAATGTAACATACCACAGAATCAGGTACTAATTGGGCAGAATGTGATGATCTTCATATCTGATCCTGTATTACAGCTCACATAATACCCCAGAGCTACATTCACAATTCTGCAGTGTCAGAGCTGAAATTCTGCGTAAGCACAGAGCATGAGCATGGATGGACGAAGAACTACACACGCTACTGTGCAAGCAGTGGGGGAAGACGCCTTCACCGAACCAAAAATGGTGTCATGACCCCACCACGTACAAGGGGTACAATAGCTGGTACTGTAAAGAGGGCACTGTGCACGTCACTGTTATGGGGACATTATGACTGTCATTATTATGCGGGCACTGCAGCTCTCACAATGATGGAGGATACTGTGCCTTTCACAGTTATGGGGGAACTTGTATGTCACTATTATAGGGGCACTATGGCATTTACTGTTATGAGACACTATCACTGTCTCTACAATGGGTTCACTGTCACTTTTTATAGAAATACTTGACTGGCACTGTTATGGGGTACTGTTGCATATTATGAGGACACTTTGGCTGTCAGTGTTATGGGGACACTATGGCTGTCAGTGTTATGGGGAAATTATGGCTGTCAGTGTTATGGGGACACTGTGGCTGTCAGTGTTATGGGGACACTATGGCTGTCAGTGTTATGGGGACACTGTGACTGTCAGTGTTATGGGGACACTATGGCTGTCAGTGTTATGGGGACACTGTGGCTGTCAGTGTTATGGGGACACTATGGCTGTCGGTGTTATGGGGACACTATGGCTGTCAGTATTATGAGGACACTGTGGCTGTCAGTGTTATGGGGACACTATGGCTGTCAGTGTTATGGGGACACTGTGGCTGTCAGTGTTATGGGGATACTACGGCTGTCAGTGTTATGGGAACACTATGGCTGTCAGTGTTATGGGGACACTATGGCTGTCAGTGTTATGGGGACACTATGGCTGTCAGTGTTATGGGGACACTATGGCTGTCAGTGTTATGGGACACTGTGGCTGTCAGTGTTATGGGGACACTATGGCTGTCAGTGTTATGGGGACACTATGCTGTCAGTATGGGGACACTGTGACTGTCAGTGTTATGGGGATACTACGGCTGTCAGTGTTATGGGGACACTATGGCTGTCGGTGTTATGGGGGCACTATGCCTGTCAGTGTTATGGGGACACTGTGGCTGTCAGTGTTATGGGGACACTTTGGCTGTCAGTGTTATGGGGACACTTTGGCTGTCAGTGTTATGGGGACACTATGGCTGTCAGTGTTATGGGGACACTGTGGCTGTCAGTGTTATGGGGACACTGTGGCTGTCAGTGTTATGGGGACACTGTGGCTGTCAGTGTTATGGGGACACTATGGCTGTCAGTGTTATGGGGACACTATGGCTGTCAGTGTTATGGGGACACTGTGACTGTCAGTGTTATGGGGACACTATGGCTGTCGGTGTTATGGGGGCACTATGCCTGTCAGTGTTATGGGGACACTGTGGCTGTCAGTGTTATGGGGACACTACGGCTGTCAGTGTTATGGGGACACTATGGCTGTCAGTGTTATGGGAACAC
Organism: Bufotes viridis; assembly: GCA_033119425.1. Classification (NCBI taxonomy): domain Eukaryota; kingdom Metazoa; phylum Chordata; class Amphibia; order Anura; family Bufonidae; genus Bufotes; species Bufotes viridis. The sequence goes on from CM065592.1 coordinate 447,814,338, forward strand.
TTTGTCTGTCAGTGTTATGGGGACACTGTGGCTGTCAGTGTTATGGGAACACTACGGCTGTCAGTGTTATGGGGACACTATGGTTGTCGGTGTTTCGAGGGCACTATGCCTGTCAGTGTTATCAGGACACTATGGTTGTCAGTGTTATGGGGACACTATGGTTGTCAGTGTTATGGGGACACTATGGCTGTCAGTGTTATGGGGACACTACGGCTGTCAGTGTTATGGCGACACTGTGTCTGTCAGTGTTATGGGGACACTTTGGCTGTCAGTGTTATGGGGACACTTTGGCTGTCAATGTTATGTGGCACTGTGACATATTATGGGGACATTATGGCTGTCCCTGTAATGGGAGTACTGTGTATTAACGTAGGGGCATATTGGGAGTGTGATCTCTATTTTAGGGGCAGGTGTATGGCCCGCACACATTTCCTCCTTGTAGTAATTTCTCTTGGAGTAGAAAAGCATGATGTAAAGTATGATATGACCCAGTGCCAGGAGGTAGCAGGTAAAGCTGAGCAGTTATATGTGCAGGTCATGTGGAAAGCTACTTCCATTGGTGTGAACAGTCGGGGTGCGGTACATGCATTACCTCTAATCACTGCTTGAACACAATACAGTGAGGAGACGAATTCTTGTCGCTTGTCCTCGAGGACCACTCTCCACACTGAAGCTTGAGGAACGCTCCCTGGCAGTCTGGCTCGCTCTCCTCTTCTGTCCAGATGGATGTCTCTAGGCTGGAGGATCACTCGCGTGTTATATTATGGGGCCCGAAGCCTCTACAGCAGACGGGTGCGGAGCCCAACGAGCCCTAACGGCACGTTATATTACAAGTCCTTTTAAAGGGACCATCTGGTATTACAGCAGAACAAAAGCAAAAAATAAATAAAAATAACCCTGTGAAGGCTTGTCCTTAATAAATTTCAATTTCCAAAGCCATAACGTTTTTATTTTCCATCAGTGAAGCTGTATGAGGGCTGTCTTTCGCGGGATGACAAACATGTGAGTTTTTGATCATTTGATATTCCAATTTTTAGCAGACGGAATGAACAAAATGCGGCAAATCTGTTGTTTTTATGTCTTTTCTCCAAACTGCTTGCAATTCTTTCTTCTTCCAGGGCACGCTCTGGATCCAGGGACTTCAGGTTTTCCAAAATTTAGATATTCTACATCTCTTAGCAAAAATGCTAAATTCAAAGTTAAGGGGTATCTCCATCTAGGACTTTTGTGGCATATCACTAGGAACCAAGGAAGGGAGTGTTCATAATAACAGAAGAGTAAGACTATTGTATGACGCTTCCTGCCTTTACCTAAATTCTTGGTGCTCAGAAATCCTCTTGAATTATTTTACATATCACACTTGTTTTGTTTTGTTTTTTTCTTAATGTTTTTGAGATGTATTTTTTATTTCCCAAAACTTTCCCTGGGCAGCCCTATTGGAGGCACACACTTCCTTCCTGTAGACAGCACAGCAGGATTTGGGCTTTAAAGAGGACCTTTCACTGGTCCAAAGTTTGTTAATTAAAGGTATGTACATGCAGAGCGGCACCCGCTCTCTATGTCCCTGCACTTACTTGTATCCCAGGGTGCCGCTCCGTTTGCCCGCTGTAGCCCCCGGTACCGGCGCACGCGCTGCTGCTAGTTTTGCCTTGGGCGGAGACATCCTCTTTTGCCCTGGGCGTCTCCTTCTCCCAGGCTGGAGCGCTGGCCAATCGCAGCGCTCAGCTCATTTCCTGGGAGGTTGCAGTATATGAGCTGAGCGCTGCGATTGGCCAGCACTCCAGCCTGGGAGAAGGAGACGCCCAGGGCAAAAGAGGATGTCTCCGCCCAAGGCAAAATTAGCCTCAGCACGTGCGCCGGTACCGGGGGCTGCAGCGGGTGAATAGAGCGGCACCCAGGGATAATAGTAAGTGCAGGAACATCCCTGGGTGCCGCTCTGCATGTACATACCTTTCACTAACAAACTTTGGACCTGTGAAAGGTCCTCTTTAAGGCAGGATCAATTAAAAGGAGTCAAATGACAGAGAAATGTCTTTACGGTCTCCAAAAAGTCCAGGCCCTCCCTCAGAGAAGAGGGGGTGACAGTAGAGCCGCAGACATATCTGTCATCTCTGTGTGTAGACTATATGGTTTTACCATCCTACCTTATCTAGATCTTTGGCAGTACCCTGCAGATACCATTACTTTTCTCATCCTTTAATGAAATGACTCTGCTCGTTCTGTCCCAGTCTACACACCAACGATAACAAGTGAGCTGTAGAAAACAGGAGATGTCAGCCTAAGGGTCTGCTCTAGTGACGTGTAGGTCTCCAGTCTGCAGTGCCGTCTTCTGGCGTTACTACAGTGGATGGGGGTTAATGGCTACTCTTGCGCTCAACGAACGAGTTGACACTAACAGCCTTTGGTCGCCCTTTGATCACGGTGGTCTATGACCACAGTACGTTCAAAGATAACCTCCCCCCGTCAATCTGGAAAGCAATTATATTTACCTCCCAATGGCAGTAAAAAAAACCCCAAAAAACTATTTCTCACGCTAGGCCTTCAACCCCCACGTCAATCAAAAACTAAAAAAGTTATGGCTGTGAAATTCAAAAAGGCAAAAATAAAATTTTTTGCTGGGTCATGAGAAAAACATGGCTTATTTATAAAAAAAAAAACAAAAAAAAAAACGCCCCACACCTGCAGCAGAGCTCCATAGAACTGAATGGGCCTGAGCTGCTATTCCAGACACAACCTGTGGACAAACGTCCTACTCATGAATGGGGTTGTCAGAGATGATTATAACATAACTGCTTGCTTTAAAAACAGCGCCACTCTTGTCCACAGGTTGTGTGTGGTATTGCAGCGCAGCTCCATTCATTTTAATGGACCTGGCATGGTGCTGTTTTTGGAAGAAAGTATCCATGTTTTTGTAATCTTGAACAACCCCTTTAAAGTGTTAAAGGTATTCATCCTGGAGACGGGATCTCTTTAAAGGGGTTTTCCCATCTCAGACAATGGGGGCATATCAGTAGGATAAGACCCCAATGTCTGATAGGTGCGGGTCCCACCTACACTGATAACAGAGCCCCGAAACAAATGCGCAGTCTCCCTCCGTTTGTTTGTATGCGGCCGCCGAAAATAGCGGTGAGTGCTGGCTCGGCTATTTCTGTCAGCCCCATAGCAATAAATGGGAGTGGTGGTCGCACAAGCGGGGTGCGCTCCCATTTACTACTATGGGGAAGCGCTAGGTGGTGGCCGGACCCCAGAAAACCCGGGGTCCTCCAGCTACTACCTTCCCCGCTCCGTTCTCAGTATAAGTGCGGTCTCAGAGGCAGGACCCACTCCTCCTAGCGATATGCCCCCATTGTCTCAGAGGGGAATACCCCTTTAAAAATTAAGCAAAACAAACATAAAAAACAGAATAAATATAAATTGTGATCTACATTCCACTGAAATATTCCGTCAGATAATGGCTGTTCCGGCTCGGAGGACAGATCTCAGGAGGAGCCCCCCTCCCCCATATTTACAGTAATTGTTTATTCAGGGCTCCGGCCTCCGGCGGGGACGATAAATCAGAACATTTGTTTTATTACATTTGATGCTGTCTCCAGGACTATTATATCTCTCTGTTTGCAGCTCCTTCTGGGACGCGTTCATGGCACTTTGCTGCTACGCTGGGTTTCTGCAGATTTCAATATTAAGTACGTTAAGCTTTTTCGCTTGCTAAAGGGTTTGGGAATCAGTCCCTCGACAATCTTTTGTTTTTCTGCATCTTTGATCCAGGAAAAATGAAATTAGTGGCAAATATGGAAAACAAAGCGGGAAAAATATCACTGCGAGAAACCGGTTAGAGACACTAAATTGGGATGTTCCTCTAAAATCAGCATTTTATGTGTAAAGGGTTTGCTCACCCCCAGGGGCCTTTTGGGCAGACTTCACAACGTGACTGAACCTGTGGAGGGAATCATACTTGCCTGTGGTGCTGCCAATGACTGGCTGCAGCGGTGATGTGCCCCCCAAACGTTACGTAACAGGGTCACGTGACCCACATGAAACCAGATGTTGACATGGGGGGACTGGAGAGCTGCAATGGTGGCAGGTAAGCAAACAGACTGGGGATCAGGTAAGTTTGATTCCCTCTGCAGGTCCGGCCATGGTGGGGATCTGCCCAAAAGCCCTTCCGCCCGAGTGAACAACCCCACCCCATTAACTCTCAGTTCACACTTGCGCATTTTACAGCGCGTTCGAACGCGCTGTAAAACGCTCAACAGGAGAAAACTCATGTTTCCCTATGGGCATGGTTCTCACCTGAGCGCTTTACAGCGCGTTTGAACGCGCTGTAAAACGCCCTATGCTCAAAGAAGTTCTTGAGCTTCTTTGGGGCGTTTTGTCGCGCGTTTGCACCCATAGACTTCAATGGGAACGCGCGTTTAACACGCGTTAAAGTGTAGATATGCCTTTTTCAATTGGTCTCCAGAGTCACGAACGTGCGTATGACGCGTGTTTCCTATTTGCAAAAACGCGCTGTAATGCGCGCGATAAAAACGCGCGTAAAACGCGCGTCTCAGAAACGCTCAGGTGTGAACCCAGGGTAAAGGTCTTGTCTCAAGAACACAAAAATCCAAATTGAAGCAACTTTGTAAATATTCTTCATCATACATTTCCGACCATTTCCTTTCTGCAGAGTGAGTGTAAGTCCTACAGTTAGCTGGTGGTGCTGCTGAGTCTGACATAAATCCATCCGTGCTCTGCTACCATTTCTGACCGCTCTCTGTGCTCTCCCCCTCCCTTCTCTCAGTGTTAGGGAGAGGGAGGATGTTGTACAAGGCAGATCTGAGAATGGAGAGGAGGGAAAGGCTTTCAGGGGGGCAGGTCACACAGGCTGAAATAAGGGAGAAGAGCTCACACAAAGCAGTCTGCAGGGGGAAGGCAGCAGCATCCTGGGCACACTGATCAAGCAGGTATTACTGGGGGAAACACATCCACATGAGAAGAATTGACAAGCAGGGGATCTGAAAATGAATGAAGGAATGAATGAAGATTGCAGCCTGAAACTTACTACAACTTTTTTTTCTACTCAAGGTAACCACTAGCCAAGCTGGCCATACACTTGAGACAAAAGGTGACCAAACCCAGTGTTACTGAGGGGGAGGATGTTGTACAAGGCAGATCTGAGAATGGAGAAGAGGGAAAGACTCTCAGGGGGCAGGTCACACAGGCTTAAATTGGGGAGAAGAGCTCACACAAATCATTCTGCTTGGGGAAGGCAGCAGCATCCTGGGCACACTGATCCAGCGGGTATTACTGGGGAAAACACATAACCATGAGAAGAATTGACAAGCAGGGGATCTGAAAATGAATGAAGGAATGAATGGAGATTGCAGCCTGAAACGTACTACAACTTTTTTTTCTACTCAAGGTAACCACTAGCCAAGCTGGCCATACACTTGAGACAAAAGGTGACCAAACCGAGTGGGACTGGGCAATAATTTCATGTATGTGGGGAGGCTGGGGGATTCCTGAATGTCCCCCAAAAAACAAGAGTTGTCATGTTTATAAGCCAGTCAGCTTCTGTCCCGCTCAGCTTTGATACATTGTATCCATTGTGATCAGTTACATTCAGATACAATGATTCTGTTTTGTAATCTGATGAAATGGCGACAGATGGTTCCGTGATGTGCAGAACCCTCTTGCCCGCTGAATGAAAGGGAAGATGATTAAGATTTACAGTACAAACATGGAAGCTTTTATCGCTGCCTTCAAACTAAAAACACTCCAGAGACGCCGGGGATTTCAGCATGATCATCGCGTGATTCACTGAAGTGCTCCGATCTGATGAACCCTACGGGATACACAAGGGGGAAAGAACCAATTGCTTGAGACGGTTAGAAACCAATCAGATGCGAATCTGTAAATGTTTCCAGAGTTTTTGAATTTTTTTAGGTTAAAACTTTATTTAAAAAATCATATTTTCACTCACTTAGGACTACAGGTGGCGACATACATCAGGCATCTGACGGCCAAAGGAATCAGTCAGACTATAAGACCTTCTCACCCTAGGCATCTTATTTTGATTGGAAGGTAATCAGCTGCCAGTCACCATTGGTGCTGCTTATCTCCAAGACAAAAAACAAAATACAAAGCCAAAGCCATTTAAAATTTTAAGGGGTTGTCTGGTTTACAAAACCAATTGTCCTTATGTAGGGACTTCAAGGTTAAAACGGATCTCCCCCATTCAGGACCCTCATCTATTAACCAGATGTGTGCAGATACAAAAAGTAATTCTCACTTCTGAGGACCATTGCGTGAGCAGCCTATTGATTTGAATGGGACTGGTGTAATACTACATCCCCCCTGGGGTGGCGCTGCAGAAGAATCAAACACCTGGGACCAGGATCCTCCTCAGATCGGATTGATCGCTGGGGGTCCCAACAATCAACAGCAGGTTACCACTGGGAGATTTTTTCTAGGAAACAGAAACTATCCAGCGGAGAACCCCTTTAATGCTGTATTTGCACTGGAGAACCCCTTTAATGCTGTATTTTATATACTGATGCCAGATAAGAAATACTATTCACCTAAAACCAGATGGAGCAAATGGAGAATACAAGCAGTAGACGGCTCCCCTTTAGGTGTCGGTGGACATCTTCCAGCCTCAGTAACATGCCTTTAGTTTTGCCTTTAGTCATCGGCTCCCTGACGTCACCACTAGGGGGCTGATCTCTATACATCCCTATGTGTCTTCCATAAGAGCTGCATACAAATCTGCCCTCTAGTGGTAACAACAGGTAGCAGAGATTTTTACAAGTATATTTGGACCTTTAGCCCCCCCTCTGGTACCAGGGCCTGGGTGCAACTACCAATTCTGCACCCCTCCATATAGTTGCACCCCTATAGCACCATGCTGGTCCTCATGGGTGGTGACCAATAAGTGCCCGCCCTTCTGCTTTGAGTGGAGGAGGAGCGTTGGTGATAAGAGGATAAAGCAGGAGGGGACCCCCCTCTATGTATGTTAACCCCCTATTTATAATTATTTGTATTTTTGCATTCAGGAAGTCATGTGAATTTTCCACAAGCTCACCTGAACGTCACCCTCATGAATATTAATGATATCTTGTTAATATTCATACTCCAGTTTTAAACATTAATACTTTAACTTTCGCATTTTACATCCTTGTTTGTCCCCCTGTGATGGTGAGATAGGAATTAAACATGAGAGATCACGGGTAACCAAAATGTGTGTGAAGGGGACGCAGAGCTGAAACTGTAGGGGAAGCAGTAAAGAGTGTGTCTGAGAACCTGCTGGGGCACAGGGTTCTGCTCAGTGTGGACCAGGATAGCGGACCCTGTGACAGCTGTGACATCACAAGAGAGTGCCAGTCAGGCAGGCAGCTGTGACATCACAAGAGAGTGCCAGACAGGCAGGCAGCTGTGACATCACACGAGTGTGTTAGGCAGGCAGGCAGCTGTGACATCACAAGAGTGTGTTAGGCAGGCAGCTGTGACATCACAAGAGTGTGTTAGATGGGTAGGCAGCTGTGACATCACACGAGTGTGTTAGACAGGCAGGCAGCTGTGACATCACACGAGTGTGTTAGACAGGCAGGCAGCTGTGACATCACAAGAGAGTGCCAGTCAGGCAGGCAGCTGTGACATCACAAGAGAGTGTTAGACAGACAGGTAGCTGTAACATCACAAGAGAGTGCAAGTCAGGCAGGCAGCTGTGACATCACAAGAGTGTGTTAGACAGGCAGGCAGCTGTGACATCACAAGAGTATGTTAGACAGGCAGGCAGCTGTGATACCACAAGAGAGTGCCCTTCAGGCAGGCAGCTGTGACATCACAAGAGTGTAAGACAGGCAGGCAGCTGTGACATCACAAGAGAGTGCCAGTCAGGCAGGCAGCTGTGACATCACAAGAGTGTGTTAGACAGGCAGGCAGCTGTGACATCACAAGAGAGTGTTAGACAGACAGGTAGCTGTAACATCACAAGAGAGTGCCAGTCAGGCAGGCAGCTGTGACATCACAAGAGTGTGTTAGACAGGCAGGCAGCTGTGATACCACAAGAGAGTGCCATTCAGGCAGGCAGCTGTGACATCACAAAAGTGTAAGACAGGCAGGCAGCTGTAACATCACAAGTGTGTGTTAGACAGGCAGGCAGCTGTGATACCACAAGAGTGTAAGACAGGCAGGCAGCTGTGATACCACAAGAGAGTGCCATTCAGGCAGGCAGCTGTGACATCACAAGAGAGTGGCAGGCAGGCAGCTGTGACATCACAAGAGTTGTTCTTTTAGGTTAATACTGTGACCTCATAAGTGGGTTCCAGAAAGCAGCTGTGACACAAGATGGAGGCCGTTAAGGTTCTGTGACATCACATATGTCTTTCTGTCAGCTACTCTGCTGAGGCATTACAATAGTTTGTGTGGTCAAGGACCCCAGCAGCACAGAGTATTTCAAGGATGGAATGTACTGTAGGGGGCATGTGGCGTCTTCAGTAACCTTAAAGTGCTGTGGATTGAAGACGTCTCTGTGCTTCCTGCCCCTTAGTAAGAAGTGATGTTATTACAGACCGGACCTCAGTACATCCCCCGTGTAGACGAGGTTCATGGTGGGGAGGAGAGCGCGGGGGGCGATGAACCAGGAGGCTGATTAATGGGAGGGGTGGAAGAGAGACGCCATAACGGTTACTGATGTCTTGTATGAGATATTAATCAATGCAGCTGTAATATTACACCAGTGACAACTACACAAGAACTGTAGTACATGTGACACATGTAGGGTCCCACATATGTGTCTATGGTCCACTCCAAATTGTTATTTATATTATGATGTAATTTTGTACTAATCCTTTGTCTTTGCTGCTAAATCCATATTTCAGGCTAGTAACACGCACTACACATTTTCACCACTAGAGGTCTCTATCACACCAGTTATATACTGCTGTTACAGGAAGTTAGGGTAGAGAGTTGAGTGGAGGAATTAGGAGGAAGGAGCGGAGACAGGCTTGTCTCTGTCCTCTTGGGCCTAGCCCAGGGGAACCAATTTACCTCAACCATTGAGTCCGGGATTAGGACTATATGATCCTACACTGTAGATTACCCTTCCGGGGTACAAAGTGGATTAATACTCTGAAGACCACAACCTGTACAAATAATGAAGCAGAGTGTTTGCCTGCCATGAGGGAGATCGCCTTGGGGTTGTTGGATTACTGAACTAAAGAATATTGACAAAGGAAGGTAACTGTTGTTTTTCAGACTCTAGACTCCTTTGCATTAGGTGGAGAGATTCTACGCTACAAGCTGCCCCACCATACTTAAAGGGGTTATCCCATCATAATGACCACTGTTAAATCTGTTAATGATTTGACAGTGATCATTTTTGTAAATATATTTGATTAACTAATTTCCACCGTTTAGAAGAAAATTCATCCCCACTTACCTCATTGTTGTCATTCGGTCTCCCCTGGTTACGGCCACCGCTCTTCTCCGGAATCCCGGTGGCCGCGCTTGCACAGAAGACTCTTTCTTTACTATCGGCCGGGCCGCTCGCTGTCCTGAATGCGCACGCCACCGCGCATGCGCGATGGTGACTTCTTCCTGGCCAGAATAGTACGGAGCCACGAACGCGCACGCCGGCTCTGTACTATACTGGCCAGGAATAAGTGACCATGGCGCATGCGCGGCAGCGTGCGCATTCAGTCCAGCGCGCGGCCCGGCCGGGAGAAGACTTCAATCAAGATAAAGCCCGCCCCCAGTCTGAATCCAGGAAGTGAACGACGCGCTGGCAGCAGGTAAGTATGAAACGGGGAAGTGGGATAACCCCTTTAAGGACAGAAAGGCCATCTGTCAGAATACTTGTTTATAGAGGATCTAAACTACTATTACAAAGTTGAGTGAACAGATCAACATCAGAAACTAAGTACAAGTAGGCACGCTTCTCCTACTAAAGTGAGCTGGGGCTAACCTATATACTTCACCTCAAGGAGCCTGCTTATGTGGATTTGCAGCATTACCATTTTTGCCATCTGTATGAAAGACAAAGTGATGAGATTGGATACCTTACTACATCTGATAAGTAAAGTTCCTGATTGGATTACCTCTGCCACACTCCTCATTCTTCTGCTCCATCTCTTAATTGCACCTTACGGTGCTGGCGTCACGAACACAGGGGCCCTGCCATCAAAGCACCCTAAACACTAATACCATCAAAGGCACCTCAACCAACATCTGGCTAGTGTTCCCTGCAACCGAGAGTGCCCTGGAGGATTTCGTGCTGTCTTCCCATCCACTGCACGCCAGTCCCAAGGGACAGCTTAACCTTGAGTACTACTATTCTTGGCACCTCATCACTAGTACGCTGACGCACATCATCCCCTAGGGCAATGGTGGGCAAACTTTTTTGTCAACTGAGCCAAATATCGCCAAAACCACGATTGAAATTTCTTTTGAGAGCCACATTTTTAAATTTGTGGATGACGCACTGTTATGTATCTGTGGATGATGCACTGTTATGGGGGATCTGTGAATGACACTGTTATGGGGGATCTGTGGATGACACTGTTATGGGGGATCTGTGGGTGACACTGTTATGGGGGATCTGTGGATGACACTGTTATGGGGGATCTGTGGATGACACTGTTATGGGGGATCTGTAGATGACACTGTTATGGGGGCTCTGTGGATGTCACTGTTATGGGGGATCTTTGGATGACACTGTTATGGGTGGGGGGATCTGTGGAAGACAGAGGATAATGGGGACATCTCTGGATGGCGCACTGTTATGGGGGATCTGTGGATGACACTGTTATGTATCTGTGGATGACGCACTGTTATGGGGATCTGTGGATGACACTGTTATGGGGGATCTGTGGATGACACTGTTATGGGGGATCTGTGGATGACACTGTTATGGGGGATCTGTGGATGACACTGTTATGGGGGATCTGTGGATGACACTGTTATGGGGGATCTGTGGATGTCACACTTTTATGGGGGATCTGTGGATGACACTGTTATGGGGGATCTGTGGATGTCACACTGTTATGGGTGATCTGTGGATGTCACACTGTTATGGGGGATCTGTGGATGACACTGTTATGGGGGATCTGTGGATGACACTGTTATGGGGGATCTGTGAATGACACTGTTATGGGGATCTGTGGATGGCACTGTTATGGGGGATCTGTGGATGACACTGTTATGGGGGATCTGTGGAGGACACTGTTATGGGGATCTGTGGAGGACGCACTGTTATGGGGGATCTGTGGATGACACTGTTATGGGGGATCTGTCGATGACACTGTTATGGGGGATCTGTGGATGACACTGTTATGGGGGATCTGTGGATGACACTGTTATGGGGGATCTGTGGATGACACTGTTATGGGGGATCTGTGGATGACACACTGTTATGGGTGATCTGTGGAGGACACTGTTATGGGTGATCTGTGGATGACACTGGTATGGAGGATCTGTGGATGGCACTGTTATGGGGGATCTGTGGAGGACACTGTTATGGGGGGATCTGTGGATGACACTGTTATGGGGGATCTGTGGAGGACACACTGTTGTGGGGATCTGTGGAGGACGCACTGTTGTGGGGATCTGTGGAGGACGCACTGTTGTGGGGGGATCTGTGGAGGACGCACTGTTGTGGGGGATCTGTGGAGGACGCACTGTTGTGGAGGATCTGTGGGGACGCACTGTTGTGGGAGATCTGTGGAGGACGCACTGTTGTGGGGGATCTGTGGATGACACTGTTATGGGGGATCTGTGGATGACACTGTTATGGGGGATCTGTGGATGACACTGTTATGGGGGATCTGTGGATGACACACTGTTATGGAGGATCTGTGGATGACACTGTTATGGGGGATCTGTGGATGACACTGTTATGGAGGATCCGTGGATGACACTGTTATGGGGGATCTGTGGATGACACTGTTATGGAGGATCTGTGGATGACACTGTTATGGGGGATCTGTGGAGGACACTGTTATGGGGGATCTGTGGATGACGCACTGTTAGGGGGGGATCTGTGGATGACACTGTTATGGGGGATCTGTGGAGGACAAACTGTTGTGGGGGATCTGTGGAGGACGCACTGTAAGGGGGGATCTGTGGAGGACGCACTGTTAGGGGGGATCTGTGGATGAAACTGTTATGGGGGATCTGTGGATGACACTGTTATGGGGGATCTGTGGATGACACTGTTATGAGGGATCTGTGGATGAAACTGTTATGGGGGATCTGTGGATGAAACTGTTATGGGGGATCTGTGGATGACACTGTTATGGGGATCTGTGGATGACACTGTTATGGGGGATCTGTGGATGACACTGTTATGGGGGATCTGTGGATGACACTGTTATGGGGGATCTGTGGATGACACTGTTATGGGGGATCTGTGGATGACACTGTTATGGGGGATCTGTGGATGACACTGTAATGGGGGATCTGTGGATGACACTGTTATGGAGGATCTGTGGATGACACACTGTAATGGGGACATTTGGGGATGACGCACTTTTATGTATATGTGGATGACACATATATAGCATCTTAAGCTATACATGTGTCATCGACAATTCCCCCCCCCCCATGGATATTTTGAGCAGGGTTCTCCACCTTGGTGGATACACCCAAACCAAACAGTAAGCAAGAAGTAAAAGTAATAAAACAGGCGTGCACACCTTGCACTGGCTCTGCAGACAAGTTAAATAAAAGTAAAAAATGATGAAGATAAAATGAAATAATAATCAAGATCCAAATAAAAAAAGTACATATAAAAGTATGTAAAAACATACTCTAATAGTCCTCACTGGTACTGTTGACGCCATAATAACATAGAATCTATATTATTATAGCGTCAACAGTACCAGTGAGGACTATTAGAGTGTGTTTTACATACTTATATGTACTTTTTTATTTGGATCTTGATATTATTTCTTTTATCTTCATCATTTTTACTTTTATTTAACTTGTCTGCAGAGCCAGTAAAGTGAGTACGCCTGTTCTATTACTTTTGCTAGTAAATCATGATGCCAAAATCAGTCACCTGTAGAAGGAGGTAATAAAACTCTGCTGGGGTGAGAGTAGCGCCTGCGGGGTGTTGGTGCTGTTAGATTTCACTGCCCGGGAACTTTCACTACCCCTCGTCACTTCCTCTTCTTACGCAGCACGTTCCGACGTCTGGAAGGAGGTCCGGCAAGTGAAGGCGCTACTCCTGCTGTCCAGCAGCTCCCTGCGTGAAAATGCGCATGCGCAAGTTAGTACTAGTGACACGCCTCTCCGGGTTTGCGGACGCACAAATGCGTTCCACAGGCAACTAGTTTGTAGTGCAGGAGGGCTCGGTCTTTCGCCTATGATGTGGGAGCCGGCACCTAAGAGCCGCATTCAAGGGTCCAAAGAGTCAGCTTGTGGCTCGCGAGCCGCGGGTTTGCCGACCACTGCCTAGGGTCGTCCGGTCTCGGTGCTGTCGTCCAGCTCCTCCCAGTCTTCTGCCTCTGGTTGGGGTCAGGATACTGCTGTAGCTGGTCACTGCACACATACCCATGAATTATTACAGCGTGATATGTATACACATGAAATATCACCCTGTGACACCAAATATTAATTATTACACATGGCATATTCCCATGAATTATTACAAATGTGACACATACACATGAACTATTAAACGGATGGACGCATGCACATAGATGAGTACATACATGACACATACCTGTAGATATTACTATGTATGCATTGTGGCTGTTGCTACTTTAAAGGGGTTATCCCATGATTAATGTAAAAATGAAAATCTGATATCATATAGTACAGGGCAATCTCTTTCTAACAAACTTATAACCAGCCCTGTACCTCACGTGCTCAATTGCTTTCCTAGATTTATTTTTAAGCAGGGCGGCTTAGGGGTGTGCACTTTCTCAGGGGGCGTGTCCTTTCTACTGCAGCTGCCGGCAGTTAAAGGATGTAACTAAGCTGCAGGCTTCGATCTCTGTGAGCAGGACAGAGAAATTAGAAAAGAACAAACAGCAGGTGGCGCTATACAGATACATTTTTAAGTGAATAGCTCAGGAGGCTGTACTCAACTTTTAATTACATACAATTACAAAAAGTATTCAGATCCGGCTGCTGGTTTGAAAACCACTTTTTGGAGGGCATTGAGAGGAGACAGTTATTATTTGGGACTCTATAGATGAGTCATAGTAGGGAGAAGTCTCAATGTGTTCATTGTTGGGGTGCCACATATATCTTCATAGACCCTAGCAAGACCACATAAACCGGGCGGAGGGGAGGTCCAGGTCCAAGGCTTACCCTGGGGGCTCATTACCCTGCTATACATACTATATATACCCAGGGTTCAGTATCTGGATCAGCCCCGTCTGGGGATATGTTCTACTCATCCTGGAGTAGCCTCAGGAATGTTGTCTAGTTAAATGGCGCTCTTTCTTCTCTTTTAGATCAAACATTGTAAAAATTTCAAGATGACATGAAACGCGTATGCTGTAAAGACTGCACACCGAGCCTGAGCCGTGGCCCCCTAAGCAGCTCCTGGACCCCGGATGATGAGGCTATCATTGTAGGTGATAATATATGAGGCCGCTCTCATCTGGCTGGAGCTGTATCCTATTCTTATGTTAATCTGCAGGAGGCTGGAGATACATTGTTACGTCCGAGATACAATGTTTCCTTTTCTGGAGGCTTCTGTAAGATGAAAATGACATTAATCGACCTCATCGCTCCAAAGCTTAAGAGCCTGGGCTCCAGGGCGTCCCAGGACCGAAGGGTTAAACGCCCTCGGTTTCCACGGATTTGATTGACAGGTGGGCTCAGCTCTGTGTGTGGCTGATACTTAAGCCAATTCTTCCTACAAGGACCTATTTCACTATTACACAATTATTCAATCAAATCAGGCGAGAAACGCGTCAGCAGCAGCTGCTGCTAGTGCCAGCCCTAGGCATAAATTCATAAAACGACATCATATCCCGCTCCCTCACTAAAACGCCTATTCAGTTTGGCCTTACAAACATCTTGCACACTATAAAATATGAGATAAGCGCAATGGAGAATATCGGTGCCCCTTATCTAAGGAGAAACAATGGATCAGAGACGTAGAGATCCACATTTCTTGATCCCTGTCCCCATAATAGGCTTCTTAGTCCAGCTAAGCTTGTGGCAGACTAGTACTTATACACAGCATCCAATTGAAACAGGATGAGCTGAAGTGTAAAGCATGGGGGAGGGCTTGGAACAGAAAAGAAGGTAGATTTTAAGATCTCAATGGACAATGCAGTCACTGATTTTAGGAGTAAATTCTATTTAAAAGGTTATTGAGTTTAGCCTAAAACAAGTGCCCCCATAACTTTTTTTGGATAATGTCCTCATTTAGCTGTAAACAACCATTACATTTAACCTCTATAGCTCAGGCACAGGCACTGTAAAATTTTGCTTAAATTCTCTTTCAGAAAAT